>LPNX010209725.1:153758-219184 GCA_001517045.1 Pseudotsuga menziesii | reverse complement strand
TATATATATATATATATATATATATATATATATATATATCGTTGTTTACACAAAGTCGGTAATGAACAATGGTGGAAAACTAATAAATTCTATTCCATAACTCATACATAACTACCGCTGCCTTGGTGACTGATATGTAATTGGATTCTTGCATTAAGGGCTAATATATCTACTCATACTGTTGTCAATACTTACTTCAGATTTTATATAAACCCTTAATGCTGCTTACAAGAAAACTCGGGGGTTAATGATGTATGAATGCCTTAAGGACTGCTATAAATACTTGAATGGATGACTGATATAGTTTACAATACCGACATGCTGGTAGGATTCGTGTTATAATTCAATTTGGATAAATGATGCTTTGCACCGACTATTTTTCACACTTGTTATGTCATATGCACAAGGATTGGAGTAGTTTATTTTGATCCACTTGATTACAAAACTGAAGTAAATGTACTGATGCTATCACACGCACATTATGGACATTTCCTGCACTCATTGATTTGACTCCATTAGGCACTGGTCACTAACTTCACACATTTGCAAGATATATGTTTGTCTAAGTGTCTTTTACAGAGCCGCCATTAGGACTCTCCCCTAGGAAGTTTCGACTTCTGAAGAAGTTAGGAGAAGTGACTAAGGTGACAGTGGTCGCTTTCTCCACACCAGTGGCTTGGACTGCCATTTCAACCGGTAACGGAGCAGTCTGTTTTCACACCACTGAATGTGTCTTTCTTATTAATTCTCTTTCCAGTGATCCCACAGTTATTCTAGTTTGTCAAGAGAAACAACTAACAATAGTCTTCAGTCTCTTGCTGCTCTGTGATGTTTAAATGCTACTACAGGCGGGAATTTGAAATTTTGAACTTCAATTATTACTGCTTTCTTGCAAGTACACATGAGCTATGATTTTCCTTTATGTGTTTGTATTCTAACTCCTGAGTAGAGTATATGATGGCTAATTACCAAACTGAAAAACTGCCATGTAGTGTGCATTGTCGTTTTTAGGGCAAGAAATCCATACCATCTCTCAAAATTTGTTGCAAATTTCAACATTTTATATGCAATTTATTCTATGATTGAATGTTTCTTACTCATTCGGGAAAAATCTGTAATGGTGCCAACTTTTGGAGGCAAGACATAATAATGTAATAACCGGCATTCTATGCCACCCATTGTAATAGGCCATTTTTTATCAGCCTTCATGCGAAGTTCTCTTGTCACAGTTGACTGGCCACTTAAAATATACATATCTGCATTGTTGCAATGTTGTTTAGAGAATTGTCCTAAGGCTTCCCACGTGGATTCCACACCTTCATGGTCATTTTCCCTACAAGAGAAAACATCACAAGTTAATGAAGAGGCTGCCTTTTGTATAAAAATACACGCTTGCAAATTTTATAATTCTGGATAATGAAAGAAGTTTTATGAAATAACAAATGGCATTTTACCCTGCATTGCCAAGCCGAAAACCCCATGGAGGGTTAACCACCACAAGAGTTGGAGTGACACTTGGACTATAGTCCCTACAGTCTTTGCAGCTTAACTCAAGGACCTCCTTTACACCAGCAGCTTCAGCATCTCTGGCACATAACGACAGAGCACCTTCATGTTTGTCATTACCCAATATCCTAAGCCCAGTGGGTAATGCTGTTGCTGCTGCAGATGCATTCTGCCAACACTCTCTCCACGATACTGGATCAAAGTCATGCCATGACTGTAGCAAACATCACAATATTAGCTTTATTTCGATATCCTCACTAACTTTTAGCTTCCAATTTTCTAGTATGGAAAAGATAACATTACATAAGAGTGCCTATCAAGATTATCAAGAATATAGAGTTCGCATTCGAGCTCAACTAGAAGGCCAACTTCCAGTACAATCCATGATGATTTACAACTATGTTTGGAATATTCCATGTTATTTCATATATTTTTAATAGAAAAAAAATATAGGCAGCATATAGTTGATTCAAACGATTGTCCCTAACAAGACTTGAAAATAGTATTACTATAAGTAACATATTTTACAAGGTCAAAAACACCTGACAAGCATCTATAAGTCTTTCCAGATTCCAGGTTGATTGAGAACCACCCCAGTAAACTACACAAGAAGAGGACATCTTACATAAAAGGATCGTGGGAATTTCTAGTGTGTCCATATTTATTTCTAACAGTGGAGGTAAAAACAATACTGTAATTGCATGAAGAGACTCTTGCACATTTCAAAAAATATATATTGCAATAAAGGATTCTCAGTCAACACTGTAATACCTCAAAGATTGTCCTCCTTATTTTCTTTCGCTAACACAATTGCACAATTCCTTCATTCCCCCTTTGATTGCTCCAATATCTTAGTCTCTTGGAAAAATATGCACTTAGATCTCAATCTACAATCGGTACTCCATTAATTGCTTAGAATGTTTAAGCAGTGTCCTCTTTATACATTACATTAAAAGAGAAAAGAGTTGAATGTATCTTTGTGCTTCATAGTTTTTAATTGAAAAATGCATCTTATACTTACAAAAAATATTTATAAATAACTGTATAAAAAAGGACAGAAGAGCATATACAGCGGTGATCATATCCTCTTCCTCGAACCAACAAGAGCTGAAAGAAAGTCAGAATACTCGGCTGGATCTACAGAGCATGCAAATTTCATCAAAAGAGCTCCTTTGCCCAGAAGCCGATGGCAAACCTCATCCTGCCACATAAAACAAAAGGAAGACAGAGAACTACCCTCTTGTGAAAAATCAGCCTTACACCTAATTTTCCAGAAAATAAATAAACCTGAGATACTCAAACGATGCTGAAGTCCTACAAAAGTAAACTGCGGGTGAACATCCTCCTGAAGCAACCCTGAAAAATGATCCTCAAGAAACCTTAAACACAGATCGGCAAACTGGCACTCCCAAAATAAGTACTTCAAAATCTCAGACCACTAATAAACAGGATAAAGGCCATCAGAGAGCCCCGTCTTGGACAACCTAGCCTTGAACAAAACCCTCTGATAAATTACCAACCATGCAAAAGCTCTCAACTTATAAAAAAGTCAGTACAACCAAATACTATGCAACTGACGAATCCATCTATCCAACAAGCATTTAGACAAGGGATAACAGATGCCTTTGATGAAGAATGCAATACAAACAATGAGAGTCACAATGCTGAAGCAGCTCCAATCCTCCAAAATGGCCCAGGGATTCCAATGTTCAACTTATATAACACAGCTTCCAAGATAAGCCATCATAATTCCATAATCAAAAGGCAATCAAAATCAAGGAGACCATATTTCTGAGCAAGAGAATTCCACTACTTCAAAGACTGGGAGACCTAATCCCACAAATCACCTTGGAGAAAAATGTCCTTTCTACTTCATCTAAGAAACAAGAAGCAAAGCAGCTCTGTCACACATGAATCTTGAACCTTCCAAGTCCAAATGGGACAGCAAGCTAAATCCCAACCAGCCCTGCTGCCCTCTCATTGCCACCGAACCAAACCAACAACCACCTTCCAGGGAGGGCAGATACTTTGAAAGATGAGGGAACTCAATATCTGAAAGAGAGGAGGGGACAAGATGATATCACAACGAATGAAGACCCCCTAAACTCTACCAGAATGTTGCACTGAAAGCACTTGATTCAGAAACAAGATCTGCCAAGGAGATGCACCCTCAAGACACCACACCACCCACTTCATTGCTAGAACACTCCCCTGAGTGCAAAAACATCAATCTCAACAGGACTCACAATAAACATGAGAAGCCTATAGAATGCAGCCAACAACAACCAACTTCCCTGAAAATGGAAGGTCCTAATAACAGATGTGAAGCTTGCTTTCCAACAATTGCAAACACCAATCCCACATAGCAACTGGCAACAAAACAGCTCCAAAGGGAATCCCCAAATATCATGCAATGACCCTAGACCAAATATAAGACCAAGCCATAGGTATCCAATCTGGGGTGCATCCAAACCTACTAACCAAAAGTTTGTTTTACGACCACTGACTAAGTCACTTGAGGAAAACCAAAAAGTGTCAATATGTCACGTCCCCATCCCTTTACGATCGGCGAAGAGGACGCAACCCAAGCTTTAACCACATGGCTAACAACCCCATGAACATGTGAATTGCTAAAAATGCTCAAACAGAATGCAATGAAGTATAACATGCACAGATGCAATCATCTATCAGACACAGCGGAACGTCATACATTCAAACAAGCATTCAACATGTTCATTACATTCATTAACAGAAAATATAGTTGCAGAAGTAACAATGGACAAGATCACTTATCTTATGATTAACTCGTTCCACAACCAGCTACGTCGCTGCAACGTTCCACCCAACCATAGGCCACGTGCTCCTTAATCTCTCAGCAGCGCTGCCACCCCCGAGCTGGGCATGATTCTCCAAGGAATAAGGGAACTAGCAGGCTTACACATAGCCAAGGATATACAAAACACATAGCCAAGCCAACAAAGTTGGGTTTATCAGGCCATCGAGGAGTTGGGAAAGGCTCAATGCTAAGCTGGTGAGCTCATTACAGAGCCAAGAACGCCTACACCAGAACTAGCCTGACCTCTAAGACACCCACACACACCCAACACAAGGAATCAGTCCCTTCTCTGCTACACAGTCCCTCAGGCCCTGCATTCCCTTCCAATGCTATTCAGGGGTGATGGAGAAGAAGTCCAGCCCTCTAGCTCTCTCTGTGTGGTTTCCAGCCACCAGGTTTATCAAGCAAACCAAGCCAACATCCCTGCTCCCTACACAGTCCAAAGACCAACCATTGCACCCATGCAATCAATCAGCTGTCACAGCTTAAGCAAGGGAAACAATTCCTGAGTCATTCTTGGCCCTATCGTGGCTAAAATGACTCTCAAGCGAATTTACAACAGTCCCCACAATGTAAGGAAGACCACAGCCAACACAGCCAACAACGTGGGGAAAATCAGCGACCCAATCCGAACAGAGAAGTCACCAAGGGACTTACACAGTCCGAGGATGGAAAGGCAACCAAGTTCACAGCCTGGGGAAGACCACAGCAACACAGCTAATCGCGGATGAAAACGCACAACTCCCAGCTCGCTGGGTGAGTCCAAAACAGAAGGATACCTATGCATGAGGACAGCGAACAGAAAAATGGTTCATGCGTGAAGATGAACAGCTCCCAGCTTGTGCGTGGATGAACAGACTACAGAGAGGACGCGAATTTGATGTGCGTGAGTGTTCAGCACAGGCGTGGAGAGGAGAATGTGTCCGCGGGAGTGAAACCAGGTAAATCCTGCGCGTGGAGGTGAACAGACAATCGTGAGGCCTGCGTAGTGGAGAGTGCGTGAAGGTTTCTCTTGCCATTGTGAAGTCAACCGCTGTGGTGGAGTGTGCGTGTGGGTGAGGGCTGACAGTCCTCCCACCCCACTCCCAAAACAATTAACTGCCTCAACCACCACCAGCAATTCTTCAATGAAAGTGGTTGGGTAAGGCAAGGAAAAGAAGACACATGGATATTTTCCCCCAATGGCGAAAGGTTTGACAATTTCCCCCACCCTTACCCTTGTGAAAATCATGCCCCTTTCGATTTAGTTGCTGCGACCGTAGCTGGTTGTGTTCATTTTAATTATATAGGCATATTTACATGATGATAACTTAATATATGCCGCATGCCCCGATATACAATCGGTGACAATTTAAATCTGAAACATAGCATAACCAATCAATGGTGGGGCCTTGGCCTTTAGCTCTGCACCATGATCATCACAATATATACATCATGTACATCTAATGCAACGGGATCAAAACCGGGGTGTGACACAATACAAGCAAGGGCGACATCAAAAGATGCCTTTTCTACTATGTCCAATAAAGTGGTTGTTAACCATTTTGGAACCATCTAAAAGAAGAATACCATGAATCTGACCAAAAATCTTGGTGGCCTCCAACAAGTAACCCAAAGCATCTACTGTCAAGATATTTAAATAAGGGACCAAAGGACATCCCTAGCTAATACATCGATGCAGAGATGGATATGAGGTGACAAGGTCCTCTTGTTGAAGTATGAAATTAAAGTCGAGGCATCAGTGATGCAATACCCCGGATGTTAAGCCCATGGACATATGTGATATGTGCAATGATTATTATTGTGGCAATGAATGTCAGGACAACGGTCCTTAAGGACCTAGGGACATTATTATTATTTATGTAAATAATTAATTCATTAAAACAACTGGCACACTGAAAACCACAAAAGAGTATGGGGGGCCTTAATTCACAACGTGAAGGTAGATGGGGAAATTCCTAGCAATTTGACACCTTGTGATTATTCTGGCCCTTGGAGTTATTTTGACACCTTATGCTTAGCTAGAGGTTACACTTGGTTTTGTAACCCCCACTAGCACAAATGCACCCTCACTGACTATTTTAAGCCACTGCATATGAAACCTGTAACTCCATGTGTTACCTCCCCCTCTTGAGAATTCGAATTGCCTTGGTGGAACTCAAATGGATCTGGGATAAATGAGTAACCTCCTTGACTTTGATTTGCCTCCCTTGGTCTATAAATTCTTGGTTGATCTCCTTGGGAAGGGTTGCTTGGTTGTTGGTTGATGTTACCTTGTTGGTCATTGATGCCTAGTTGGTTGTTGCCTGCTTGCATTGTTGGTTGTCGGCTGTTGGTTGTTGCCTAGATGCCCAGTTGCCTAGTAGCCTTGTTGTTCCTGGGTTGGATGGTTGCTCCTTAGTTGCCTGGTTGGTTGTTGCCTACTTGCATTGTTGGTTGTTGGTTGTAGGTTGTTGCTTGGATGCCCGGTTGCCAAGACATTGGGTTTTTTGGTTGCTAGTGCGCTTGGAGCACTGGCATATTGAGTCGTGGTTGCTCAAACTAACAATTGAACTATCCCCGAGTGTGATCTGTCAAAGTGAGATCTGGCTTGACAGTGCCTAAGGCTAGGTGGAACATGGTTCAGTTGATGCCAGTTGCACAGTAATAAGATAAGTGATTATCTTGTGTAAATTGATATGTTCATATGATGTTTTCATCGTTTCATGGCTAAATTGTTTACTGTTGATGTGTATGGACATGTATCAATGGTTGGATGCAAAATCGATGGTTTAACTACTTGGAAACCTGTACTTTATTCTTGACTGTGAAGTTTGTTATGATGGAAGCTTAACATATATATATATATATGATTTTATGTGATGTGTCTATCTCTGTTAATGCACCCTAGGTGACTGTATAAACTCTGTTGAATAGATGCCTAATCCGTTAATGATCGGATGGTTTTCCACTTGGAGTTGTTGGAAATCTTAGTTGTTCCAGATCCAATCCCATTCATGTTAGTTACTCTTGTTTAGTTCGCAATTTTGCCCTATCTGGCTATGCTAGTTCTGCGAACGAATTCGTGAAAGAAGTGTCGTAGTGTCGAGTTCATAATTGAAGTGCCCAAGGCAAAAATCGAGATTGGCTTGTGGAGCTATGGCTTCATCCCAACTTCTGACTGCCAACTACCGAAGGAAGAATCGGGGTTAGCTCGTGGAGCAGTGGTTCTGTCTCCACCTCCGACTTCCAATTCACGAGTTGAAACGGTAATTTTATTTTCGTCTATGGTGTGTGCCGACTTCTAATTTTTGACGTGCCAACGTCAAGATCAGCAAGTTAAGTGGATTGTTGATGTTGCTATTTGACTAGTGCCGACTTCCAACTTATGACGTGTCGACATCGAGATCGACAAGATAGTTAAGTCGTGGTTTTGTTGCTAGGTCATTGTCGACTTCCAACTTTCGATATGCCAACATCAGGATCGACAAGTCGGGAAGGTCATGGTTTTGTTGCTCAACCGTTGTCGACTTCCAACGTGCCAACATTGGGATCGGCAAGACGAGAAGGTCATGATTTTGTTGCTCGCTCGTTGCGGACTTCTGATTTTCGATGTGTTGAAGTTGGGATCAGAAAGTCGGAAGGGTCTTTGTAATTTTTGTTTAGCATTGCCGATTTCCAACTTCCAACGTGTTGAAGTTGGGATCGACAAGACGAAAGGCTCGTTGTCATTGTTGTTCTATATGTGATGCCGACTTTCGACTCCCTATGTCGAAAGTGTCCACAAGACTTGGGAAAGTCGAGATTGGCAAGGTTTTCATGTTATGCATTCGTAGACGTTTCAACTTCTGACTTTTGATGTCGGAAGAGTCGAAAGGGTCTGGTAAAGTCAGGAAGATGAAAATTTAACCGTTGGGGCTATCGCTTATGTTAATTAATTAACAATTTAAGGTTTTTTCTTGGAGGTTGAGCCTTAGAGACCTTTTATGTTGTGCTTTACCTCGAGTTAGCCTCGCCAATGGTCGCTTGGTGTATCCAATCTCGGGTTTCAAGGTCAAGTACATTACAAGTGATCAAAGTGTTCACCACAGCGACACACGAACATCCAAAACCAAACAAATCAACATCTCAAAATAAATAAATAAATCAATCCACCCAATCATATGCTTTGTCAAAATCAATTTTCATGATCAAGGATAATTGCTCACTTTCCCTAACCCACTCCATAGCCTCCCACACAAACACCACGATGTCAAAAATGAACCTCCGTTGAAAAAATCATGTCAACTTCAAACAAACAACATAATTGGCCATCAAGTGGGTTCATAATGCCAAAGCCTTGGCCATAATTTATATACAACAATGAGCAAAGTGACAAGCTACCAACCACCAATGAAATCCCTAGCTGCATTGTTTAGAATGAGCTTAATCCACCCCTGGTTAAGAAACCCAGACAAACAATCAGTAGCAAATACTCACAAGGAAGCCAAAAGTCATCACCAAAAGTATGACAACATGACCTTGTAAAACTCACAAGGAAGCCCATCCATGCTTGGGGATCTACCATTTTGAATAGAAAATAATGTAGCATAAAGCTCTTCCTTTGAAAAATCTTTGTCCAACCTACCTCTATCACGACAAGAAATCTTGTGGGGAACCACATGGAAACAAGCATCCCTTGAAGCTACCACCCATATGTCAAAGTATAAGGAAAAAACATATTCTAGAATTGGGAGCTTAACATACCTTTGATCTCAACAGGATCCTCAGTAAGAAAACCATTAGCAAGACACAAGCCAAGCACCCTCTTTGTCACAAGCTTCCACTTAAAAAAGTCCAAAAAACTTAGAACCCTCGCCCCCCTCCTAAATCCATTGATGACAAGAGAGGACCTAAGCACTTCTAGCTATAGAGTCCTTGATCTACCTAACTTCCATCTCCAACTTCATAGCCTCCTTCTGAAGAGTCACATTGTGAAGATCCTCTTAAAGAAAGGTGTGAACCTCCACAAGACACTGACAAGCCAACAACAAATCCATGCTCCACCTCTGAGCTAACATCCTACCCCAACCTCTAATGAACTTAACAGTATGACATGAAGTAGTCTCTCACTAAATAACCCAACCCCAACCCCCCACCAATTGATGGGAAAGGTTCCACTCTCTAAAGAAGGGTTGAGAATTCCTTTGACTCCAAATAAGAGACATTGAGATTGAACAATGTAGAAGGGGTTGAATCAACAAATTGACCCAAAGAGATCACAGTCTAAATCAGCAAATGGTTTGAACCAATCATATCTAAAAGCACATCAATAGGACAAAGCTAACCAAAGAAAGTTTAATCCTCTACAGCCCATAGAACCAGTCCGATCATGCTTGCACCTTATCATCGCCCCACCAATGGTTGGACCAAATGATGTGGGAAATCCCAATCACAAGCAAAGTTGACACCTAAGTGTGAATACAAACGTTTTTATTTTCATTAAGCAAGAACAAGCGTATATCGCTATACATCAAGAAAACCGCCTTAACAACCTAAGCGACAAGATCCTAATAAATAGAAACCACAATACAATAATAAAGATAGTTCAATATAGGACCTCAACTACTCCATAAGAATAAGAAGCCAAAAGACTTCATCACACCCAAGCCAAAATAATACTTGTGCTTGTGCATACAAAGGACAAACAATAAGATACTAAGCACTAAAAATCCCAATTATAAGTGAAGCCAAATAATCCCTATCACCAAATCTACCAACTCCCATAATCAAGCCCCTTTTTTTCAATTAGAGTAAAAAGTTTAAAGAGAATCTTTGCAACAACACAAGCATTCTTCTCCAAGCCAATGACCACTAACCCTACAACCCCACACCTATCCCCCCCTCCCACTATACCATATTAAAAATCCCTCCAACAATCCACTCTGCAACAAGAAGAAATGAAGCCATCCAATCCCAAATTTGATAACACTCTAGATTGAGAATAGGAGCATAAACTACATAGAAAGCTATCACGTGATCCTAAACCAAGATGGTGGCCCACACACACGAATTATCCAGGTTCAGCCAAATGCAACTACAGATCTTTGCAAACAGGAAAGAGAGGAATCACCACACCAATCCCTAACAAGGCTATGAAGTCCAAAAAGCGCCATTCCAACAATAGTTCATCCAGTTCCAAAGCTCAAAACCAACACACTTGACTCCAGTAAAAAGACCATATCCAATCAAACACATTGCAACACACTTCGCACAAACATCTTTGTAACGTCCCCGACCCTCTGACCGGCGAAGAGGACGCTACCAAACCATCAAAAACCTCCAGGCAAAATGCCCCATGAACATGAACAGGCATATAATGCTGAAATAAAAAGCTTAAAACATAAAACATACTAAGATGCATAATTCTTCACATACATAGCGGAAGCGAACATACATTCATTCAAGCATACCACATGTTCATCATATTCATTAATCAGTAAATATAAATGCAGAGACGAAATAGTCAAGAATACTCATCTTGGTACGAACTCGTCCTGCAACCAGCTACGTCGCTGCAACATTCCACCCAACCATAGACCAACGTGCTCATCAATCTCTCAGCAATGCTGCCACCCCCGAGCTGGGCATGATTCCTCAAGGAGTAAGGGTCAAAGCAGGCTTACACATAGCCAAGGTACACAAATCAGGCAAGCCCACACAGTAGGGTTTATCAGGCCGTCAAGGAGCTAGGAAAGGCTAAATGCTAAGCTGGTGGCCTCAATGGAGAGCTAAGGACGCCTATACCACAGCTAACCCTGACCTCTAAGCCATCCACCCACCCAACACCGGGAATCCGTCCTTTCTCTGCTTCTCAGTCCCTCAGGCCCTGACTTCCCTTCCAATACTCTTCAAGGGTTGTGGAGAAGAAAGCCAGCAGTCTAACTCTATCTGAGTGGCTCCAAACACCAGTTTTCTCAAGCATACCCAGCCTCTAATCCTACTCTCAACAGTCCGAAGACCAACCACTACATACCACAGCAAAACAAATAGTTCACGGCTCTGTGAAGAAGATGAAGACAACAGGGTGACAACCCCAAACGAAAAGGTGAACACGGCTCAAGTCAATAAGACGACCCAGAGTTGTTCTTGGCCCTAGCGTGGCCAAAACAACTCAGCAGCAACCCAAAAAGGGTACTTGCATACACAGCAACCCAAAACCAGAGGAAGACAATACACAGTCCGCAAATGGGAAAAAGCAAAACTCCTAGCATGGACAGGGAGAAAACAGCAACCACCGATTAAGGGCAGAACCACAGCCACGGTTCCACGATGAAGTAACAGGACGCAACACAGCCCAGACACAGCCCAACAACAATGGAAAACAATGATCCTTCCTCAACAATGAAGCCACGGCCCTTTTCACAGTCGACAATGATGGAGTAAAACAAAGACTCCCTGCGTGAACAGGAGGGAAACACCTCACAAAGAAAACCACAGAAACATCTCGCCGTCTGACAATGGGAGAAGGGAAAAACAATTCTCTGTACAGGTCGGAGGAAGATCATAACCAGAGCCCAATCGGTGCATGAGGCAAAGGAAACATCCGATGAGAGAAAGAAGAACCCCCGCACACAGAAACGTGGATCCTTTTATCTCAGCTCGGCGTGAGGAAAAACGAACAACCACGATGGAGAGAGTGGACAAAACCACTCAACATCCCAAACGACGCGTGAGGACGATGGAGAGAGTGGACAGAACCACTCAGCATCCCAAACGACGCGTGAGGAGACCACTCCCAGCCCGTGCGTGGCTGAACCAGTTGTGGAGGCGCGTGGGGGCAAGCCTGCCACCCACCCCTACCCATCATTAACTGCCTCAACCAAAACAGGGGTTTAAAGTTTGACACATGGCTTTTGCCCATGGGGTCTAGGTTTAGCAATCCCCCCCTTCACCTTTGGAATCATACCCTTTTCATTTAACGTTGCACCGTCGTAGCTGGTTGTAGGTTTATTTTAATTAATGTGCATACTTACATGATGCCAAAACTCTAATGTGCCGGATAGCACAATATACCATCGGCAACGATCCCTCTTACCGAAACATACACAACCAAATCGATGGTGGGGCTTTTGCCTTTAGCTCCACACCACGATTAATTACAAAATATACATCATGTACCTTTTAATGCAAATGAGGTCAAAACCGGGGTATTACAATCCCCTCCCCCTTGGAATAACACCATCCTCGGTGTTCCAATACATAGGAATGCATAACCATTTGCACATTCAAAATTTCAAAATTTTGCAGATCTGTCCCACGTTCAATTATTTACTCTGAACTTTCAGGACCAAGCCCCTCGGCTTCCACGAACTTCTTTTGCTGGTTCTCAACTTCCGGCTCATCCCCAAATCGAGGAACTTTGTGGCTACTACCCTTTTTATGTTCCCTCGTTGGGAAGTCCCAACGTAGATGATGTCCTCCGCATTTCCAACATTTTGTTGGCTGCTTCATCTTTACCTGCTCAATTTCCTTTAAGTCTTCATGCCTGAACCGTTTCTTAACGGATCGCTTGGACGAATGTCCCATCATTGATCCCCTTTCTTTCCCTTTACGGATTGCTCCCAGAAGGCTTTTTACCTCCTTTTGCAAACCAATAGAATCTTGCAAAATCTGGTGGTTCATCTCATTCTGCCTTTTTTGTATCTTGAGCATCTCTCCAAGATTCTCTTTGGTCCTGGCAATCGTTTGAAGGAGACTCCCAGCCAAGTCCAGCAACTTTCGGTCTGCTGCCATGATCAATATGCACCACTGGATTTCACCTTTCTCACCTGTGAAATGCATCATTGAAATTCTGTTAGACCAAGTATAATATAGGCATTAATATCAGTCAATTAATTGCCCAATTGGCATGACAGTCCAAGTCTCATCAAGGAGACTTTCATATTTTTCATGCCTTCCCAACAAGCACATGAGCTCATTCATGTCCATTCTTGGGCAGGGAATTAACCATTCCAGCATTCACAATTTACTTTAAGCAAATACACACATTCTATTTTCAGTCATACATGCATTCAACAACCTTTTGTTTTCACAATGCATAAATATATATACATATATATAATAAAAAGGGCAAGAGAGAGCAGCAAGAGTTTTTCCCCTCTTTGTTCTGTTCCATCCTGGAACCCACACCATCGATGTGGTTTTCATGCTCTCAGCCTCTTTCACTTTACCGTGAATGCTGGACCAACCCCTCTTGGTCATGACACTTAGTGTCTCCAGTCGATTTCAGACCTCTCAACCATGGAGCCTCCCCACATGGTTCGTCTCGACTGCTAGGACCTTCACAGTCTCACTAGCACCTTTTTCATTACTGCTCATTCTGAGCTTTTCAGGACAGTCACATGTCCACATGCACCCCTAGGATGCTTTCGTAGTCCTCGCTTCCAGCGATACCTGTATTGTGCATTTCCCCGTTGGTCCACAGGATCCTGCTTCGCTTTGCAAGCCTTGGGATCGCCTATGGACTTGGATGTTAAGTCAGCACGCAGGCTGTTTCACAACATCCTTTTATGTATATCAAGCACAGTCAAGCCAACCTTCAGTCGGGTTTATCAGACCGTCAACAAATCGCCTGTACTTATATCAACAATACACTTATATCAACAACCAATCATCAGCCAAGCCAACACCGTTGGGTTTATGAGGCCATCAACAATAACACATGCACTTATGTCAACAATAAACGACCACTTCCCATATCATACAAGAGACCACTCCCTTCTCTGAGTTGACAGTCCCTCAAGAATGTCTCCTTCTCTGTGCTCTTTAGACAGACCACTCCCTTCTCTGAGTTGACAATCCCTCAAGAATGTCTCCTTCTCTGTAGAAGGTAGGATGAGCTCAAGCCATTGTCCATTTGGTGTACAATACCAGACTACATTTGTATAGCCTGACAACACAAGCAATATAAGCATACTCGTTAGCGTTATTGCTCTGAAACTGTAATCATGTTTCACATCATTCACTATCAAGTATTGAGACACCAAGAGTGCGTCGACTCCCTAGGGTGTAATCAATATTGAAAAACCCTTCCATGATTCGACATCGAAAAAGTGTGCACCATTTTCCGGTGTGTGCCATGTAGGCCCTATGCATACTCAAGCAATCTGCCATAATGGAAACAAAATCAAAACATGCTCTGCATATTGGATTTAACAATTTGACATGCATATTCTTAGCTAGGGTCACAGAACACTTATCCATTTGCCGAGGCAGTATTCCTTCGTTAAGGAGGAATGGGGACTCCCTTCTCTGAGTTGACAGTCCCTCAGTTTGCCATCCCAACTCCTCTTTTCATTTCGTATCCACTCATGTCTTACCAACATAATCTATACCATCTCACTCATGTTGCTTACCAAACATGTAGTGCAGATGAGACATTTTCCAAATGTCCAATGGAGTTTCACCCAAAACCCATTTCCAAGATAAGGGAAAACCTTCCCATGAAGTTTGGCTCATGCCGGCCATCACACATGATCTTCCTGTAGTGTGTACCCCTGGCACATTCATCAAATAGTCAAACAATCAATCATTATCTAATAATACAATCCAAATTTGATTGTTCCATAACCAAGCAATGACATTAGCAATTAAATTCAATGAGAATTTGCAACTCTGTTTACTACAAAAATTGATTTGCTTGGCAATGAGGTGATCCTCATTTGTGGGTCTCTTGTAAGCAACAACACTATGCCCATTATAATTTCATGCTTACTAGCATAACATGAATACTCACATACAATGCGTCCTCCTGACACAATCTTAGGCAAGCCAATAGTGATTAGTAGTTGTCAGCAATTTCTCAAATCCAAAATTCACAAATTCAAATTTAACAACCCATTATGCACACAAACTATTATCACAGCCATGAGACTCTTCTCATGAGGTTTGGCTCTTTCACATGGTAGATTACGGCGCCCTTTGTCATGGTCTTACTCTCATTGTCATGCTCCAAACAATCTACCTGAAACCTGAACTTCAATCAGCCAAACACTTGGTAAATCTTGATGCATATAACATTTTCATTGATGCAACAATCACTGAAGCATTTTCAGAATTTATAAAATTCCAATACTTTCAGCTGTTGATCACATCAATATTACCAAAACTCATTTACTTCATGCAATCATTATCATACTTTAAATTACAGGGTACAGTCACATCATTTATGCAATTTAAATGAAATGTTTAGATACTCCTTACTTCACAAGCGTATCATTTGTACCACCTTGCCCTTCCATAGAGCATTTCCGGCAGCCAATCGATCATGACTACCCTCCTCATGCACTTACTATCCTGCATTCATAACAGCCTTTGAAATGGTTCCAGAATTGTCATCAATTCATCATTTCAGCCATTAGTTATTCATAATATCACATGCACTATCCCTATGCATTCATGCAATGCGTCTCAGCATTTGCGCCCATACTTATGTATGCATATCTGCAACATTTACTCATATTTTTCATATGCATCCATTCAATGCGTAACTACAAGATTTATAAAATATTTTAATGCATACCCACTCAATGCTACCTTGCATTGATTCGGGAATACTATGCATTCAAACATACCATGCATGGCCTAACCATGACTACTTCATATAGGATGCATTACTATAATCAAGATCATCAGTGCTTACTTTCCTTGGGCTACTAAGCACATAACAACATAATACAGGCATGACACATTTCTATATGAATGCAGTATAAATTCCAAATACCCACATGGTATGAGGCCTCTTGCTTTTACCACTCCATGCAATTGTCATAATTAAACTCTTACCTTCATGGGTTCTACTTACACCCTTGACATTACCAGTTTGGTTGGTCCTTTGCAGGAGATTGCAGAATTTGCTCACCAACTTTTGATTATGGACTTGTTGCCTTATCCCTTTCTCCATAGGGTTGTTGGTCACATTCATCAGCTTCAGCAACATATTCAACCATGTCCATGGTGTCGTTGGTTTTTCCACTAATGCCAACACCAACACAATAATTATCATTAGTGGTTCATTATAAATGTGTAATTCTCACTATTCTTACCAACATGTAATATCCTACGCATGCAAGGCATATCCTCATACATTTCATGTATAAACTTGTAATTATAATTAGCAAGATAGGGTTTAAGGAAATTTCCCTTTTCAAGTCCTTCATCTTTGCATGGAACTCCTCTTCCACACAACAGCTGGTTTGACTTCATGGTCTTGCTACCTCTAGGCATGCAATTCTCGGATTTGTCCATATTGACAGCAACACATTTCACTAGCACTTTCCTGCTCTGCATTCAAATTCTGGTGACTCTCCCTTGTTCCCTGCTGGATAAGCTTTCCAACGCCTATCCACATGCTTCATTCTGACCTCGGGTGTGAAAACCACACCACTTCTAACATGATGATTTTCATCAAATTTAGGCAAAACACACCACTGTATTTTGGTCTAAATTGCCAACTTTAGCCACCTAGAATTCTTCTTCCTTTTCAGCCCTGGAACTGCTGAAAAATCCACTGAAAACAATTGAAAACTGCTTGAAAAATCCACTTCGAAAAACCCAAATTTCCTTGTACAGGATCGGGTCTCATCCCAACTAATGTTTCGACGTTTCGACGGCCAAAACCACTAATTTTCCCCGCTACTCATCGACAGTCTGTTCATCTATCATTCTCCGACGTATCGGACCTGTAGTGGTCTAAGCTTCTGAATTTCATCAGTGGGTTGCTCTTCTATTTCCTTCCACCGTAATCATTTAACCTTCCGAACTGAATCGGCGATGAAACCAACTTATGCGCTGCATCGACGATCGGGTGCTTTGTGCATCGGGTGGCTAGTCGTCTATGCTTCCGCAACGGCGGTTCCACAGGCCTTAAC
This sequence comes from Pseudotsuga menziesii, assembly GCA_001517045.1. Classification (NCBI taxonomy): domain Eukaryota; kingdom Viridiplantae; phylum Streptophyta; class Pinopsida; order Pinales; family Pinaceae; genus Pseudotsuga; species Pseudotsuga menziesii. The sequence continues at coordinate 201,952 of LPNX010209725.1, read as the reverse complement.
CTATCCGAACGGCGTCCATCGGTGATCTCATTACTATTCTCCTCCGATGTATAGGCGATCAAATCCACTAATCCTCTCCACCACCTCGGCGATCCAAACAACAAACTCTTTCCATTACGTCGACGACTGGAGCACTATCGACAGTTGGAGACTCTAATCCTCGGGGTGATAGTCCAACTGACAGCCGCAACGGTGGACTCACGAACAACTAACTTCTTCCAACGCATCGGCGGTCGGAAGCCTATGGATCGGTTGGATAGTTCTTTAGGTAGCTGCAACAGCGGACTCACAATCGACTAAATTTTTCCGACGTTCATCGACGATTTGATCCTCTATTTTTCTCCGATGTGTCGGCTACCCCGTTGTCTAATTTTCGCCGATGATTTCCATACTTAGAAGAATTTTCAGAAAATTCCTTCCTTGTCCGCTGTCGTATCGGCTCCTTGATCAACTAACTTCCTCCGCCGTTTCGGCTTCCTTCCGATGATTTCCTCCGTCGTTTCGGCTTCCTTCCGATGATTTCCTCCGCATCGGCACTCCCATCAACTAACCTTCGCCGAAACTTCCTTCTTTGTTCGCTGCCGCGTCGGTTGCACCATCAACTAAATTTCGCCGCCGTGTCAGCAGTCCAAACAACTAATTTTCGGTGAAACTTCCTTTATCTTCTGCCAATGTATCGGCCGTTCGAATCAACTAAAAATTCCCGATGTTTTCAGCACTTGGTCAAAAATTTTGAAAAATTCAAAATTTCTTTCCGGCAAAATTTCCTTCCTTTTACCGCCCCTCCGTCGGCCCCAACTTCTTCTATTTTCCGCCGACATATCGACGTTCCCTCAACTAAACTTTTTCGGCGTTTCGGCGGTCTTCGGCTGATTTCCGTCAGCTATTTTCCGCCGACGCCGGGTCTATATCGGATGATCCTTCAACTAATTTTCGTCGCGTCGGCAACTTGATCATCTAGGCATCGACGATGCGATCAACTAATCATCGACGATCGCCGACGATTTTATGACTTAGACAAATTTCCAGAAAATTTGTCTCGTTAGTCTTCTTTTCTGCCGCTTCATCGGCTCAACCATCTCTTAACTATCGCCGATCAAATCAACTGTTCTTTTCCGATTGGCGAGCTGAAGCACATCGGCATCGGCAGTCGGAACTTTTCCTTGTCGGAAGACTAGTGCTCTAGGCTTCCGCAACAGCGGGCGCACGAACCACTAATGTCTTCTGATGGCTGATGATTTCATTACTTAGAAAAAAAAATTCAAAAATTTTCCGCTGCGTCGGCTGCTGGAACGTCTTTCCTCCGTGTCATCGGCGGTCGGAGGCTCTATTCGTCGGAAGGATAGTCCTCTGGTCGTTCGCAACGGCGGCGCTCAATCAGCTAAGCATCGGCGACGCGATCAACTAATCGTCGCCGATTCGTATAACTCATTTCGCTGTCGAGGTCTGCATCAGAGATCCATCTGTCTAAGTTTCCAATGTGTTGACGGCTAAACACTTAAAAAATTTTCCGAAACCAAGGCTGTTTGTCCCTCATCGGGTGACCTTCATACTAGCTTTTCCGCTGCATCGAAAGAACTTCTCACTAAGTTTTCCGATGAGCCGACATTCTGGCACTTTTTAAATTTTGTGAATTTTCTTGTCTTCACCCATTTTTCCTCGTTTCTTCTGGGCAGTAGGCAACCTGCCTCTATTAACTATTTCTCATGGCCCTCTGAGGCCCAAATGCTGCAACATAAGCTCTGTCACTGCATCTTCACGACCCATTCAAGCCCATGCTGCAACCAAAGCTCTAATACCACACTGTAACGTCCCCGACCCTCTGACCGACGAAGAGGACGCTACCAAACCATCAAATACCTCCGGGCAAAATGCCCCATGAACATGAACAGGCATATAATGCTGAAATAAAAAGCTTAAAACATAAAACATACTAAGATGCATAAATCTTCACATACATAGCGGAAGCGAACATACATTCATTCAAGCATACCACATGTTCATTATATTCATTAATCAGTAAATATAAATGCAAACACGAAATAGTCAAGAATACTCATCTTGGTATGAACTCGTCCCGCAACCAGCTACGTCGCTGCAACGTTCCACCGAACTATAGGCCAGTGTGCTCATCAATCTCTCAGCAACGCTGCCACCCCCGAGCTGGGCATGATTCCTCAAGGAGTAAGGGTCAAAGCAGGATTACACATAGCCAAGGTACACAAATCAGCCAAGCCCACACAGTAGGGTTTATCAAGCCGTCAAGGAGCTAGAAAAGGCTAAATGCTAAGCTGGTGGCCTCAATGGAGAGCTAAGAACGCCTATACCAAAGCTAACCCTAACCTCTAAGCCATCCACCCACCCAACACCGAGAATCAGTCCTTTCTCTGCTTCTCAATCCCTTAGGCCCCGACTTCCCTTCCAATAATCTTCAAGGGTTATGGAGAAGAAAGCCAGCAGTCTAACTCTGTCTGAGTGGCTCCAAACACCAGTTTTCTCAAGCATACCCAACCACTAATCCTACTCTCAACAGTCCGAAGACCAACCACTGCATACCACAGCAAAACAAACAGTTCACAGCTCTGTGAAGAAGATGAAGACAACAGGGTGACAACCCCAAACGAAAAGGTGAACACGGCTCAAGTCAACAAGACGACCCAGAGCTGTTCTTGGCCCTAGCGTGGCCAAAACAACTCAACAGCAACCCAAAACTAGGGGAAGACAATACACAATCTGCAAATGGGAAAAAGCAAAACTCCCAGCATAGACAGGGGGAAAACAGCAACCACTGATTAAGGGCAGAACCACAGCCATGGTTCCACGATGAAGTAACAGGACGCAACATAGCCCAGACACAGCCCAGCAACGTTAGAAAACAATGATCCTTCCTCAACAATGAAGCCACAGCCCTTTTCACAGTCGGCAATGATGGAGTAAAACACAGACTCCCTGCGTGAACAGGAGGGAAACACCTCACAAAGAAAACCACAGAAACATCCCGCCGTCTAACAATGGGAGAAGGGAAAAATGATTCTCTGTACAGGCCGGAGGAAGATCATAACCAGAGCCCAATCAGTGCGTGAGGCAAAGGAAACATTCGGTGAGAGAAAGAAGAACCCTCGCACACAGAAACGTGGATCCTTTTATCTCAGCTCGGCGTGAGGAAAAACGAACAGCCACGATGGAGAGAGTGGACAGAACCACTCGACATCCCAAACGGCGCGTGAAGAGACCACTCCCAGCCCGTGCGTGGCTGAACCAGCTGTGGAGGCGCGTGGGGGCAAGCCTGCCACCCACCCCTACCCATCATTAACTACCTCAACCAAAACAGGGGTTTAAGGTTTGACACATGGCTTTTACCCATGGGGTCCAGGTTTAGCAACCCCCCCCCCCTTAACCTTAGGAATCATGCCCTTTTCATTTAACGTTGCACCATCATAGCTGGCTGTAGGTTTATTTTAATTAATGTGCATACTTACATGATGCCAAAACTCTAATGTGTCGAATAGCACGATATACCATCGGCAACGATCCCTCTTGCCGAAACATTCACAACCAAATCGATGGTGGGGCTTTTGCCTTTAGCTCCACACCACGATTAATTACAAAATATACATCATGTACCTTTTAATGCAAACGGGGTCAAAACCGGGGTATTACAATCTTGCAAATGGGAAGCATCATGCCAAGAACATTCCAAGATAGTAGGGAAAGCTTCATTCAATAGGAGATGAAAGCCTAAACTACTAAACCTGTTGTCCATCTCAAAACCATCCAAGCCAAATGAATGCACCATCGTATCCTTATAAGACTTTTTTGTAGTCGGGGACTAATATGCCCAACAGGCCTGTCCACTCGAACAAGGAAGGACACCACCTTTCTCTTGTTGATTTGGCTTACCAACCAAACTCAATATCCATGTCCACTCAAGCAAGGAAGGACACCACCTTTCTCTTGTTGATTTGACTTACCAACCAAACTCAATATCCATGCCAATAGACTCAAAAGAAGCAAAGTCATCCATGATCATTAACCCAAGGTTTTGAGGTACCCTAAGCAAACTGAGTGCCAAGGAAGATGTACTACCCCGATGTTGCTCTGCGGAGCCGCTTGGAACCTAAACAATACCACCATGGCGAGCAATACTTGAGAAAACACCTCTAGACCTAATTCTTCTAGAACATGGAACATCTAAACCTAAACCACCAACACCGAAGTTAGTGGATCTCTATGCTTCATACTACATATTTAATAATTGATAGGCGAGTAAATTAAAAGTATTTTAAAAAATAGATTAAAAAAATCATAATATGGATTGTCTAAAATAAATTACTATATCACAATCTAGTCTTAAGAAAAACGGACTGAATCTTTGATGGTTAATCCCGTTATTAAATAGTGTTAAAAGTGTAAACTTAAAGCAAAGGCCTTGTAAGCCCACGAGGCTTAGAATAGATGGTGAATGGGTGTACTATTAAAGCACTCCTTGCGTAAGGTCACCGGTTCGAAACTCCGTGGGCACTAGCTTTCAAAATAAAATGCAAAGGCCTTGTCTTTAAAGACTGATAATAAATTATTCCTGATGGTATAAGAAAAAAGAAGCTACAACATAGTCCCTTTTTTACCCCTTCTATGTTAACCTATTAAGCCCTACAAAATGAAGAACATCAAAGCAATTTTATCCAGCATTAGACTGGGAAAACAGATGGTTAGCAAAACTTCCTTGTCACTGAGATTTAGAAAATATATAGAGTGAATTTTAGACTCCAAAGTGAAGAAGTCCCTTTATTAACAACGAAAATAATGATGATTTCGAGAAATGCTGACTTCAAAAAATTTGAGGTTGGACTTATACCGATCTGGATTTTGTGTTCAAAATTTCAAATGCACCTTTCCAATCAAAAAGGAAACTGGAACATGACTTAGAGCACTGAACTTCTCTATAAAAACCAGAGTCCGGATTAAAGGCTTTATGTATCGCCACAATAAGCCCCTTCTGGTGGAGACTGCATTGCCAGTGGTAATGATGACCCACGAGTCAAATCCTGTGCGGATTGGGTTATAATATATATAGTGCCATAGGCCAAGCTCACTGTACAGATCCACCAAGTTTGCTGAAACTTTTTATATTTCATTCAAATGGTGAATCTAATAAACTTGTTGACTTCGAATAGAAATGTCGCCTTGAGTTACAAAACAAGCAAGCCATGTTGACTTATTTCAACAACTCATGCTAGACTGGTATGTGTATGTGTGTGCTAGTTTGGTATATTGGTATATAATAGTAGAATACAAGAATGGCAGCTGGCCTGGTATTGGTTATTTCCACTGAAGACTTGATGTTTGACTGCTTGAATGTTTCCTAGGAGAAATTGATGTTGTAGACAAATAAAAATTATTCTTGGGTTCAATTGTGGAGAGATTCAATGTTTCATAGGAGAAATTAATTGTACGAAGAGCATTGTCTTAAAACTCGGAATCGGTCAAGGGTCAACTCAGACTCGGACTCGAACTCGGTAATGAATTGGCAATGACTCGGTTACTCAAAATTACATAAAATATTTAAAATTTTAAAGAAAAACAATATTTTAAAGATTCTAATCCATGATTCCAATGCATTAGAGACAAAATATCCAAAGTTTGCCCATGTATCTACCATATATGATATAAGGGTGAATATATCAAAATGGCACAAGTGTGCAATACATATATAGATTCTGAAACAAAATAAATAATCAATGAAGTTTAAATGGCTTGCAGAGTCCAAAAAATAACATGCTATGATATCACTACATCATACATCATTCATCATGCATGTCATTGATCAACATGATCAATCATCAAACTCATCACCCTTGCTAGAACTATAAGTAGAACTAAAATCATGACTAGCAATGGCATAGGCAATAGCATCATCATTTGGCTCAAGCTCAAACTCCTCAAGGTCATCTACAACTGTAGTAGTAATAGTAGTAGTAGATGAACGCCTAGATGCACGAGGTTAGATAGCTTTAGAGTTAGATTCTAAGTTGCACGAAATAAGGAAACAAGGGCAAGTTTCCGAAACGGGGATGCATTTGAAACGTGACCCCCCAAAATTTTGGAAATGGGGATATATATCAAAGTTGATCCTTGATCTCAAAGTTTATCCTCCAAGGACATTAGTCAATGACTCAACACCCTACAATTTTGATGAAACTTCCTAATCCAATTGTTAAAATAAGGTAGAAAATATTCCCATGCTTAATAAGTGATTTTACTTTAGTGAAGAGTACATTTTTTATTAAGGTCGTGACAGAGGAGTTGAACAGTCAACAACACCAACATCAAGGTATATAGAGGGGTTGATGTGCTTGATTAAATGCCAATCCCATACCCTCGTACATGATACAATTTAGTGGAAACTTTGCCTTTCTGAAATCCTGAAAACTGTTCAGTTTGTTGAATTCTGAATGGGATCTAAAATTCTACTTTTTGCATATGAAGTCCGATGAAGTTGGAACCACTCTCAAACATCATGAAATAATTAATGGTAACGTTAAAAATTTAAGTAAAAAGATAGAAAATGAAAGATAAGGAAAATGTCACTTTTACTTTAAGAATTTAACATTACCATTTAGTATTGCCAAATCTACTAAGTAATTGAACAAAGTAGTTTTTTTTTTCTAGACAACTCGGTCGGTTCAGGTTGGGAATCGGCCAAGTTCACTGGTTCAGTACCGAACCAGTCACCCGATCCAATTTGAAGGCCAAGTCAGCTCGATGGAGGGTCAACTCAATCAACTCGGCCGAGTCCGAGTCTGAGTTGACCGATTTTTAAAACAATGACGGAGATTATGCTCTACAGCTCAGTATGGGGAGATGTAGTCATGTAACATAGCATTATCATGTCGACTTATAAACAAAATTAAAACCAAATAAAAAATTTAAATAAAAAATCTGGGGACGTACAAAATTTAAGATAAAAAAAGTTTAAACCTCAAAAAATTGGATCCCTCTCAGTGCTTGATAGATCCAGGTTTAAGATGGATCTATGCTGGTGTTGTAGACAAATAAAAATTATTCTCTAGTTCAATTGTGGAGAAATTAGTCAGTAGTGTGTTACCAGACTCAACTTGGAGAATTCCTACGTGAACGGTGAAGCTAAAGAGTGAAAATTAACTCAGGCTCAAAGAAAACTTGAGGTTTGACTTGGGAAATTTTAAAAAATATATATTCAGAAAAAATAAATATATTTTCCATTTATGTAATGTAATGTTACCAAATATAAAAAGTGATTAAAATTATCATGTCGACATATAAAAAAAACTAAAACCAAATAAAAAATCTGGGGATGTACCAAAATTTAAGATAAAACAAAGGTTTACACCTCAAAAAATTGGATCCCTCTCAGTGCTTGATAGATCCAGGTTTAAGATGGATCTATGTTGGTATTGTAGACAAATAAAAATTATTATCTAGTTCAATTGTGGAGAGATTAGTCAGTAGTGTGTTACCAGACTCAACTTGGAGAATTCCTCCGTGAAGCCAAAGAGCGGAAGTTAGCTCAAGCTCAAAGAAAACTTGAGGATTGACTTGGGAAATTTTTTTTTTTTAATATTCAGAAAAAATATATCTAGTTTTCATTTATATGAAAGTTACAATGTCCATATAATGCAGATTTTCAATTAACTAATTTCGAAGTACATAGACGCTACTGGACAGTGCACACTGCATACCTATGTTACCAGAAAAAAGAAACCCAAAACAGGTACAGTACAATAACCAAAAAAATTCAAATTTCATACCAGTAATGTTTCCAACTTTCCAGGAATATGTGAAAATAAGTTAAATAACATTTCAGAACAAAGTCTTCCAACAATGACCGACTGGCGACAACTAATAAATAAACCCTTTTCATGCTCTTCGTTGCTTAACATGGCACATCAATATGTTCCCTCTACTATGGAATGAAGAGTGCCCACAAGGTTTGAAGATGGGTTTCATTCTATGATATGTTTCATTTTAAGCAAGTTTTCGAGAAGTAATCCAGAAGATCAAGGCATGAATTGCCAAAAACGTGGATGAAAAACAATCATAACAAAGCAAATGAAAGCTTAAGGTGTTATCTCAACTGATTATTGTCAATGTTGTTGGGCATTTGACTAGTTAAGTGTTGGCAGGTGCCCAGTTTAAACTTTGAAATTTGAATCCCCTTGGATAAGGCGCACTAGTTTACGCCGAGTTTATTAGGGATACCATCTACAAATGTGGAAAAGCACTTATTGTTTTTCCAAGAGATTTCCTTCCAAAAAAACAGAGCAAAAGAGAAAAGAAAAAGAAAAATAAGACCCAAAAAAGGAAAACAACAAAGAAAATTGAAAGTAAATGGATACCAATCTCATGCAGCTGAACTCTGTGGAAATATGGCTGTCTGTTTGATCCTCTCCTCAAGTCTCCCAAGTTGAAGCTCCATTATCCAAGTTCTCTGGCTTCCAGCCTCTTAAGCCTCGTCTCTCAAACAATACAATGTAGTGACCATTCACTGTGACACAGTCACACACATGCATTTGCAAATGCCCTCAAACTTTACTAGCAGAGCTAGTCTCTTGTATTCTTTCAGAAAATGTGTGATAATAATGAATTTTTCGTGGCTTTATTAAACTATTTTAGCATTTAGGTATAGGGTTACAAACTTACGGTAACGTTTCTCCTTTTTTAATTGTTTTTTTTTGCTCTTTATTGCAGTTGTTGTTTATCTGGAAACGATCTTCGTTTCTTGAGAAACACCAACGGTTTCTTGATAAAACAGCCAGGTTTTGCCAAAACCACAGGGGATTTATCAGGGGGCGGATTACTCATCAAGAAACTGGAAACAGGTTCCAGGTACTAGAAACGACATTTATTACGGATTTCTTACCAGCAATGGATTTCGCCCAAATACGGTGCCTAAATGTCAGGTATCATACTACGATACACCATGGATTCTAGAGAGATGACAGGTCTGTTGGTTGTCTGCTGTGAAATCAAATCAGAAAAATGAGCTGACAGATAACTTGTTTATCGTTTTTCTTTTTTGATTTTCAAGTCTTTAGTTGACTGAGCCTAACTCACCAAGTCAATCTGACCTGCAAGTCTATTTTATACTCGTTAGTTTAAATCGTGTGTATCACTCAGGCCCAAACAGACACGGAGGAGCTGACCTGACTTGGTTTTTTTCAAAAAGCAGAGCCAAACTCAAAAGTCGGCCCAGGCTTCGACAGGTTTGGTAATATTTATGCGCATCTACCAATGCTCTCACAGAGCCAAGGAAACTTAAAAACTCCCTCTGTCTCACAGAGGCATGGAAACTTAAGAAATTGAGGAATATCTCCCTTTCTTTAACTAACTAACAGAAACATTAAATGGTTATGGGATGAATATGTGTGTTTTCAACTTTTCTCAACCTCCTCTCTCCTATGTGGTGGTGGAACGATGTGTGTAAATAACAAAGTGGAATGATAAACGATGAAAATAAAAAATAAAAAACAGTAAAATAATAAACACGATAACAAAATATTCTCTCCTCTCCCCTCTCTGTCGAAAGAACTCCAGAAAATGAGGAGTCCCTCTCTCAGAAGAACACAAGAAATTGAAGAATTTATCATGATATAGGCATAGTGATCAATATTGATTCCTTAATTGTATCGCTTATTACTGGCAACAATTCATTAGAGAAACATCTATAAACTAAAATTGTTCTTAAACCAGAAGGTTCATCTTATTTGTTAAAATAGGCTTACCTTAAACGGCCAAATTTTCCTCGTGAGTCCAGGAGCCCTGTTAGTTGCCATCAATGCAGCTTCTATCAGAAATGTACCAGAACCACACATTGGATCCAGAAGAACCATATTTTCCAAGCTCTCCAAAGTCCCATTCTTATTCGCAATACCAAAACCCTGAACCCTAGTGTTCCACCCTGTAAGAGTGAGAATCCCAGCAGCCACAGCTTCACTCAAACTGGCCCTATGCATTACAGCCCGGTAGCCCCTTCTATGCAAGCTGACACCACTCATGTCTCTATAAAGAACAGCCTTGTCCCTATACAGGGACAGAAACAGAGGGACATCAGCCGTTGCCCCTCCTTCTTCTGGAGGTTTGGGCCTTTTATTGTTGCAAGCGTCTCTGATTGAATCACAGATTGCATCCTTGGCTCTGGTGGATGCAGACATTGAATTTGTAACTTGAGTACAGTCCCAAACTCTGCTCTGAACTGCAAAAGTTTTGAACTTCCATCGCTTATAGCCAGATTTCTTCAAGGTAAAAGAGGCTAGATATTGAGGCCAGTCCACGGCATTTCTTACGAAGTTATACACACAATCCCTGTCCTTTTTGGACATTTCTGCATAACCCAATTCTAATAAGACTCGTATTCCACATCTCAACCATAGATTTGCCCGGTACCCAGTTGAAATTGTGCCTTGAAAATAAACCCCTCCTGAGCCTTCTTTGATTCCAGTGGCTCCAATCAATGGAGAAGCTAATTCTGCTGCAACTACCTGTTCTAGACCTGGTGCACAGGTGGCAAAAAACTTGCATTGTTCCGATTTTGAGGAAACTTTGTCAGTGTATAAATGGCTGTGGGATTTGAGAACATTTGAAGGGACCTCGAGGGTTTTCGGTTGGGCTAAACCTGGGACTGGAGCCGGGGCGATTTTGGATTTTATAGATAAACTTTTGTTGGTTTGGGTCGTGGAAGAAAGGAAATTTTTAGGTGAACTCAGAAGTGGAAGTGAGATTGATGGGACTGAGAGAGAAAAGAATGGAGGTCTGTCATGAAAGCACTGAAATGTTGGATTGAAAGGAGTAGCCATGAACAGAGCTACAATAAAGTCTCTCTCTCGGAGTGATTTGCAAATCTACGGGAAGATGTTGGTAAATGCTGTATGATGTTTGTCCATCGTGTGTTGTTTAATTAGATATCCATTCAAACTTCTAAAATTTGTATTCCTAATGAATGGAATCTATTCAAATTAATATTAATATTAATAAAACTAATAAATAATATTAATAATTTTATTTGGTTAATAGAATTGTATTAATATATAAAAAACAAGTATGGAGAGTACTTTGAAATTTTTAAATATCTCGTCTTTAATTCATCAATGAATTTCAAATATCTCGTCTTTAATTCATTAATGAATTTTATTTTTTAAATAATGATAAAAAATTTTATTTTTTAAATAATGATAGAAATTTTTAGCTTATATAATATGTTTAGAGTTGTAAAATTTTGTTATGTCTACACTAGTGGGATATATATGGATTGGTTCTAGCAATTAGTTTGGATTGTACATTAATTAAATTTTTATAAAATGTAAAGGTTATTGAAGTTTAAAATTTTAATCTAGTAAATGGAAATTTTAAAAATTAATTATTTAAATTTTGATTGGTGGTTAAACAATGATGTTATTCTTGGAATATGGTGTCCAGGAAGTCGCGATAAGATGAGGTTATTATTGTACATTTTATATTTAATTTCTCTTACAGGAGCATTAAGTAGAGTGTATTCCATGTTCATTGCATCATTTAAAATTAATAGACTTTTAAGTCTATTTGTGCTCACCATGCTCTGCATTGTTCTCTGCAATTTAAAATTAATAGACTTTTAAGTCTATTTGTGCTCACCATGCTCTGCATTGTTCCCTGTTTGTGGAGAGAAATTTATCTGATGGGCTTGGAAATGCAGCGAGCAGTAGCCATAGTGCAGTACCGACGTAGCCACAAGATTTGAATCGGCTAGATCTTGGTCTCTTTAATTTGGATTAGTAGCTTCCTCATTGTCACACTAGTGACTTTACTCTCTACTTACCTCTTCCCGGCCTGATAATCTATTTTTAGCTCTCGTCACTCCTTCTTGAAGCTTTACAAGTTGTAGACATGTTGACACAATTCAGTCGATAGGGGTTCACTCCGCAGATATGTCGACGCCTATTGACGCAATCTCCCTAAACACCGGCTCGAACGGGTTTTCCCCTATCCGGCAACACCTACAAAGCAGATGCAGTCTCAGCTGAGATGTTTGAGGGAGGGTTGCAGGAACCACGTTTTCGCAAAAGGAAGAGGACTTGCGCACTATGTCTTACTCTATCGCAATGTTACTCAGAGATCCGGGGTTTTAAACACATATTTCATGAGATCTACTTACCATTATTCGCAACAAACTCGGATACCATAGCAACATAATTCATATCAACTTAACAAAGACATCGACATACATGAATCCAATAAACACATCAAGACTTCGTATCATTCATACATGGAAAAATCATAGATCACACCAGTTTAACAGATTCAACAGATATGTAGAAAAAGACAAGAATTCCATCATCAACATCCTCCTTATATGAGCTTCGGAATCATCCTACAAAAGACAAGTATCACTTGGTCGAATAGCCTTGGACCAGAAACACATTCATCAGATCAATAGATCACATACAAGCAAAATATCTCCTTGATGATGCTACTTCTCCTCTACTACAATCCTTCTAATTCTATTTATAGGCTTAAGCCGTTACAAAATGGTCCATATGGTCCGTCTTTCTAACTACTTTGGACCAAAACTTCTAACTAATGCAACCAAACCGACCACACTTGCGGGTATCTTCTTCCTGCGCAGTTGAGTCTTCCACTTGTCGATGTCTTCCGTGTCGCACCTTGCGCATCTAATCCCCTTGCCAACAAGACAAAGGCACGCTCTCATCTTCCAAAGGTATGGAGTTTGATTCCTTTTTCCCATAAGTCCGTGATTTTAGGGTTTCTAAATTCTATACTCTCTCATTGTTCATTCTGTCAAAATCTTTATTATCCTCGATCTCTTATATTCAGGGTGAATTCGTTGTTTTCTATCAAGTCTTTGACCATGGATCTATCAATTGTCTCAATGTTGAGAAATTTGAGCGAGGTGTATATGTTTATGATTTCTTGTGCTAGCTAGGAATTGTTACAATCCTTGTGGCAACATTGTAGAATTTTTCCTCGCTATTCCTTGCTTATGGGTTTCTATTTTTTTTCTTCGGAGATGTGGTAACTACGTGCTTTTACTTCTTGTATGAAGTTTTTAAGTCTTTTTTTTTTTACTTCCGAGGGTTTGATATTTTAGTTATTGTGTTGTATAGGTATTTTCGTGTTATTCTCATCAAATGTGCTCTATTCCCTCCTCAGTAGAGTTATTACAACCAAGTAGTAATTAAAATCGTTTATAATGACTATAAAGAACTTAAGAGGTAGTCCCTTAACACTTGACGTAAATATGACTCAAGTTTTAAATCCTTCATTCACTACTATGGCAAGGGTAAAGTGAGGTCCTGGTTATACCGATCTTAGTGGTAGTATGGATGACCAAACTTGGCAACGCATCACCTGGCAAAATTTGGGTGTCGACTGGCTGATGGATTGAGGTAGCATGGCTGCTTTCGATTGACTGTTGTGTGTTTTTGTTGTTTTCCTATGCCTGGTTGAGGTGGTCTCGCTCTCAACTGTTTTTTCTGTTTCGGCATTCTCTGACGATGGTTGTTTTGTTGGTCCTGTCTACCTTTGGCTCTGTTAGATCTATATGTTGCCCATCTATTCCTGTTTTGGTCTCTCACTGGAACTATGCCAGACTGGTTATCTTTCCAATGTCATTTTTTGTACAACATCTTGAATATTTATATAATAGATATTTCCTTTTTTCGTGAAAAAAAAGTGGGTGTCCACTGATATATGAGACCTGGCAAGCTTTGTGTATTTCAGGTCGAAGATCATCAGGGAGAACATTGTGGGTAATCTCATTATGCCAGAGTATTTCAGGCCGATGATTATTGTAATGATGCTTATACCCATGATAGATTATCATGGCCAACTCCAGTGATTGTGGAGAAGTCTTATCCGAGGGAGGTAAAGCCATACCACAAGATAAATACATCCTCGTATCTTTTCCATTTTGTTCTTGATGGAATTTACCATTACGAGTTTTGTTGCCTGGACCTTACACTTTATGTGTTGTTTTTTCCATCTAAAGAGAGTAGATGACATGGTTCTTATTGAGACAATAAGTGTTCATGTTCCATACTAAAATTCGTACTACATTGGAGGATTCTGTAGCTATAGGTATAATTATTATTTTATGCCATTTCATTCATGTATTCATTTTTTGTTCAAATCTTTTAATAATAAGCTAAGGCTATGTCATGACTTTTGAGGAGGGCTTCTTAAATTTACTAACATTAAATGTTTGTAAAAAGGAAATACATAATAGTAAGCTATTATTTACAAAATCTTCAATAAGAGGTTGTAATATTTTGTAAAATTTATCTAAAATTTATCCACAGCATAGCCAGGTCGATAACCAAAAAAGCACATATAGATTGATTAAATGTCTCCAACAAGCCATGTATCAACGACATCAAGGATTGACATTAATGTTTTCTCATAAGCATACTTTCACAAAGACAAATCACACGATTATTTACCGATGAGCGCTAATGGGACGGGCTTTGCTCAGTTATACAAGACTCTTTGATAAACCAATTTGGCATCCATTTCATAATCTAACACATTCCTTGAAATTAGGTGTCCCTACAAGTGACTTTACTAGCCCTTAGCGAAGGGAGGGAAGGTTCCCTACTTAAGAAGAACAATAGTTTTTCTCGTAGCTTTCTCAGGCATAGCTGGGATTTCCTTTGAGCCTTTCCTTGTGGATCACATGGAAGAGCGCCCCTCTTCATTGGCCAATCCAAAGAATGAAAGCACTGTTTTGGAAATGTGAAAGCGATCTTTGTAATCTTGTGAAGTTAACCATGTGATAGGTTAAAGAATGTTGTATTATAAAAGGCTCACCTATCCCTAATAAGAGACCAATGGTCATTTTTTCCTCCCATCTCATGTCTTTTTTATCTACCAAGTATGTCATTTACTGATGTAACTTGCGCTAGAATAGTTTTTTTATGCAGATATGAAGGTAGATCAAATGGTATCAGAGCCTAAGACATGTAGGCATCTACTACATACTAGAAAGAGCATTCTATGCCTATTTTTCTTTGGTGGGGGGGGTTGTCATTCTTTTTTCTTCCCGTTCTCTCTAAGTACGCCATATTTAGGGTTTCTGCACTCATCTAGGAGGCACCATTTTAGGTTTGGCGTTACCATGGTTGTGCACCCTCCTTAGGGTTTCTGCTACTCCTTCTTTATCACGCTTTTCTAGGTTTATTTCAACCATGTGTTGTGCCCTCCTCGAGGTTTCCACAACGCCCTCCTCCAAGGTCTCTACCAACGTGGCAGTGTGCCCTCCTTAGGGATTTACTTTGCCCCATTTCTCACAAGCATTGTGGTGCACCTTGCCCAAGGCATCCATTGTGCCCTCCTCAGGGTTATCCTCAATGTGGTTTGTTGCACCCTCCTTAGGGATTTTCTCTTTGTTGCGTGACTCAGTATGTAAACAAGATTTATGGCAGAGCTCATTTCAATATTCCACTTGTCTTCAGCACTAATGGTTTTCTGAGAAAGCTACTATCTAAATTTTAAGGGATTTTCCACCAAATCCTCCTAGTCCTTGTAGTGGTGGTGGGTGCGCTCTCCTCAGAGACACCATCTTCTCCTGGTTTGTTTTCCTCTAATAGTCCTCTTGTTGAGGGAAGTGTTTTGTTTTTCTCCGTCATGTAGTTTCCTCAGGATGAAAATCATGCCTCCCAGTCGTGAGCCGTCTCCAGAGCATTCCCATTCAATCCAGTAGTCTCCTATTCAAGAATCGGCGCTTTCTCTCAATGAGTTGATGAGGATGTAACAACATGCCCCAGCTCCTCTCTGATTAAACATCTGCTTCCGGCTACCTAAGTTCTCAGGACAGATGAATGGGGAAGTTGTGCACTCCTGGATACGCAACTTTTCTACTTACTTCAAGACCTCTCCTAATTTGTCTGAGGAGGAGAAACCTTAGATTGTTAGTCTACAGCTGGAAGGTGTGGCTCAGGCTTAGTGGGATACATAGTTGGAAAGTATTGCTCTGGTGGTGGAATTAGGTCCCGAAAATGAGCTTCACCCTCATCCTACTGAGTCTTGGGAGGCTTTCTGTCAGGCACTTCATAAACGCTTTTATCCTTCGGGTCATAAAAAAAATATTTTAGCGCATCAAATACAACTTCGTCCACTCTCAAGGCAGTCAATGCAAATTAGTTATATTGATGTCTTTTGCAAGCTTTGGATTCAACTTCAATGAGCCAGAAGAGGTACTCATAGTTAAGTTCAATTCTAGTTTATTGTTAATTCTTTGTCATGAGTTGGATCTGTTTGAGAGTTCTTCTTTAGACAAAGCTTTCATACAGGCCTTAGCCATTGAGCGTAAGTTGGATTCACGTCTCCTGGTTCCTTCCCCTCTGTATGGATTTCATACTTCAGTGTGTTCTTCCTCTATATCCCGAGCCACAACAAATGGCCCTCGCCCATCAACCTGGTGTAGCCACCATAAAAACCAATTCTCATGCTAAAACATATTATTGGGCCCTTAAATCAGGTCACCTTGCAAAAGCTTTATTTGTTGATGAGGCACCTTCAACCACTAGCCCCTAAACCTATGCCTAACTCATATCCCTAGATAATCCTATTGCTATAGATCCCTCGCGTATTCTTATTACTTCTGAGAACTCTCCCCTTCATCCCACCCCTATGTTCACTCATAATTGCCATATCAAGCATGTGTTGGCTACCTTGATTCTAGATAATGGCAGTCAGAAGAACTTAGTCTCTCGGGAGTTGGTGAAACACCTTAACCTCCATACTACTCCACACCTCTCTCCATAGCGGTTAGGGTGGGTACAAAAGGAGGGCCCTCACCTCACCGTGTCTAAATATTGTCTAGCCACTTTTGCCATTGGGCCATTTTCGCAATAGTATTGTGTGTGACATCTCTTCCTTGGATTGTGTTGACCTTTTAGTGGGTCTTCTGTACCAACAAGTATGTAACGTCATCTATAATGCCAAAGCTCATCAATACCATCTGCACCAAGAGGGACTTACTTACATTTTGAATGGCAACAAGACACCACCACCTCCTCCCATGGAATCCACTCCAATGCATCATGTCAATTTAAATAACTGCGTCTCTCTATGTCTGGTGCATCCAATTAAACCAGACAATTTGACCAACCTTGCTCCCTCTGAAATAACTCCTCTTTTGCATGAATTCTTTGATGTCTTTGCATCGGCTTCTGGACTTCCCCCATCAAGATCCATTGCACACAATATTGACTTGATTCCTGGAGCATATTTACCCAATTGTCCTTTTTATCCCCTTGCTCCCTGCGAGGTTATCAAGATGGAGAAACAAATCAACACATTGTTAGAAAAAGTCCACATTCAACCAAGTTGTTCTCCTTGCGCTTCCCCAACCTTTATTATTCCAAAGAAAGAGACTAAGGAGTGGCGCTTGGTCACATATTATAGTGCCCTTAACAAAGAAACCATGAAAAATTGTTATCCTCTTTCTCGAATCGAGGATCTGCTAGACCACTTACGCGGTGCCTAGTACTTTACCAAAATGGATTTGACTACAGGATATCATCAGGTTCATATGCATGTAGGGGATACTTGGAAGACTGCTTTTAAAACCAAGTTTGGGCTTTATGAAGGGTTGGTGATGCTGTTTGGGCTTACTAATGCCCCAACCACATTTATGTGATTAATTAATGACATCTTTAGATCTCACCTGGGTCATTTTGTGGTGATTTACCTGGATGATATCTTGGTTTTCATCTCCTCTTGGGAGGACCATATGCATCATGTGCGCATTGTTGGTCACTATAATTGCTCATTAATTAATAAACAAAGTGCTCAATATTCATTGTCAACCTAAGGAAGTTTGGTTATTTCAAAGGTAACCACGCAAAATCTATGTATAGACATTTAGTAACTGATCAATCAACTAAACTACCCAATCTTCCTAATTGTCAAGTCTATGCTCTACGTTACTGCTTAATCCAAATTCAACATTAATTCAATCGCCAAGAGATTAAAGAGTTCCCGGTCCTTCTACTAGATTAATTATGGGAATGACTGCTGCAAAAATAAATTAAATTGCTTTTGCAAGAAGTTAAATCCAGAATCACTACCATGAGAAATTTCTGCACAACGATCACTAGGTTTAATCATAAGGGAGAGTAACTTTCCTACTCTATCAATTCATATGCCATTATCAGACCGACAGTTCACGAAAAATAGGGAACATAGTAGCATAGCACAACTATATCAACAATGATCAATCATACGCTTGTAGAAAGAAAACTATACACCATTCAATCAACTGTTTCAGCACATCAAGGAAATTAAACTCAGAAAATCCTATGCTTAATCTTCACATTGTTTCAACACACCAAAGAAAATTCTAATTATGATTCCACACGCAAAATCAATTAAAAGGAATAAGCAGCTAATTAACTCGACAACTCTGAGAGAAGGTGGGCCCTTGCCTTCTAACATAGATGCCGCTAGGCACTAATAAAAATCAATACACAATAAATTAAGAAAATAATGCCACTTTCATTAAAGATGAAGTCACTAGTACAAAATGAGACATAAGTGACCAAGAGACCAAAAAATTTGGTCACCATGGTTTTTTCAAGGGATAAGTGACCAAAATTGAGAAATTTTAAGTGAGCTAACTAAAAATGACCAAGATAAATGACCAATTTGGTCACAGGATAATGATCGTGAAATCATGAATCTGGGTGTCTATTTTGGAGGGGGGGGGTAATGAGAAAAGGAGTATTGTTTTTGCAAGTTTTTCAACTTCGAACAAAGAAAAATTAGATTTGTATTTAGAATTTCATTTTGTAGTAAAAAAAAAAGTTGTAGAGAATTGTGTTGGCTTTCTATTCGTTATTTTTTAGATTTTTTTTATTGCCATTTGATATGTTATTTTTGCAAGTGTTTGATAGTATGTTATTAATTAATGAAATTATGGTAAATAGTCATGTTTCTAGACACCAGTTAATTCATTATTCAACTATTGTTCATTAAAAACAAAATATGTTATGATGATCTACACAAATTGTACTAACATCTATCTATAAGTTTGTATCCAACAACCGCATGCAATAATTATTATAATTTTTTGAAGTGGACCAATCTGAAAAACTAGCATAAAAATGACATGTTTAGTTTGGCACAACATCTTCCCTAATTTCCAATTGAAAACAAAAAAAATAAAAGTACCCTTTTGAAGACAACACATCAATGTTAAGGACCATGATTTTTCCAAAAAAAATTATCGTGTCTTTAAGAAGTTATTGAATTTTCATTTCAATGAATTCTATTAAATTTTGAAGCAATCCACACACCTTCTAAGAAATATAATAAATAAAATTAGTGGATCACACCAAATTCAACAAAATTTACATCTATAGAAAGTAGATTGAATTATGCAACTAAGGGTTTTATTTGTGAAGAGAAATTGTAAGTATTTGATATGATCCGATCTCTCTGAAATTGGAAGAAGAGTAAAAAATGGAATGGAATTCCATTTCTAAAATTTACAGGTTTTCAGCCGAAAAAACAAAAAAAGTTCGACGGAAAGTTAGTTTTAACGGACGAAAAAAGGTTCGACCAAGCTCTTAGTTCGACCGAAAAAACCTATTGAATTTGTTCCGTCGGTCGAAAAAAACTTGAAGCGTTTTTTTTGAAAAACCGTTTCGATTCGTATTTATAAGAATCCTGTATACACACGTTTTCGCATTTTTTAAAAGATCAACATTTTACACAGTTACAGACGAAGGCTCTTTTTCTGGTAAGTGTTCTTAAAACTTATCTGTTAAGATGAAGGCTATTTTTCTTTGATAGCAAACATTCTTTTGGAAAATTTGTTATGGTAAATTGTTCTTAGAAACTATCCATTTAAATGGAGGTTATTTTTCTTTGATAGTAAAGATTCTTTTGGTAAATTTTTTATGGTAAAAGGTTTATAGTAAAGTGTTTTTAGAAAAAATATTCTAAGATGGAGACTTTTTTTCTTTACTGAAGATGTTTCTGGGAAATATTTTATGGTACAATTTTTCTTAAAAATTCTGCACAAATTTATTCTATGGTGCATTTTTTAAAAATATTTTGACCAATATTGTATGGACAAGTCTTTTAAGGTGAATTTATTTCTTTGATGAGTAAGATTCTCACGAGGGCAATTTGTTCTAAGGTGAAGGTATACCTTGAATAATCATGGGAAACAAAAAAACGCGAAAGAGGAAATGTGATCGCACTCAAGATGATGACTTACATAATGAAAAGCAAAGACTGAAATACCAAGAAAAAAAGAAACAAAAGAGTACAAATCTTGAAGACATCGCTAATGATGATGTAATTAGAAATGATGATGTAACTAGAGACTTCGATCAAAATGTTGATGATATGAATGTTCAAAATCAAACTCAAGAAGAAATTGAATGAGGTATGTACAAATATTGTAAAATTGTTTAAAATCTAGTAACTGGTTTTTGTAAATGATTGAATTTTTGAATATAATTTCCAAATGCAGATACAAATGTTGAAGATGTTGAAGACATTGAATACATTCAAGATGTTGAAAATGTTGAAGACATTGAAGAATCAGAAAACGATGTAAATATTCAATCCAATAGAGGTAATATATATATATATATATATATATATATATATATATATATAGGTTATTAAAAGATTTTAAACCATGTAAATATAATTATAATTATGAGTCATATTTTTATGATTCAAGTTAAGTATATTTGAAATATGCTAAATTAAAATTGAAATTGAAATATATATAGGTGGCTTTATCATTGATGATGACATGTTACAGAATGTTGATAAAGAAAAAATTAGAAACACAAAACCTTACCATATTGTACGATATCGTGCTGAAAAGATGCATGAACAATTTTTGGAAAAGGAATCAATGGCAACACAAGCTCAAATTTTGAGGTGTTTGTTAGTCTCCAAGAAGTTGAGGAAAGCTTGGTCATTATTGGGTATTCAAAAGACGACAAAAGATTCAAAGTTGAAGCAAGATGTGTTCAAAAATATAGGCAATGCAATAAAAACTATTGGAAAATCCAAAAAGAAAGATACTAGTGATGCACCTAGAATAATACAAATAAAGATTATTTCATCTAGTACTAGACAAAAACATTTGACAATGCAGATCACAAAGGTTATCGAAACTTCACAGGATCCCACAATTCTACAAGTTCTTCAAATGCTCTTTCAAAAAGGATATATTTACAAGAAGATAAAATCACTGTTACAAAGTTTTTGAAGAAGTTTGAAAAATAAATTTATAAATACATCAAACATTCACATAGAACACACTGGAAAGACATACAATTCAAACAATCACATGATGTTTTTCCAGAGGGGACTAATTTTTTTGTGGTTGATATCGTAGAGAATTACACATTTAAAGCACAAAAAGAAATACAGAGTGAATATTATCATTCTGACCAAGTTTCTATATTTGTCCATGTTCTATATAGACATGCTCAACAAAATGTTGATGATATAGAAAGCTTGAATGACAATCGACATGTGATCAAGGAATATCATTTCTATATCAGCGATGACCGTGCACATGATACACATTATGTATAACATTTTTTGATATTATTTATGGTTCATTGAAAACACATGGAGTTGTAATGAATGAACATTGGATATGGTCAGATGGATGTGCAGAGCAATTTAAATCTTAACGATCATTCTTATGGCTATGTCGCCTTTATAAAAAAATATTAAACATCGTTGGAATTTTTTTGAAATTGATCATGGAAAAGGGGAGCACGATGGTGCTGGGGCGTGTGTAAAACGAGCACTTCGAAGGTATCAAATGAACCATTATGTTGATCGATTTGTGTTTGTTGATCAAGTTGTTCAATGGTGTCATGTAAATCTCATCCATGATTGCAATCAATAATCAAAATATGTGCACAGGTATGAACTTTGTTTTCAAAACAGAATTATTCAACTTGGAATGACTTTAATATGTACATCTAGTAACATTTTACTCACATGTACATGTAAAAAATTGTTTATGTTGGCAGGTTCTTTTGGCATATTGGAATCCAAGATATAGCCTAGATCAATCCCATATGATGGTAGCACTATTCATGGAACTCGAGAATTACACTCAGTCAAAACAAAAACCTTCCAAAATGTGTTTTCATTTGATAGTAGGAAACTAGCATGCTTTTGTCCTATTTGCATGGAGGACACATAATCAATAGACAATTGTGAAAACATCAATGACAATTATGTTAAACCTTGGAAACACAACAAAATTAATTTAAAAGAAAAAATTCCACCCGCAAGCTCTGAAGAGTTGGAATCAAAGGACATTACAATATCAATTGATGGTGATATAATTTATGATCTGGATAGAGAAGGTAATTTTATGTATACTTTACTAAATTTGTCTATTTTTATTTTAAAGATTTTTTACTTGAATGTTATATATATATATATATATGAAAGTGGTTTGATTTAATGAAGATGAATTTGACAAATTCAATGTTATGAATTATGTGCAGGAGATGTATTTGTTGTGGTTGCACCCATAGACAACAATGAAAATGTCAAATATTATTTGATGTGATGCACAGAGAGAAAGATGAAATTAATGGAGGACTATGTTGACAAAGGTTTTATATATGAAAGAGGGTCAATTCTATTAAAATGTTATTTTTTTCAAGAAACACATCAACCTGAAAGTGACATTCACTTTAAAGACTATCAACCTGATGTCATATGCTATCAATATAGTCATTTGGTATGCACAACTCGCATCAAATTGATAGAAGTTAAATCAAATAAAAAATTGAAAGCTAGAAGATGGAAGATGTCAAAAGTTGATCATGAAAGAATAATTGAAGACAACATTCCTTTACGATCTTATTTCTAATTTGAATAATGTTGAACATGATACATACTTTTTACATGAAGGACATCTTCATTGGTTTTATAATTGTGACACTCAAATAGAGTGATTATTGATAAGTTCTGAGCTATAATGTTTTGATGGTTTTTTAAGCACATTCCTTAAAAATGTATTGTTCTTGAAATTATAATGTTCTGCACTTGAGTACGTGTTATGAAATTGTCAAATTATGAGATTTGTGCCTCTTTGAAACTTAAATATGATAGATTGTTAGATTAGATTTTTGAACTTATGTACATGTCAAATTGATAATTTTTACTTAAATATGATATCAAGTTCTTACATTGTTGAGCTTATGTTCATAAAATTGAGGAAACTTATATAATAGTGTTCTTACATTGTTGAGCATATGTACATCAAATTGATGAAACTTATTTTATATTGTTCTTAGATTATTGAGAGTATGCATATCAAATTGATGTAAATTATATGATATATTGTTCTTAGATTGTTCAACATATGTACATCAATTATAACGAAACTGATATGTACAATTGTATAAATTCATAACATACAAACACTCATAACTAACATTCTTTATGATTGAAAACATTCATAAAGTGCATTTAATGAATATTCAACAAATATCATATATTATTCCACCAAAATCATTGAAAACATTCCTAACTAGTTCATTCCAAAAGTGCATTTTATTGAACATTCCGTATAATTGAAAACAAAATCCTAAAGTGCATTTAATGATTATTTTGCAGATATTATATACTATTCCACCAAAATGATTGAAAACATTCATAACTAACATTCATAAAGGGCATTTTATTGAACATTCATAATGATTGGAAACATTCCTAAAGTGCATTTTATTGAAAATTCTACAGATATCATTATTCCACCTAGAAATGATTGAAAACATTATTAACTAACATTCATAAAGAGCGTTAAATATTGAACATTACTAATGATTGAAAATCATTTAAACACAAGTACAACATATTGCATATAAACATCAACTAACATATTGAATATTCTTAACATTCCTGAAGTGGTTCTTTAGGAAAATCTATGCTCAACAATGTAAGAACATATGCTCAACAATGTAAGAACACTCTTACATTGTTGAGCATGTTATCAGTCCATTTGGGCAAGTAAGACGTTCAAAAAAAGAATTCATAGATTGGTGGCAAAGTAATAATAAAGTTTCAATCTTCTTTGATGGTGTGTCAAAAGGAAATCAAGGGATTGCTGGAGCAGGTGGACTGATATTCCATCTGGGAGGAAGGCTTCAAACTAGCTTTAGTTGGGGATTAGGACAACTCTCAAATAATCAAGCAGAATTATATGCTCTTCTAAAATCCTGTTAACTCGCCAAAGAAGCTAGGCATAAAAATATTCAAATATTCAGAGATTTAGAAATCATAATAAAAGTTTTAAATTTTGCTCCAGAGTTCACTAATCTCAGTTTGATCGTGACTATGCAAAGGATGCACTTCATCTTGATAGACTATGTTTTGGTCTCCTATTTTCACATTCTTCATGAATTAAACAAATCGACAGATCTTAAAGCAAACGAGGGATGTCTTCTACCTCAAGGAATGTTAAGTTTGAATGATGAACCTAGTTTGATGCATCAAATCCCATGACTCTGAAATGAGAAGTAGTGGAGAACTGGAATTGTATATTTTTGAAAAGATGTAATTGGGTGAAGGCCCTTCAAAATTCTTTATATATATATATATATATATATATATATATATATATATATAATCATTTTAGTGAAAAAAACAAAATTTACTTATCTCATATATACTTGATTTTTTTCTTTAAATAACAATTCTATGTTAAAATTTATTGATCTAAGATGTTGCTTACTTAAATGTACTTGATATGTTGTTTTCAAGTGGGAAAAAATTATAGCTCATATTCATTAGATGAGTCAAACAATACATAGGCTATGTACAATGGATTAAAAGTACTAGATATATGTGTAACTGTAAAATTATTTTCTTGATTAATAAAATTACCAAAAAAATAGAAAAAATGTACATATACATGAAAATAAATAAAAAATAAAAATATAACAAATTTGTGTTAAAATGTAGTAGATTGTTTTTTTGAAAATAAATTATCAAATTAAAAATTACAATATTCATATTAAATTTTATTAATTTTAAAATAATTTAATACAATATACCAGATTTAAAATTCATCCATCAATGTATTTATATGTTATTTCAATGAAGTTGTAAAAAAATTCAATGTATATATGTTATAATGTATATATGTTAATTTTTTTGAAATTTGTAATTATTTTGTTGATTAATAAAATTACAAAACAAATTTACAACAATATACATGCATATTAAAATAAAACAAATAAAAAAATTACAAATTTATGTTAAATTTTTTTTAACTAAAAATACATGCTTACATATACGTAATATATATGTAGATATATAATCATTTTGTTGATCAATAAAATTATAAAACAAATTCACAAAAATATACATACACATTATAATAAAGCAAATTAAAAAATTTACAAATTAAATTTTAAAGTTATTAATCTTTAATTATTTTAATGAAATATACAATATGTTTTTTTTTTCGAGAAAAAAAACCTTTATTCTTTCGAATAACATGGACAGCTTCGAAGAGTTTACATTTCTGCCTTGTCAGGCTTACATCATTTCTCATCTTTAGCTAGTGACTACAAAAATTTTCTGATATATAATAGCTCCATATCAGAATTACTTAAAAGAATTGAACTTGACTCCATCTTTAGCCCCATAGTTGCATTATATCATTGCTCTTGAAGATTGATTGTTCAGATTCTTTCACGGTAATATTGCTACTATGTGCCTTCACAGTGGATTGTAGAACAGAAGGGTGTCCCCTTGTTCAGAGATCTCTCCCTCAATGATCCATGGTTGTATAGCTAAGGCCTGTTTAGATAGAGTGTCTGCTTCTGAGTTGGATTCCTTGTATACATGATTGAAATGAATTGTTTCAAAGGAAGGTTGCAGAGACCATATGGCTATTAGCAAATTTTGCAAGTGTGGGGTTCTAAAATTGTTTCTTCCTTGAGCCCACTCTACCACTATTTTATAATCCTCGTATATGTTCATTTTTGCTAACTGCTTGTCTTTTGCTATCTTGAGGGTAGCCCACAACGCCGTGAGCTCTGCTTTACTATTAGTGGCACGTCCCAGGCCCAATTTGAAGGAGATTTTATTTGTTTCTTAAATGAAAATCACTCCTGCAGCCCCACCAATGGCGAGATCACCCTAACTGGAACCATCAAAGAAATCCCAAGGAATACTTCTGTCTATTACTGGGGTAATTACTACTCTTGTTTTTCCAACTTTGGGTGCTTTTCTATGTTCCTGTACTTTCTGCAATAGCATATATGAGGAGATATCAATGGGAGTCCAAGAATTATTGAATATTTCTCTGTTACGTGCCTCCCAAATGGTAAAAACATATAGCTCAAGAAAATCACTAATTCACATATCGCTTTATTGTTCCACCAGTCTTTGGTTCTCTGCTCCCATGTTCCTTCCAAGTTGCCCATTCTACCTTGACTTAGTGACCTTGTGACATTAGTCCATACTTGACCTGCATATGAACAATATCCGAAGAGATGGGAAGTGAGTTCGTCATCTTGTTTGCACAAAATACAAAACCATGGCCCTTGTATGCCTCTTTTTCTTAAATTTTCCCATGTCAAAAGTCTGTTGTTAATTTCCAACTAAAATGTGAGAATGGTTTTTAAAGGACTCTCAGATTCTCATAGACCCTTCCACCACCACGAATTCTCTCCATCGTAATGTTCCAAAATTGCAGCTTCATTCCCTTTTTTGGCTGTGTAGTCCCCATCCGATGCGTTCCTCATCCAGACTAGTTTATCTTGAGTATCTTCATCCAGACACACATAATTTGATTCCAAAATATTAGTGTATCCTTGCCAGCATACAACATCATATCCTTCTAATTGTAGCTCATTAGCTTCCTTCCACCTCGTTCTTCCTGCTTGATTTGGAAGTTGTAATTGAGCATCAACAAGTTGAAAGCATCTCTGCTCATTAATCTTGTTCAAGACCGATGGGGGTAACCTGTAATCTTATCCTGCACCAACCCATGGGTCTATCCCTATCCTTACACTTCTCCCATTCCCAATTTCCAATAAGAGGATATCCTAAGACCATGGTTTTCCATCCCACATAACCATTTTTGAAGGATTTGTTGGGGATTTTGATCTGGTCTGTCATATTCATATTTGGACAGTATTTAGAGCATACAACCCTGCCCCATAAGGTTTCAGAGTTTTGCAGGAGTCTCCAAAGATATTTGGCTGCTAATGCTTTGGTGAAGAGTGGAAGGTTCTTTATTCCCCATCTTCCTATCTCCTTGGGCAGGGATATTTTGTTCCACTTGACCAGAGGGATTCCATTGAGCTATTTGCTTGCTATCCAAAGGAATGCAAAACACTTCTTTCGAATTTTTTCAGTATTCCTTTAGGGATGTATGCTATAGAAACCCAGTAAATAGGAATACTCTGAAGCACAACCTTGATAAGTACCAATCTTCCTCCTCTAGACAGGAATCAATTTGGCCAACAAGAAACGCGAGATTCTACCTTTTGGAAGAACCACATCCAATACTTGAATCCATAATTATTGGGTTTGAGGAAAAACCCTAGATACTTGAATCCTTCGGCCATCGATTTTGTTTGGTATGCTAGGATTTATTTCATTTTTTGGACTAGTTCATCCGAGAACTCATTGTGAGCCAGCATCGATTTTTCTATATTGATCATCATCCCTTTAGCCTTCCTGTATTTTTCTATCAATATGACATATTCTTTCAGATTTTCTTCTTGTCCTATTCCAAAGAGCAGAACATCATCCACAAATAAATTATGAGTGACCTCCTCTATCCTTGACACTTTGACCCCTGTTATCCTCCCTTCAACCCTTGCTTTTAGGACCAGTCTAGTCAAAGCATCGACCACCAGAAGAAAAATGAACGGGGTAAAGGGAATCCCTATCTAATTCCCCTTGTGGGTCTGAAAAATGCAGAAGGAGAGCCATTGATCAAAACTGCAAAGGAAGTGGACTAGATGCATCCCATTATCCAATCAACCATCTCCAAGTTCATCCCCAATTTTATCAGGATTAGTCTGATGAATGTCCAACTTACCCTGTCATAAGCTTTGGAAAGATCTAGTTTTAAGGCAAAAGACTTCTGTTTCTCCTTTTTTATAGAATGCATTGCCTCCTGTGCTAGAGAAACTGCATCCATAATTGCAAGAAACCAAATTGTTCTTCTATTATGATCTTGCTTAAGATTGGTTGATCCTTTGAGATATCACTTTTGCTATCACTTTGTAAATCATGTTACAACAAGAGATTGGTTTGAAATCCTCAAAGGATTCAGTCTTTTGTTTCTTAGGGATTAGGGTAATGAAAGTAGCATTCATGCTTCCTATAACTTTTCTTGACTTTCTGGATTCCTGAACCACTGCCAAAATGTCCTTTTTGATCTTGTCATAAAACCCTAAAAAAAACTCTAGGGTGAATCCGTTTGGTCTAGGACTCTTTCCTTTCTGAAAGGATTGTAATACTTGTTGAATCTCTTCCCCTATTATGTCTTTAGCTAGTTCTTCGTTCATTTCATCTGAGATGGCCCCTGGAAACAAATCTAGAGCTTCTAACATTTCGGCTATTAGGCATCCTGTTGGCTCTTTAAAAATATCTTGAAAGTGTTCCACAACAGCCTTTGGTTTCTCTTCGAAAGTCTTAGCCCAAGTTCCTTATGCAGTACTGACCTCATGAATAGTATTGATACTTTTTCTTTGTGAGGTATATCTATGAAAAAACTTAGTATTCTGGTCCCCTTATACCAACAACAGAGCTCTACTTATTAGTCTCCACTTCTTTTCTTCCTGCAAAAGGAGTGCATCTTTCCTTGCCTCTAGTTCTTTGAGCTCCTCTAACTCTCTCCTACTAAAGACTCATGCTATGTTGTTTTCAAATAGCTCTTTATTTGAAGTTCAGTTCGTTTTAAGTCTTCTTGATGCCTTTTCCTGTAACTCTCATCCTAGACTTTGGATATCTTCTTTACTCTTGCCATATTTTCCATAAATTGTTGCATTTGGAAGTGATTTTGTGAAACCACCAAGGGTTCCCATGCTTCTACGATTATATTATGATACTCCTCTTCTTCTAACCATTGGGGTTTAAATTTGAAAGGTGCATGAGGTTTTGTTTCTGGGGTTTTAATTGTGAGGACTACAAGGCAATGATCTGAATTGCCCCCTGTTTCGACAACTTCCTTTAGGATTAAATCGCTCCTTATTAAGTTTTCTGAGACCAAGAAGCTGTCCAGTCTTTTAGAGATTGCCTGATCCCCACACCTCCTGTTTCTCCATGTGGGCATGAGTTTTAAAGGAGATAAGTCGACAAGACCCTTTTGCTCAAATAGATGACTAAAATAGGGGCCCAAGGAGTATAATCTTGCATTCTTACCCTAAACTTCATTGCTGGTCAAGGTTAAGTTTAAATCTCTTCCTATAATTAGGTTTGGCAGATCCATAGCTCCAGATCCTTCCAGATTTTCCAAAAATGTCTTCCTATCATAGAAAGGGCCATAAACATTCAATATCATAAACCTTTTCCCGTTTCACTGTCTTCTAGTTATGTTCCCATAGTTGCTTCAAAATGCTGGACATAAATTAGATTTAAGGCAATGCTCCACGCGGTTAGGGTTCCAACTAGGTGGACATCTGCATCACTGCTGATCATTCCCCAATCCTTTAAACTCTCTTTAACCACTTCTTCTGCTTTTTTCCCTTCTGTCATAGTCTCTTGCAGCAAACGTATTGTAGGACTCATTATGGCTAAGATCCGTTTCAAGGTGAATATTTGTGGTACTGCCCCTAACCCTCTAATATTTAAAGAGAGGATTTTCATTTAATAGATCCTCTAAGGGATAAATCTCTAAGCGCCCTTGAAATTGTAACTTATTTACCCTGCTTAATATCTAAGATCGCTTGCTTTTGTGCTTTTGAGAGGAGGGTTTTCCTTCCCATCTGAGGTTTCATCTCTATATTTGGGGCTAATCCTCCTGTTGAAATACACTCTTCCTCCTTTCCTTTAAAATCCCTAGATCTCATATTGTATTCCTTTCTTACATTTGTTTTCACCTCATTACATGGATCTTTCTTCAGTTTAACTTTTACGAGAGAAACACTATTAAGAGCAGAAACAAGATTATTGGAATTAGCCACTGGGTTATCGCTATTACTTTTGAATCTCGCTGGGGAATCTTGTCGGGGACCGTTTGGGAAGCCTGGATAGGGTTGACCATCTTCCGTGTTTTTCGTGTCTACGCTGATGTGTCCTCCATCCTTGATCTCTGTTTCAATCACTATCATTACTCCCTGAGAGTCTTCTATAGGCCTGTTTTTTATCTCAATTTCAATTTCACCACCTTCTACCGGGTTGCTATCATTTTGTTGCTGACTGCTTCCTTCGCCACCTTTTCGAGCTCTTTCCTCTAATTGCTCTTCTCTTAAGTGACATGGGTCAATGTTTTCGCTGCTTCACTTCCCCTTGGTAATTCCAGCCTTATCTAATTCTTCGCTTTCTATCAAGATTTTCGTAGCCTCAGCCTTTTCTATCTCCTTATACCCTATCTTCTTTATCCAGACCTTCCTATACTAGCACTCTTTCACTTTATTTGGGTAATTCTTTAGTAGGTGGCCGACCTCACAACACCCATAACAGCGAAACATGATTTTCCAATAATCTAAACATTGCTTCCACTGGCTCCCATGCATGTTTATCAGTATTTCCTCATACAATCCATCCTTGAGGTCAAGCTCCACCAAAATTCGGGCACATCTCTGGTCCACTTTGGTTTTCCAGTCCTGTTCTAGAGCCACAAACTTCCCTAATTTGTTGCTAATTGCTCTTAAACACTCCGCTTCCCAGAACATCATGGGTAGCCCTGGCAAAATTACCTAGAATTGCTGTAAATTGTATGGTTCTTTTTTCGCGTTGAAATCTATCCTCCATTTTTGGAAAATTAATCCCGACGGACCCCATCTCCAACTTCTGTTCAACAGTTTTTTTCCATCTTTCTCCTGTCGTATTTTCATAAAAAACCACCCTCTTGGTAGTATGTGAAATTTGGGACTATAACCAAGCTCACCTTCCCAATTTTCTTTGATCCAATTTTGCATTGTTTCTCAACCACAGAATTTACCACAGAATCATCCTACAAGTGCGAGATTTAGGTAGTATCGGATCTCTCTACGATTAATGTCTCGGCCAACAGTTAATTCAGCATTTGTCTTTCTCGACCTTACACCCTTCGATTTGTGAGGCTGTCTTCTGTTGGAATTTATGCAATGATTGACAGGAATGGGATCGTTTGTGTTGTTCATTAAATTGCATGGCTTCGTGGGGGTTGAGGTACAAACTACTTCCTCTGCCATCATCAGACTTTGTGTCTTAGCATGTGCGGGCTGACATTGCACGTCTTCATTCTGTGCCTCCATCTGCCTATGCGAGCTTCGTACTTCCTCATCTGTGTAGAAAATGGAAGCCTCCCAATCATCTGGGATACATTCGACCTCGTCAATCTGCATCCTAAACACTTCTTATCTTCCCTTCTTCTTTCTTGCTGCTCCGCCTTCGGTCTATGTTCTTTCATCTCTACCAAAACTTCAAAAAAACAGATAAAACCTCTTGCGCTATCTTGCTTCTGCTCTTTTCGCCACCTTTTTTCTTCTACCCACAGAGCTCCATGGCGCCATTATATATATATATATATATATAATCCAAAGAAAAAAATCGCTTTCAAAATATACAATATGTATGTACACATAACAATAACATAATATAAATATATAAACTTGTATTTTCTTAAATTTTATAAATTATATTTTAATTTTAAGTAAATTAATTTAAAAAATACATTTAAAATTAAATCTATATTCATATAAATTAATTTTAAAATATATTTTTATTAAAAAAATAATTGTTATTGTTTAATTCAAAATAACATCTCTAAATGAAAATATAAAGCAATCAAAAACTACAATTTTATGTTCAAATTTATTGATGGTTGTACAATCATTTTTTTTTCTTAAAAAACAAATTATACTTCAAAATTTTATTGAAAGGATTGAATGATACACATTTTTCATTTGGCAAAACATATAATCAAGTATTTATGAAATATTTGTACTAAAATATTTTACATCATATTACAGTTAGTACCCTTACATGATTGAAGTAAAAAAGTTTTTCTCATAACTTCATAGTACATATAGATTTCAAAAATCTACAGAGTATTGTCCTTACAAAATAAAGTG
Organism: Pseudotsuga menziesii; assembly: GCA_001517045.1. Lineage (NCBI taxonomy): Eukaryota > Viridiplantae > Streptophyta > Pinopsida > Pinales > Pinaceae > Pseudotsuga > Pseudotsuga menziesii. The sequence goes on along the minus strand of LPNX010209725.1, from coordinate 169,664 downwards.
TTGTGAGAGACCAAATTGCATTCATTTTGTATTAATAAAATTGTAAAAAAAATATTTATAAAAATAAATCAAATAAAAATTTACACATTCGCATAAAATTTAAAATTTAGTGATATTTAATTGAATATAAATTGTTAAAATTTATTGATTTATGATTGCAAAATCATTATGTTGAATCAATAAAATAGCAAAAAAATCCAATAAAATATATATTTATGAAAATAATTTAAATAAAAATCAATAATTTTATATTAAGTTTTATTGACTTTACAATAATGAAATAGAAAATAAAAATTCCATATTAAACTTTATGGTATTAAAAGCATTTAAGAAATATATTGTTAAATTTAACTCATCTTTATGTATTTTGTAACATCCCCTTGGACCTCGATCGAAAAACATGCAGAGTAAGTAAAAAGGTGTACGGGTGAAGGAGCCAAAAGACCTTAGGTCATATTTCCACTCCATAGAGACGTGCTAAGTTTGTCAGAATTTTGTTATCACCGATTTCTTAGGTTATGTCGCCCCTTTGTGAGGAGGACCAATTTAGATATTTGATTACATTACTGAAGTGGATGTGCAGGTGTCATTCTATCCTTGTCATGAAAAACAAATCAACGGATTGTGTGGGGCTTTGTTTCCCACTACGCCAAGCTTAGACTTATGATTACCTAACAGTTAGGAACTAATAACGGAGTCATTTGTCGGAGTGATGGGACTGTTGGTTCCTCTTTTTAGGTATAAAGAAGAGAGAAAAACAAAAAGGAGGGGCAGGCCTGGAATTTCAAATCTCTACTGCCTGTCAAATGATAATTTGCTGACGGTTTTGTGTTCTCTATGCCTGTCAAATTATGTTTTTCTCATAAATATGAGTGTCATTTTTTTATTCTTCATACCTTTCAATTTATGTTTCTCATTAAGTTTTTTTTCGCCTTTTAATTGAATTCTTTATCCACTGGGATATTCGGTTAACAAGCTCTTTCAGTTTATGTTTCTCATTAAGTTTTTTTTGGCCTTTTAATTGGATTTTTTATCCACGGGAATACTCGGTTAACAAGCTCTCGAACTAGAAAGAATGCTCACTCTGGAATTGGCTAAGATGTAGCTACCTTTGCCTCTCCTGCACCTGGGACTCTATTTACTGCTCTTTATTAGTCCGATTTGGTTTACGAGCATAAGGGTTAAATCAAAATGCGAACTTGTGATTAAACATGTCTAACCTCTTGCATCTAATCCTCTCGTTTGCCAGGTCGTGTACATAAAAGCCTGGAGATTAAAGTGGAAACTCCCTGGAATGAGTGAAAACAAAAAGGCGTAGCTGGGAAGTCGATGGCTGGTTCCTTTACCCAAATATCGGCTCTCTTCGGGTTGGACTGGGATGGCGCTGGGAAGGGAGATAGCAATAACCAACTTGTATGGATGGACCTCTTTATCCCCTTGAAGCAACATTGGTCGGCTGAGCCAATACCATAAATGCCCAGTGTCTCCTCTGGTCCCTTTCATATTTCCCGCCCGATTGATTGGTGTTACTTTTCAATCCCCTTTTCCATTATCTTTGTGCAGTCCTAATGAATGAACACAATACTAGCAGTAAATTGGTTGCCTTAAGGAGTCAGAAAAACACATATTGTAAACCTACTGAAGCGCACTAGCCTGTCGAAATGTTATTTTCCCCTATTAATTAATAGATAGACCTCGCTTTATCAATTAGTAAGCACATTTCTAGGAAGTTATTTCATACCTTAATGGCCTTGTAAATGCTCTCACTCCAAAGAGAAACTTTATGGGCAAAAATCCGAGGTCTCGACTCTCCCCCGAGTAAGCAGTTCAAGATTAAAAACTAGTAATGGAAGTAAATGGGGGTGCATCCTATATAATGGACATATCGTTATATCGTGACCCATGCCTCCCTAGCTCGTTACGAGGCACATCTTACCCCCACATAAATGGTTTACAATAAAAAAAACACAGGAATGAAAAAAACTTAACAGGCAACTGTCAAGGAAAAAAAAACCTTTGAATGGGACCAATTAGACATCAAATTCTAATTTTAATAACTTCAAAATATCCTGAAGACAAACATATGTTGTGTGCATACCAATTTCCTCTAGAATATCTTTCAAAAAATTGTCAAATGTTCAAAACCTTGAGATAAGTGTGCATGTTCTTTTCATTTCGACCGTCTATCTATGAAATACAAAGGGGACCAGTCCTGTTCGAGTTCTCAATTCGATGACCTGATCCCTGTGGAGTTTAGCCATCAATAAGATTGAATCGGTCGCTATCTGGTATGTAGGGTTCATCCATCCCCACCATTAGTGAGGTGAGCGAGGATCGGGTAGGTTAATCTGGTTTATTTCTTTTGGTATGAACCAAAGAATGGCTTTGCACAAGAAAGGAAGGTCCGTCCCTTATGGTACTCCAACTGGAAGGATGGTAATATAATAAAAATCCAGATTTCAGAATGAATCTTTCTAAGGGTGGGAGGAAGTTTGAAGCCAGCCGTAGTTAGAATTGACTACAGTGCATTAAAATATTCCAACTTAAAAGCATCATAAAACACTGAAACGACAGCTGTAAAGGACAAACAATTATGATAAAATGGGACAGGCTTTCCAATGCCATGCTTAGTAACTAGCATAGGATATGCTCTCGAACAAGTATTCCATCAAATCACTATTAAAATTTATGATGGGAGGTTTAAATCCATAGACATCAAATAGACGGTTTCAATATTTTTATGCCCGTCATTGTTGACGTTTTAATTTTCTGATTGGCTATCAAATATGTTCCAACAAATAAAAAACGTCCTACAGACCGTCAAATTCCAGGCCTGAGGAGGGGGCTTCAATTTCCAATATACATTTTGGGAAAATCAAAGTTTTGGTGGAAGAGAGGGACGACGGATTTCCTTGGGAGAATTTTTGGGCGTACTAAGTCCAACAGTTAACTACTCAGAGATATTTGCGATATGGCTTCAGATACCTCTGCGATGAATGGATGTTTGGTTCCCCATACACGACCTTAAAGATCTAGAAACATTTGATCTATGTGAGTATGTTTTCTTTTACTTTATTTTACAGATGTAGCAAGGTATGATTTTAAGTTGTAGCAAGTATTGTGTCAAGAACCTTGCCAAATGTTTCCCAAAATGTCTATGACTGATCCATGATCTAAAGATTAAGTATAAGATTTCAGAAACATCTGCCATTGATCTACGATCTGAACTTATAACTGCCTTGATCCATGGATGAAGGTTTGAACCGATATGTACCGAGAATCTCAACTTTTAAGTTGTTGCATTTGAAACTAGTGGCCCTTGACATTATTACCCATGAATGCGTCACAACTTAAAACTTAGTTACCGTAACAACCGTTTACTAACTAGCAACAACCATATTAATAAGATTAGTATGTTTGGAATACGCCGAGAGGAATATATCACTAGTGAAGTTAATTTAATAGTTGTATCACGATTGGAGTTAACCTAATAGTTAATCTAATAGTTATTCAATATAATTGCGATTAAAGTTAAAGTTAAGCTAATAGTTGTAGAATCATTGGATTTAAACTAATAATTGTATCTAATAGTTAATTTAAAAGTTAATATATCAACCATTGCAGTTCAATTAAAATTTGTGATTGGAGTTGAAGTTAAGTTAAAGTTGTATCATCATTGGACTTAACCTAATAGTTATAATTTTTTTTCTTCTGTAAAGAATGTGTCAATTACTTGTATCTAATACTTAATCTAACATAAAAACCACTTAAGCTGTGGTTGTTAAGCTCATAGTTGAAGTTAAGATCATAGTTGTATCATCATGTTGGAGTTAAGCTAATAGTTGTATTTAATAGTTAATTTAAAAGTTAATATAAATCTATTGTAGTTGATAAAAGAGCTTCGAGTTATCCTGACTTCTAGCTTCCAAATGGAGTTGGACTAAGCCTTATGCACATTAACTGGACTCCCAATTGGTAGGTGGAGTTTGAGTGTCACATTAGTTGCACATTACCATGCCACTAAGTGTAGTTATCACATGAGTTAAGAAGAATTTATTAGGACTTCAGAGGATTTTATTAGGAATTATACTATCACACGAACTGCACTTTACTTCAACTCCCAACTGTAAAATGCAGTTTGACTAATTAACTCGACTTCGAGCTGCTAGTTGGAGTTCAACTGTCACATGGACTACACATTACCATGCCATTAAGTTCAGTTATCACATGAGCTATTTTTTATTTTTTTATAATTGTTTATAAGGAGTTCAAATGATTAATAGTTAATTTAAAAGTTAATATTAATCTATTGTGGTTAATAAAAGAGCTCTGAGTTATCGTGACTAAGTCTTATGCACATTAACTAAACTCCCAGTTGGTAGGTGTAGTTTGAGTGTCACATGAGTTGCACAGTACCATGCTACTAAGTGTAGTTATCACATGAGTTCAGAGGAATTTATTAGGAGTTTGAACTATTTTATTAGGAGTTCGACTTTTACATGACTACACATTAGCTAGACTCCTAGATGCCAAATGCAGTTGGACTAAGCCATAAGTAATTAGAGTTGAAGTTAAGCTAATAGTTGTAGAATCATTGGAGTTAAGCTAATAGTTGTATGTAATAGTTAAGCTTATATAAATCTATTGTAGTTAATAAAATAGCTATGAGTTATCATGACTTCTAGCTTCCAAATGAAGTTCGACTAAGACTTATGCACATTAAATGGAATCCCAATTGGTAGGTGGAGTTTGAGTGTCACATGTTGCACAATACCATGCCACTAAGTGCAGTTATCACATGAGTTCAGAGGAATTTACTAAGAGTTCGAACTATTTTATTTGGAGTTCGACTCTTACATGACTGCACATTAGCTAGACTCCTAGATGTCAAATGCACTTGGACTAAGCCATAAGTAATTAGAGTTGTAGTTAAGCTAATAGTTGTAGAATGATTGGAGTTAACATAATAGTTGCATATAATAGTTAAGGTAATAGTTATCCACTATAACTTTGATTAGAGTTGAAGTTAAGCTAATAGTTCTAGACACATTTGTGTTAAGCTAATAGTTGTATCTAATAATTGATGGAGTTAAGCTAGTAGTTGTATCTAATAATCGAATAGTTGAAGATTAATTTCAAATTTTACAACTATCACCAACTCTACTTATCACATGTTAATTAAATTATTTTTTTTATTTTTTTGAAATTATTAATTATTAATTTTATACGACGCTCATATAATCAATCTGGACAGTACACTTGTCTCATTCTCTTCGGTAGATGAAAAAGCATAGATAGTATTCCACCCCAAAATTATAACATATATATGCCTATCGGCGTAATTATATTACAGATAGAATCTCATCAAATATTCACCCTACTCTTTATAGGGCAGTGTCGAGAGATTATAGACGCATTATAACTGTCACAGATAGATGCCCTTAGGTTTTTGCTCTTTTAGATTCGATTATCTTAAAACCTCCTTGCTCCATGGATGAAGGTTTGAGTGCGCCTCATATTTGGGGAATTTCATTTGTCTGAGTTTGATTTTAGATCTGGTTGCTTTCCTTCCAGTCTGTGCGATTCGATTTAGAGATCAATTAACTTAGCATTTTATAAATAGTTCTAGCTTTGCCTTTGAGTTCAAAGATGTCCGTAAGGTTTGTTTGCGAATTTCCTTTTCGTCCTTGACTATTTCATTGTGTATCAAGAACTTAAGAAATCCTATCATTCGATATATGGAAAAATATTATATAAGTGTAAACCTGTACCTCTAGGGTGGTTTGATTTCACAAAGCGGAATGGAAATGACATTGTTGAATACCTAGACTCTGTAGCTTGTAATGAGACTTGACCAGTCGAGTAATTATCTTTAATTATGTTATATTACCTCAAACCCTTCCGAGAAGGAAGGCATCGTCATGAAAGGACAGTCTGTTCATTGTAGTTTTTATTAGTGCAAACTTTAACAGATTCAGAAGGAGGCCTTATGGGGGCGATCTGGTCATGTTAGGTTTTCTTGTGGAAGAGCGTATCCTTTACATTAAGTTTGTAACCCAAATGCAACATGTAGCGTTAGAAGTAGGGTTTACTTTGTGCATTTGGTACTATTTAATCAAGCCGATGTAGATCGCGGACTTCATTTATGGCTTGTTTTTAAATGCCTCTCTATGCGCAAGTGTTTTATGCCCTCTTAATGAGTTGTGAGTGTGTTATATTTACTATATCCTCTTAAACAAAAGTTGAATACTGTGTTTTAAATCCATTTTTAAATTGAAAATAGAGTACTTGAGTCTTATGGTAAAACTCTAGATTTGTGCGGATACTTGTATTGAGGTGGTATGGAGATTAGGATCTCCACTTATGCAAAGACTAATGAGTGCTTATAAGCATAAGATTTCAATGTGTCTTAACCAGCGTAGATCCAAATCTTGGGCTCTATCAAGCGTCGAGATGGATCAAATCTCTAACATCTTCTTAGGTATCCATTGATTTGATTCAAACCAAAAGACACATCTTTTTATTTAAGGTCCACATATAATTTTATTATTAATAATATTTAATATTATTTATGGCTGACATATAATATTTTTTATTTTGTTAGGAACAAACATTGCATCATTTCCCCACACATGGTTTTAAAACCATATGCAAGGCCCTCCTACAATCATGGGTTGTTTAGGATGCCTTGCACATGGTCTTAAAACCATTTGCAAGGCCCTCCTAAACCATGTACAATAATACCACGGGTTGTTTAAAAGGCCTTGCACATGGTTTAAAAACCATGTGCAAAGCCTCCTAAACCATGTACAATAAAACCATGGGTTGTTTAGAATGCCTTGCACATGGTTTAAAAACCATGTGCAAAGCCTCCTAAACCATGTACAATAAAACCATGGGTTGTTTAGAATGCCTTGCACATGGTTTTAAAACCATGTGCAAGGCCAACATTTTTTTGCAGATAATTTCAATTTTGTGTTTTTTGACCCACATATTTTTTTACGGATAATTAAATTTTTATTTTTTTATTGTTTTGTTAGGTAGGAAGATTACCACATCTCCCCCATATTAGATTGTTTTTGTGGCCGGCATTTATTTTGGCCGATTAGAATATTTATTTTTTATTAATAAAAATAAAGTTACGAAAGTGATATTATTTTTTATTTTGTGTTACAAAATCTATCCCATAATATTCACTATCACAATTATTTTTGGCTGACATGTTACATACTTTAGTAACGTTACATCACGTTACAAGATCTCTCCCACAATATTTACTTTCACTATTATTTTTTGCCGACATGTTAGTAACGTTACATCACGTTACAAGATCTCCCCCATACTGGGCTGTAGAGCGCCTCTCGGCGCAATTATATAAGATTATTAAATACAAGTGAACTTTATGACTTTACTTCAAAGGGATTTCCATGTGACATTAAAGCATCAAGGACTTTATGTTAAACTTTATTTTAAGAACTGATTTTTATTATTAATAGAGTTATTATTACTTAGGTTATTACAATGTAACATGTCATTAATAAACAAGCTATTAATATAAATATAAGTCATTATGGTTGTTGAAACCATCTTTCTACTAAAATCCAAATAAAGGGTTGAGTGCATAGCCTCAAGCTATATGTAAGAAACTTCATAAAAGATTATTCCAAACTTATCACTAGTGGATTTATGCCCGGCTCGGAGGTTGCCTCTTTGCTGGAAAACACATGCCAAGTCACAGTGCGAGTTGGTTGGGAGGAAAGACAAATTCAACCTTTTAGTCTTGAGGTATTTTTGAGCTAAGAAATTTGTTATGCTAATTATTATCTGGTTTGATCTTAGTCATTGAAAAAGATTATTTATTTATTTATGTTATCCATTTTGAAACTTACTTGTTTTGGTTTCAGTTCTACACTGTTATGTTGATAATGTTTATCAAGCTTATAATGTGTGTGTTGAAACTCATTTATTAAGTGTTGAACTTGAAAGAGTTATTGCATTTGATTAGATAATCTTCTATGATAACAACTCCTTAGAGTTTAGTATAACGAATAGTTGGACAAAAATTTCATAATACATTGGTAAACATCATTGTATTAAGATCATGAAGGGATGTGTTTGGTAAACATTGTATTAAGATCATGAAGGGATGTGTTTCCTTCACATGTTTTATTTAAAGAGAGACGGTTGAAGCTTTGTAAGTTTTGTAGTTTGGAATAAGTTTGAGTGAAAATGTTTTCCATGAAACTAGAAGGCCCTACAAAGAGGGAAACTGGTAATTTGAAAGTATCTCTCTGCAGAAGAGATTTGAGGTAAGGAAAGATGGCAATGGATGTGCCACAACATTGTAATTCTTTCTTTTCTATAAAGCAATATAAATACTAACAAATTTTTGTGGGCGTAGCCTCATGGATGGGGTCAACCACGTATACTGATTTCTCATCTTTGTTTTGTGCTTTATGTTTGTATATATTCATTTTCATAATGGTGTTTAATGTATGGTGCACAATAAATTATTTATGCTACATTTTCTATAGTGGTACAATGGGTTATGAAACACATTTGCAAGCATACAGTTTAAAAGTATATTTCCTATAGAAAGGCTACTTGGATAGCTAAATGATTCAATACCTGTTGTATGTCATTTTGAGTTCAAGATAAGGAACCAGCATATTGATATAAGGGTAAGTGATTAATGATTTGTAATATTTTTCTACCATGGTAAAGTGCTATTAGTTTTTACAATTATGTGATTTCACACTCTCAAGAGATTAACCTGGTTGACTTGTTAGTATAGTAAAAGCAAAAAAATTTACCCCATTTTCTCAGAATTTACATTGAGGAATTTCGGGTTTGTTACAAATGTTATCAGAGCCTCAGGTTCAAACACTTCGGCCAAATGGACCCGCGTATACACAAGTAAGTTGTGTACTCTGTGAAATGCTGTTTATGAAAGTGGGTTGCATGTAAGATGTTTTACCCGACCTCTTTTTCTCTCACTTTTTGTACATTTTGTTTCAAAATCCTTTAATGAATATGATTTTTCAATTTAGACTAATTGACGTGTGATATATATTTTTCTTGGACTGCTATTTTGATATTTCATAAATCACAATTTTGTATAGATATGGATATGTGTTTTATTATAGAACTGGATTGATTTCCTCTTTTTCGGCATCTTCGTTTAGATATGGATCTGTGTTTGAATATAGAACTGAATCTTGGTTCTTCCATTGCCAATGATTTGCTAATTTTATTGTGATTTGGAAATCAATACTCCTTTGTCTGCGTTTGATCTTTGTATAGATCTGTGAGTTGATATTCTATTACCAACGATTTGGAAGATGCAATGAGTTGTTTTATGATAAATGATATTTATTCTTATTTATTTTCATGTTTGTGTATAGATTCTTGTGACTAGAGTATTGTTCTTACCATTTTAAAGATTTGAATTAAACTGGTAAAATGTGTCAAATTGAGCAGCGTTTTTATTGAAGTAGATCTTCTTAATTACTTAAATTTTGTCTAATGCATGTTGTGTAAGGTTGTGGAGAGAAGTGCTAGTCTTGAGATTACTTACCCGGGTGTAGTTTAAAGGAAACACAAATAAGACGAATCTATATCGAGTTCTTGCTTTCTCTTTGTGGATGCTTTACAAGCCAATGATGACTACCTCGACCAATCTGACCATGTATTCGAATGCTCTTCTCTTAATATTGCTGAGTAACTAAAAAAAATATTCGAATGCCCATTTTATAGTGCACGCCATAAAATCATTATATCCACTAGAGGAACAATCGAAGTAGTTTGTCATTCAATTGAAGTAATAGATATTTTCTTCATTAAAACATGAGCCATTTGGAAAATTATTTTGGTTTATAGCTTGATTGGATATGGAATATTATTCAAAATATAAAATCAAATGTGCATCATACATATTTCTAAGAGGGTTCTAATATGTTTCATGCAATTGTATAGTATATCAAAAATACTATTGGTTTAGTATAAATTTATAAGTATGGACAATATATGCATAAATTGAACTTACATATGAAATATGTATGAGAAATAAATATATTTTATTTATATATATCATAATCTTCACTTATTGAGCTTGGTAAAATTGACTTGATGGGTAACATCGGCACTTTCCAGTTCGTTTAAAAGTAGTTGTAGGTACCAAGACTTGATAAAAGTAATTATACAAAGAGGATACTTATTTTAGATGATCATATGAGGACCAATATTCTTGGAACTTAATGGAAGACAAGAGCACAATGTATTATGCATGGTAAGCATACTGTAAGAATCTGAATATAGATAACTTAACTCATGAACATATCTCTCTTAAATCATGAGTAAGAAAAACCGTATGAACCTATTTGATATTATTTGTGCGTGTTGTAAATATCAAATGTTAAAAAAAAACATTAAATGGAGAAAATAACTTTTCCTCGACCCAAGAAGGAGGTTAAGTGGAAAATTACTTTTTTTGGACTCAAGTAGGAGGTTGAGTGGAAAAGAACTTTTCCTGGAATCAAGCAGGGGGTTGAGAGGAAAATAACTTCATAGATTAGAGTATGAAGGCTTGGGAGGAAATAATCTTTCTCTGAGGGAACAATAAGGGGAAAAATTGAGGATCCAACTCTACTTTGCTAAAGTAACTTTCCTTAGACCTAAGCAGGAGGCTGGGTGGAAAAGAAATTCCTGGACTCAAGCAAGGAGGCTTGAGGGAAATTATGAAAGAGTCTGTAATATCAACGGCAAGACCTAGGCACAAAGTCGACATCTGGAAAACAAGACGATGTTTGATGTTTTTGAGGGGAAAACTTTTGAATAGCAATCAAAAAGGGAAAGTAACCTCAAAATTTTAAGCCTGTAATACCAATTGGTGTTAGCAACTCGAGAGAGAGTTTTGTGTTCAGCAGAGAGCAGTTAAAGATGAAAAACTCAAAGGAGAGTATGTTTATCAACAAAAGTGTTGTTGGAAGTTGCTCAATTTCTGGATGAAATGATAAAACACATATTAATGGTTATTCTAATAACTAGACAGTTGAATGTCTTAATGAGTAAATGTTATGAATAAGTAGGAAAAAAAATTTCCCTCAAGGGCGAGGGTGAATGGTACATTATAAAAAGTTACTGCTTGAAATTATGAGAAAAGATGATGCTAACTTGTGATTGAAAGAAATGTCTATGTCAAGTTGTGGACTAGTTGAAGCATCCAAGTACGGAGGTAAAAGACGTCCTTCAAAAAGATAAGTAAATCTGAATTGCTTATGAAATCTCTTGATGGTAATATTGTATTAGGACTTCTTATGAGGACAAAAGGACAAACAAAGGCTAAAATATGTTCAATGAATTAAAAATGTTGAGTTACAGAAAGGATGGTGGTTTATGTCTAAGTTGGATCATGAATTAATGACATGATTATTGAATAAATTTTGGAAGATCTGATTTTCTTGCACAAAAGTGTAGGTTATGAAGGGTGAAAGCTTGCAGGAATCACAAAAGATTGAAGATGATCAAAGAAAAGATGAAGAACATCACGAAGGATGCAGAAGCAAAAAAAAAGAACTTGAAGGAAATGAACACAAATCCTGGGACGAATATGTAACACCGAGGACAATGTTACTTCTAAGGGGGAAAGTATGTAACATCCCCTTAGACCTCGACCTAAAAACATGTAGAGTAAGTAAAAAGGTGTACAAGTGAAAGAGCCAAAAGACCTTAGGTCACCTTTCCACTCCATAGAGATGCACCAAGTTTGTCAAAAGTTTGTTATCACCAATTTCTTAGTTTATGTAGCCCCTTTGTGAGGAGGAATGAATTAGATATTTGATTACATTATGGAAAAGGATTATATAAGTGTAAACCTGTACCTCTGCGGTGTTTTGATTTCACAAAGAAGAATGGAAACGACATTGTTGAATACCTAGATCTGTAGCTTGTAATGAGGCTTGACCACTCGAGCAATTATCTTTAATTGTGTTATATTAACTCAAACCCCATCAATATGGAATCATTCTGAAAGGGCATTGTGTTCATTATAGTTTTTATTATTGCAAACTTTAACAGATTCAGAAGGAGGCCTTATGGGGGCGATCTGGTCGTGTTCGGTTTTCTTGTGGAAGAGCGTATCCTTTACACTTATATTTGTAACCCAACTGCACCAGGTAGCGTTAGAAGTAGGGTTTACTTTGTGCATTTGATACTATTTAATGAAGCCTATGTAGATCGCGGACTTCATTTATGGCATTTTTTTCAATTCTTCTCTATGCGCAAGTGTTTTATGCCTCCTCGCTCTTAATGAGTTGTGAGTGTGTTATATTTACCATATCCTCTTAAACAAAAGTTGAAACTGTGTTTTAAATCCATTTTTAAATTGAAAATAGAGTACTTAAGTCTTATGGTAAAACTATAGATTTGTGCGGATACTTGTATCTGGGTGGTATGGAGATTAGGATCTCCACTTATGCAAAGACTAATGTGTGCTTATAAGCATAAGATTTTAATGTGTCTTAATTATATAAGATTATTAAATACTAGTGAACTTTATGACTTTACTTCAAAGGATTTCCATGTGACATTAAATCATCAAATCATCAAGGACTTAGGTTACTTAGGTTAATAGAGTTATTATTACTTAGGTTACTACAATGTAACATGTCACTAATAAACAAGTTATTAATATAAATACAAGTCATTATGGTTGTTGAAACCACCTTGTCTAGTAAAATCCAAATAAAGGGTTGAGTGCATAGCCTCAAGCCATATGTAAGAACCTTCATAAAATATTATGCCAAACCTACCACTAGTGGATTCATGCTCGGCTTGGGGGTGGCCTCTCCGCTGGAAAACACATGCCAAGTAGAGTGCGAGTTGGTTGGGAGGAAAGATGAAGTCAACCTTTTAGTCTTGTTTTGGTTTCAGTTCTACACTACTATGTTGATAATGTTTAACAAGCTTATAATGTGTGTTGAAACTCATTTATTAAGTGTTGAACTAGAAAGAGTTATTACATTTGATTAGATAATCTTCCATGATAAGAACTGGACTTAGAGTTCGGTATAACGAATAGTTGGACAAAAATATCATAATATATTGGTAAACATTGTATTAAGATCATGAACAGATGTGTTTCCTTCACATGTTTTATTTAAGGAGAGATGGTTGAAGCTTTGTAAGTTTTGTAGTTTGGAATAAGTTTCAGTGAAAAGGTTTTCCATGAAACTGTAAGGCCCTACAAAGAGGGCAATTGGTAATTTGAAAGTATCTCTCTGCAGAAGAGATTTGAGGTAAGGAAAGATGGCAATGGATGTTCCACAACATTGTAATTCTTTCTCTTCGATAAAGAAATATAAAAACTGACAAAGTTTTGTGGACGTAGCCTCATGGATGGGGTCAACCACGTATAGTAATGTCTCACCTTTGTTTTGTGCTTTATGTTTGTATATACTCATTTTCATAATGGTCTTTAACATATGGTGCACAATAAATGATTTATGCTACATTTTCTATATTGGTACAATGGGTCATGAAACACATTTGCAAGCATACAGTTTAAAAGTATATTTCCTGTAGAAAGGCTACTTGGATAGGTAAATGATTCAATACCTCTTGTATGACAATGATTCAATACCTCTTGTATGACATTTTGAGTTCAAGATAAGGAACTAGCATATTGATGCAATGGTAAGTGATTAATTATTTGTAAGATTTTCCTACCATGGTAAAGTGTTATTAGTTTTTACAATTATGTAATTTAACACTCTCAAGAGATTAACCTGGTTGACTTGTTGGTTATAGTAAAAGCAAAAAAATTTACCCCATTTTCTCAGAATTTACATTAAGGAATTTCATGTTCATTACATATTTGATATGTTGTCTTAATAAAGCTATAAAAATATATTTCATTATAAAAATAAATCAAATTATATATTCAAGTTTACTGATCTAAATAATATTCCATTCTTATATATACTTGGTAGATATGGTTAAATGATTAAATTATTAATTATAGCTAAATTCAAAAATATACATATATACTTCAAAACAAATTAAATAAAAAAACTACAAATTTATGTTAGATATATTGATTTTGAATTAATTTACTGGAATATAGAATATAACATGTGTATAATCAAGTACACACAACACCCCAAAACACTAAGGATACACAACAATAACATATCTTATATATATATATATATATATATATATATTTAAATAATTATTTTCATAAATTTTACAAGTTCATTTTTTATTTTAACTTTTGAATAAGTAAATTGATTTTAAATTTGGTTTTCTTAAAAATAATATTTTTTAAAATATGAATTTTATGATAATATGAATGGTAATATTAAATTGAGAAGATTTTTTTTTTGAAAAAATGTTATTTTTATGGAAATTTGAACTTTAAAATAAAAATTATAAAATTGTAAAGTGAAAGTTTTGTGAATAAGGTGAACTTTATAACAATATGAATGGTACCATTAATTTGAAGAAAACAAATCATGCTTTTGTGAAAAATTGTAATTTTTATGATAATTTGAACTTTAAAACAAAATTATAAAATTGTGAAATTTGAAATTATAAACTGTAAAGTAGAAATAACTAGTTTTGTGAATAATCTAAGCTTTATAACAATATGAATGATCCCATTAATTTGAAGAAAAAAATCATGCTTTTGTGAAAAATTGTTATTTTTATGATAATTTAAACTTTAAAACAAAATTATAATATTGTAAAGTGGAAATTATAAAATTGTAATGTGAAAAGAACTAGTTTGTGAATAATATGAACTTTATAACGATATGAATGATACCATTGATTTGAATAAAAAAAGATGCTTTTGTGAAAAATTGTTATTTTTATGATAATTTGAACTTTGAAACAAAATTATAAAATCGTGAGGTGAGAAAATTAAAAAATTGTTAAGTAGATGTGGTTAAATAATTAAATTATTAATAAATAAATTCAAAAAATATATATATGCTTGAAAATAAATTAAATAAAAAAAGTTACAAATTTATGTTAGAAATATTGATTTTGAACTAATTTACTACAATATACAATATAAAATGTGTGTATAATCAACTACACACAACACAACAAGACAAAACACTGCACAACATAGCGATACACAACAATAACATATCACATATATATAAATTTAAATTTTTCTTTTTTCATAAATTTTACAAGTTCATTTTTAATTTTAAGTTTTGAATAAGTAAATTGATTTTAAATTTTGTTTTGTTAAAAAGAAAACTTTTTATAATATGAATTTTATGATATTATGAATGGTACTAAGAATTTGAGAAAAAAAAAATTGTTTTGTTTTTTGTTTTTTTTTTCTTCTGTGAAAATTTGTTATTTTTATGATAATTTAAACTTTAAAATTGCAAAGTAAAAATATCTAGTTTTATGAATAGTGTAAACTTTATAACAATACTAATGATACCATTAATTGGAAGAATGAAAAAAAATCATGCTTTTTGTGAAAAATTGTTATTTTTATGACAATTTGAACTTTAAAACAAAATTATAAAATTGTAAAGTGAAAATTAATAGTTTTGTGAATAATGTGAGCTTTTATAACAATATGAATGATTCCATTAATTTGAAGAAAACAAATCATATTTTTGTGAAAATTTGTTATTTTTATGATAATTTGAACTTTAAAATAAAATTATAATATTGTAAAGTAGAAATTATAAAATTGTAAAATGAAAATAACTAGTTTTGTGAAAATTTGTTATTTTTATGATAATTTGAACTTTAAAATAAAATTATAATATTGTAAAATAGAAATTATAAAATTGTAAAATGAAAATAACTAGTTTTGTGAATAATGTGAACTTTATAACAATATGAATGATACTATTAATTTGAAAAGAAAAAAAG
>LPNX010209725.1:134662-153429 GCA_001517045.1 Pseudotsuga menziesii | reverse complement strand
CTGAGGGCTCCCAGTACCAATTACATCAGCTTCTTGCAGAAGGAAGGAGGGGGCTGTTGACAGACCCTCATCGAAAACAAGAGGCGAAATAATGCTGGAGTTCGACATGGAGGTAGAGAAGGAAGAGCCTCGATCGTACGAGGATAAGGGAGACTTAATTGAACGCCGGAGGGGAGTTAAATGCTCATCAGCTGAGGGGAGAAAGACTGAACACGCGGCCATCACCAGGGGTAAGACAAGACGGGGAAATAAATGCTGGAGGCCACCAGAACGATGGGGAGGGTGACGGCTGGATGGGAGGGAGAAGCTAGAAGAGGGGGGCCAGAAAAAGGGAAGGAGAGGGAGAAAGAAGGAAGGAAAAGGGAGAAGGGGAACGGAGGGAGGAGGAGGGATAAGGCGAGAGAGGGAGGAAACCAAAGAGCTTAGGTAGGATAAAACCAAGGTCACTATACGATACTTCTTGAGAGGGTGGAGATCCTCTTCGTCAGCTTGCTTGTTCTTGATTTGATGATGGTTCCTTATGATCCTCTTCATGGAATAACTTTGAAGATGGGAAGATCGTCATCCTGTCTATAATGGCCTTGAGGGAGACTAGCTCCTACATTGGCCATCGCATCTGCGTCTTTGTTGATCTGGCGAAGAATGTGGTAAAATTCAAAGTGCTGGGACTGAAGAAGATGAGCCTTTTTAAATAATCTACGGCATTTGATATCTCCTGTAGGATACCCATGGATCATCTTATAGATGACATGTCTTGAATCGCCGAAAACCAGAACTTTTTGGAGATTTTTGGTCTGAATGAGTTGTAGACCCTGGAGCAGCGCCATCCATTCTGCTTCATTATTAGTTCTCGATCCAAGTCCCCAAGCGAATCGATGTTCCACTTGTCCTCCGGGATCCACTAGGATCCCACCCGCACCTGCCGCCCCTGAAAATTATAAAATTGTTAAATAGATGTGGTTAAATAATTAAATAATTATTAAATAAATTCATATATATATACTTAAAAACAAAATAAATAAAAAAATTACAAATTTATGTCATATATATATATAGAACGAACTAATTTTATTGCAATATACAACATAACAAGAGTGTATTGTGTGTATAATAACCTACACACAACACAACATTGTACAACATAACTATACATAATAACATATCACATATATATAAATTTAATTTTTCTTTTTCATAATTTTTACAAGTTCGTTTTTGATTTTAAGTTTTGAATAAATAAATTGTTTTAAATTTTGGTTTATTAAAAAGAATATTTTTTATTATATGAATTTTATGATAATATGAATGATACTAATAATTTGAGAAGAACTAAAAACATTGTTTTGTGAAAAATTGTTATTTTCATGATAATATGAACTTTAAATAACTAAAATAAGATTTTTATGATAATATAATAATAAGATTTAAAATTGTAAAGCTAAAATAACTAGTTTTTTTGAATAATGTGAACTTTATAACAATATGAATAGTACCATTAATTTGAAAAAAACATGCTTTTTTGAAAAATTGTTATTTTTATGATAATTTGAACTTTAAAACAAAATTATAAAACTGTGAATTGTGAAAATTATAAAATTGTAAAGCAAAAATAACTAGTTTTGTGAATAATGTAACCTTTATTAATAATATGAATGGTCCCATTAATTTGAAGAAAAAAGTCATGCTTTCGTGAAAAATTATTATTTTTATGATAATTTAAACTTTAAAACAAAATTATAATAGTGTATAGTAGAAATTACAAAATTATAAAATGAAAATAACTAGTTTTGTGAATAATGTCAACTTTATAACAATACAAGTGAAAAGAAAAAAACATGCTTTTGAAAAATTGTTATTTTTATGATAATTTGAACTTTAAAACATAATATTATAAAATTGTGAAGTGTGAAAATTATAAAATTGTTAAGTAGATGTGGTTAAATAATTAAATTATTAATAGATAAATTCAAAACAAAATATGCTATATGCTTGAAAAGAAATTAAATAAAAAAATTACAAATTTATGTTAGATATATTGATTTAAAAAAATTTTGACTGCAATAAACAATATATATAATCAAATACACACAACAAAACACTGTACAACATAACCATACACAACAAAACACTGTACAACATAACCATACACAACAATAACATATCACATATAAATATAAATATAATTTTTTATTTTCATAAATTTTACAAGTTAATTTTTTATTTTAAGTTTTGAATAAGTAAATTGATTTTAAATTTTGTTTTATTAAAAAGAATATTTTTTATAATATGAATTTTATGATAATATGAATAGTACTATTAATTTGAGAAACAAATCTTGTTTTTGTGAAAAATTGTTATTTTTATGATAATTTGAACTTTAAAATACAAATTATAAAATTGTAAAGTGAAAATAACTAGTTTTGTGAATAATGTAAGCTTTTATAACAATATGAATGGGAAAAAAAATCATGCTTTTGTGAAAGTTGTTATTTTTATTGTAATTTGAACTTCAAAACAAAATTGTAAAATTGTAAAGTGAAAATAACTAGTTTTGTGAATAATGTGAACCTTATAACAATATGAATGATCCCATTAATTTGAAAAAAAAAACATACTTTTGTGAAAAATTGTTATTTTTATGGTAATTTGAACTTTAAAACAAAATTATAATTATGTAAAGTGGAAATTATAAAATTGTAAAGTGAAAATAACTAGTTTTGTGAATAATGTGAACTTTTTAACAATATGAATGATACCATTAATTTGAAAAAAAAACATTCTTTTGTGAAAAATTGTTATTTTTATGATAATTTGAACTTTAAAACAAAATTATAAAATTGTACAGTGAAAAAATTATAAAATTGTTAAGTGAAGATATCTAATTTTGTAAATAATGCCAACTTTATAACAATATGAATGATAGCATTAATTTGAAAAAAAATAATGTTTTTTTGTTATTTTTATGATAATTTGAACTTTAATACAAAAATTATATGTGTAAAGTGTAAATAACTATTTCATGGAATAAATAACTTGTTTTTTTGTGAAAAATAAAGAAATAAATAACTTGTTTTGTGAAATAAATAACTTTTTTTTTGTGAAAAATAAAGAAATAAATAACTTGTTTTGTGAAAAATTATTATTTGTATGGTAATTTGAACTATAAACTAAGATTATAAAGAGTAAAAAATATAAAATTATAAAGTGAAAAGAACTAGTTTGTGTCCATAATGTGGATTTTGTAATAAAAATTTTAAAATTGTTAAATAATATAAACTTTGTAATAAAATTTAAAAAAATTGTTAAAAAAAAAGCATTTAAACTATAAAGCAAAGAATTTTTGTTTTGAAAGATGTGATATTTTTAATACATTTTGAAATTAAAAAAAGTTTCAAGTGTTTTTAAAAAAAGATACAAAATTAAATAATAGTAATACATATTACAAAATTTAAAAACTAAAAACACAATCAAAAGGCAATAAAAAGACACTTTTTCAAGATAGCTTTGGCTTAAGCTATCTTTGAAAGCTGTGGGAAGAGGTCAAGCCCCTTCCCCCCAAAAGTAATGATTTTATTGATGTACAATGTTTGAGACTACAATTACAAAAATATGATTTTCCAATATTTGTTATCTTTATATATTACATTTTCTCAAAACACTTTCAGCACTCTCTGTGTGTCATCCTCCTTTATCAAAATTCTCATACTAGCAATCTCCATTTACATTTCCTCCTATATCACATAAAAAAATAATGTTAAAAATATAATAAAATTTCATTTTTAAACAATAAAAATTAAAAATAATAACTGAATTTAAAGTCCTTTACCATACATATGTTGCTTTGTCTTGGTCTAGGATATCACTTCGTTTCTCCAACACCACAACTTTTGTTTAGGTAAATAGTTTTCTTTTGACTTGAGACCCTCTCTATGTGCATTCCTTTCTCAAAACAGACACTAGAAATCCATTTCCATTTCCACCTATATCACATAAAAAAATGTTAAAAATATAATGAAATTTCATTTTTAAACAATAAATAATAAAAATGATTTTTTTAAATGTTAAAAATATAATAAAAACTCTTTTAAAACAATAAATAATAAAAAATATTTTTAAAATACTTTTTAGGTGGAACCCAAAATAAATAGTTAAATATGCATAGTAAATATCAATCCATTATATACTCTAACTTTTTTTCAAAATTTTTTTTTATAAAATTTTAGTTTCAAATAATAAAAATCAATACATGGTATATTTCACAAAAAAAGCAAGTGCCAAGTAGACAGGAATACTAAGACAGGAATCTCAAGTGCCAAATAAACTACTCTAAGACACTACTCTAAGACAGGAACTTAAGTGCCAAGTAGACATGAATCTCAAATGCAAAGTAAACTACTCTAAGCAAGAAGCAACGAGCATCAAATGCCACTAACCCACAAGGTATAGGAGCTGCCATATTAACACCAGCATAGGACTCCCACCTACAATACTATTCTTTGGCCCAACGAATCCAACTATAAGGAAGGGAAACACATGTTCTATTTGATCGAACTAGTAGTAAAGGAAAGACATGTTCTCCTACATTTTATTTAGGGGAGACTTATTTAGGGAATACTTACTACCCAGGGAAAAAGACTATCACATAAGGAAAGAAAGAGAGAGTAAAACCCAAACGAAGAATAGGGAACATGTTAAATGAATACAACCTGGAAAACCTTTCATAAGAAATCTATTATTTTCAGCAGAATGTTTAACTAGGTCTATCCAACCCTTACGTTGCAATATCCAGCCTCAGAACTGTTAGGGTTGTAGCCTCTCTCCTAGCACTGTAAGGGAGGATAGCACAAACAGTGGAATACTCTTCTCATGATTTCTCATAGTGGAATGGAATTCTTTCAAAGATGGCTACACCCTTCCTATGGAAACCAGATCCAATTCCTAAGATCGAGCCTATTATTTATAAAAAAATTATAGAGGGGGATAGGTGGATAATACCCCCAGCTCCACCCTTCTATGGCCTGCCTTGAGAGGCACCATCAGTAAAGTTCCATGGAAAGGTATCATCCACATTGGCCGCGGAGATGATGGGAGGAGGTTTAAGGGGGATCTGCACCGGAAAAAAATTTGAAAATACCAAAACTATGGCCAGCATATATTTGGGCCGGAATGAGGATTCTGTCAAATAATGTCTTATTTCGAGCTAACCAAATGACCCAAGCTGCAAAAAATGGAAGAGTAGCAAGAGTTGAGAAGTGGGGACCGCTAATCCAATCTTTCCAAGCCAGTTTGATGTCTAAAGAATTCCAAAAATATGGAATGCCCTCAAGATGTGTGAGAGTTTTCCTCACCTCCAGCGCATAAGGGAAAGATATGAAGAGATGATATATGGATTCAGATTCATGTTCGCATAAGTTACATCTACTGGGCCCAACTAAAAACTTGTGAGTCAAGGTTTCCCAGACTGAAATCTTTCCATCTAATACAAGACTAAAAAAAGTTTGATTTTGAGTGGATAGGAAAGTCACCAGATGCTTTGGCACCACCAGTCAGGCTCAGGGAGTTCCTCCAGTTCTCTAATAGCAAGGTAACCCAATTTGGGAAAGTATGTCCCACCCTTGGAATTCTTCGTCCATAAGAGGAGGTCTGGTTTATCCGACAGTTGAACCATACTATTCTGCAAATTTTGAATGTATTGATTCCAAGTGACCTCATCACTAGTAGAGAGGTTGAGATCTGTAGTAAAAAACCATCACAAATGGGATAATGGCAGAACGTTTTGGATGTGAATTTGGTGAATATGAGTGAATCCATGATCAACAAGATGTAGAATCATGTCATTCGAAAAACCTGTGAAATCCTTGCCTCCCACCCAGGGGTCTTGCTCGATTCTAACAGCACGACCATTGCATATCCTCCAGGAAATCCATCCTCCAACGATGTCAAATGAGTTTACAGGAGCCTTCCAGAAAATAGAGCATGATGATTGATCTCATCTGGAGCCCAGATCCATTTGATGATAGATAGAGGAGCGATATATTTATGGAAAGTGATGCGATTGCATAAGCTTGCACCGTTGATGATGTTTCAGGTGCACTTGGAAAAAAATGATTTAGAAAAGGAGGGAAGATCCTTCAATCCCCAGCCACCCATGACTTTGGGACACACGATGGATTCCCACGAGGTCCACGAGAATACATGTTGTTTTCCCTTAACTGCCACTAATTTTTTTTCAAAGGATTCTTATTCTTCGAAGAATGATTGCAAGAACTGTGGACAATGTGAACCAGTATACTGGTATGGCCTTGAATATTGAATTGATAAGGATTAACCTTCCTCCACGTCAGACCCACCTGTTACACCACAACTTCAGGCAATTTTCAACCCGCGCTAGAAGCCCGACCCAGTCTTTCTTGGAGTAATCGTTGGGTTTGATGAAGAATCCAAGATAAATAGTTCCTGTCACCACATTTATAGGAGTGAAATTGAAACTGAGAGCATGCCATTGCTCCTCCCCCTAATCTAAATTCAAGAAATACATTGTAGATTTTGAGTTATTGCAGTGCATTCCTGCAGCTTGGAAAAAAATCTTGATAGAATATTTCAGAATGAGCCCATTCGTGCGAGAGGCATCAGATAAAAACATTAAGTCACCAACAAAGAATAGGTGGGAAACATATTTATTACCATCGAACCTGTGGCCTTTGAATACCCCTGAAGAAGCAACATTTGTGATCATGCAACTAAGCCCATCCATCATCAGGATATATAATAACAGAGTAAGGGGGCAACCTTGTCTGAGGCCACGTCAAGGCCCGAGGAAATTGGTTGTTGAGTTGTTGATGAGCACCACAAAGGAAATAGATTGTGTTGTAGCAAGAATCCAATTGACCATATTGAGGGAGAAGCCTATCTAGACAAGAATTAGTCTAATCAGTGTTCAATTGACACGGTCATATGCTTTGGATAAATAGACTTTGAAAAGAGCCAAAGGCTTGTTCCAAGTCTTGGCCATATGCACGACCTTTTGTGGGATGACAATTGGCTCATGTATATGTCTGCACTTGAGAAATGCAAATTGCTCTAGGCGGATGAAACCTGGAAGAATATTTTTAACTCTATTGGAAATTA
The DNA here is from genome assembly GCA_001517045.1 of Pseudotsuga menziesii. Taxonomy (NCBI): domain Eukaryota; kingdom Viridiplantae; phylum Streptophyta; class Pinopsida; order Pinales; family Pinaceae; genus Pseudotsuga; species Pseudotsuga menziesii. The sequence goes on along the minus strand of LPNX010209725.1, from coordinate 146,301 downwards.
TCTTGGCAATCACCTTGTAAACTGCATTACACAACGAGATTGGGCAGTAATCATCAAGAATTGAAGCTCTATCCTTCTTGGGGATGAAGATGATGAAAGTGCTGTTGAAAATACCATGAATCCTTCCCTGAACCCTTGATTCTTCGACAAATGCAAGAAGATCATCCTCAACAATATCCAAAAATCCTTTATAGAATTCAATTGGGAAGCCATTGGGCCCCGGAATTTTGTCATCTTTCATGGAGAAGATCGTTGCCTTGAGTTCCTCCAAGTTAACCTGATCAACCAAATATTCATTATGCTCCTCAGTGGCAGCTTTTGGGAAGAAAGCCACGAGATCCATCATGTTTCTGGTGGACAAACCAATGTCCTCTTTATATAAATCTGCAAAATGTTTTAGCCAAACCTCGGCCAAGTCTTCAAATCTAGAGGCCATTGAGCCATCAACCTTGTACAATTGCTAGATAGTGTTGATATTAATTATGTTCTGGAATAAATTATGAAAATACTTAGTGTTTCCATCACCTAAAAGTAACCAGGTCACTATGCTCTTTAATTTGATAGTATGCTCTTTTTCAACTAGAATCATCTTCTTCCTATATTCCACATCCATGACAATATCTTTTTGTGCTAGAGAGGCATATCCTTGGGGATTTGCAAAATTAAGGAGTGATAAATCCATTTCAATTTGGAAAATGTCGACCTCCATGGAGAGTCGATTAAGTTTATCCCAATCGTAGGAGGCCTTCTTAACCTTTTTAAGGTTGTTGAAATATTGCTTTGCAGCCAAAGATATACTGTCCTGGTTGAGAGGAGTCCCGATATTTTTAACCATCAGCTTATATGAGTCTTGTAGTAACCAGGCGACGTTGAATTTAAAGGATGTAGCTGGTTTGTCAGGTAGGAAATTGAGTTCCATGAATATCGACTGGTGATCCGAGGGTCCATCATCACCAATCCATTGGTGAATGGAAGGGGCCATCTGTAGAGCACTTTCATTGATGAGGAACCTGGCCAATATTTTAGAAACACATTCATCCCCCACCCTCTTGTTTCTCTAGGTTGGTTTGAGGTGTGTGTGGGGGAGATCAATGAGACATTTCTCATCTAGCAGCCTCAGGAAAATGGCAGATAGGGGGTCTTTGATTGCGTTTGGGCCCCAAGTTTCAGCTTCACCAAGTGAAAAAAATTAAGTCACCAGCTAAAATGAATTTTTCCATTTTTTGGAATCCTGAGCTGAGTAAGAGATTCCAAAACTCTGGTCTACCATTGTTTGGTCCATAAATGTTCAGAATTTTCAATGAACGCCCAAACTCTCTAGAAAACAGAGTGGATCCAATCCCTGAATTAACTGACCAGGAGTTATTACATACTAATTCGTTACACTCCCATTCTATGATCAGCCCTCCATAGCATCCAATAGCATTGATGCAACAGAAATCCCATCTAGGTAAAAGATGACCTAGCTCAGCTACAATGGCATCACCAGAGGTTAAAGTCTCTTGAAATAAAAGAATGACAGGTCTATCAAGAGTGACCAGCCTTTTGAGAGCTATTTTTTTGGAGGGGTGACCAATCCCTCGATAGTTCAAGGATGGTAAGAACATTAGGAGGCAGCTAATTTGTGGGCATGAGCTCTAAGCACCCCCAGAATAGTTCTTTGTTTTCCTTTAGAGATATCCCTGCAACTTTGCTGACATGCCTTTTCCATTATGGACACACGACCTCTAAGTCTAGGGGAGATGAGAGACTTGGTTAGTCCCAAGCCATTTTGTTGGGTAGCCTTCATGGAATATCGGAGAGGGTACTTAGAGGTATAGGATTGAGCTGTGACCGCAGAGGGAGAGAGAGGGGAAGGTAGAGGAGGAGGTAGCAAGGAAAGAATGGGGATAGGCAAAAGAGTAGCTAGAGGGACTAGAGGGAGGTCCAATAAGGGAAGATCAAAATCAGAGGGAAGGGTTTAAAACTCATAGAGAGCTGGGGGTGAACTCCTTGACAGGATGGTATCATGAGCCTTGACTAAAGGGTATATATATTCTATGGGCTTAAAGGTAAAGCAGTCTGTTAGGGAATCGATCTCTTCAACATTTACAGATGTTGGGAGCAAAGAGGCAGTGGAAAATGGATTTCTAGCAGTCCCCCCCATACTATAGTGGGCATTCAGGGCTATGAAGGAAATATAATAGGGGGAGACAGTAAATGTTTATCCTTACCTGAAAGCTCTCCAGATTTGTGTTGATCTGATGGGGCACTAAAGCTCAAAGTTCCAATGGTGATCATATCATTGAAAGTAGATTCAGCCAGCAGGGAAGATTCAGATCATAAATCATTCTCAGGGGTGATCGATGACATCTTATCCACAGCCTGACACGACCCAACCTTCATGTAGTTTGAGGAAGCAACCTTCTCTTTTTTCCAATACTGACTGATAAAAGGCAGGTTACAGTTCTTTACTACATGTCTATATATATGGCATCTATTGCATTGAAATGGGATTCCATAGTAATCCGAGGATTTTTTGTGTTGAAATCCACCTTTAGTAATCACCATTTAGTCCCAGAGGTCATCGTGGAGGTTTAACTCAACCAAGATCTTGGCCACAGTTATTATTTCAGTCTCCCGGAAAGAGTGATCTACCTTGATATATATGCTGATATCATTCCCAATAAGCTCAAAGATTTTCTCTGAACATAGTTCAGGTGGGAGACCAGTGAGCTTGACCCAAATTAGTTGAGTGACTAGTTTAGTAGTGTCAGCATTGAAAGAGGGACGCCATCTAGTAAGGTTGAAAGCTCTGTTATCCTTGAGCCAATGACCTTTGAGGACAACGTAGACATCCTCCAAGTTCTGGAAAATGGAGACAAACCATCCTTTGGTAAGGGCATAGCTGTCCAGGACATATCCAAACACTAGAGACCAAATCACCTAAGTACAGGCCCTGTATTTTTGTAAGGAAACCCCACGACCACCAAATTGTCCAACCAATGCCAAATCCAACAAAGGAATTCCATCGACCATGCATACATCATCCCCAAGTGCTAGTTTAAGAGGGGAATTCTTTCTTCCAATACATTTGTTCTTAATAGCACCTTTGACGCCATCCTTGTCAGTAATCCTTTCTGAGGATTCACCACATTCCATCCTTTTGTCTGCCTCAAATGTTGAGTTGTCAGAACCTTTCATGTAATATCCCCTTTGTATACCCTAACCTTTATGAATGCATATTGTACTCATTTTCTGGTGAGGAGCTCAAGGCCAAGGTGCCACCAGTAAAACCTTGTAATAAATACAATCTAAGTTCCTAAGCTGAAGACTTAGGAGAACAGCTTAACGACGGTCAACTAAACACGTGAGGGAAAAAGAGAATGGTTAATTAGTAAACCATAAGTTCTATGCCACAGTCTTAGTATCGTCTTAAAAAGGCATCCTATTGGGACTCCCATTTCCCACCGTATTTAACCCAATTAAATACCATAGCCTAGTCATTAAATTCTAATATAACTGAGCCTCGATATAAGAGGGTACCATCAAATTAACCTCGACTAAAAGGGCCAAGGAGTTATCTAGAAAGAAACGCAAAAATATTGCTGATGGGCATGCACATAATACTGTTGGTTGGCCTCGAAGTATCCGTCAGAATGAAAAATTAAATGTAAGCCATTACATGCCAAGGGTCGATCGTTCATTTGGTTGACGTTCATATCTCATGGCTCTGTAAAGTCATGCTTTTAGCCTTTAAGAATTATGGGCATATGAGTTTTGTGGACTCATAGAACTTTAAGTATGTGGGCCAGCATACATCTTAGTCCAAGCTTAGAAGGAAAAACATAGGGACTTATACTCGACATACATAAGTTAATACAAGAAAGTATGGTAATTTCCTTCGATGACCTTAGGTGTCATCCTAAGAGAAAATAAGTTGTGGAAAAGATGTTTCCTCGGTTGAAAAGAAATGATATATTAAGTATTTATAAAATACATGGACTATTATTATAAGGAAAAAGAATGATAGACTTCAGTCTTTATAAAAGACATGGATTATTATGAAAAGAAATAATATATTAAGTATTTATAAAATACATGGACTATTATTATAAGGAAAAAGAAAGATAGACTTCAGTCTTTATAAAAGACATGGATTACTATGAAAAGAAATGATATATTAAGTCTTTATGATATGAATCCTATCATAAGAAAAGAAGACGTGGGAATAATTCTTAAGAAAAAGGGAAGCATGAATCATTTAGCTAGTTTTAAGTTTTGGGCATGCATAAAAAGTGGGTTAGATTCCCTTTTCCCATCTGTTCCTTGGATTTTGGCTTGAGAAAAGGAGAAGGTTCGGCTTGAAAGAAGGAGAATGAATGACCATTAAGATTCAATAGCCTTGACCTTGATTTAACGCTTAAACGATTCTCGAGAACCCCAAAGGAATAGGGATTGATTAGCAGGAAAATCTTCCCTAAATGGAAACAACAACGCTAATTTAGCAAACTCGACCGATATGGTAGGAAGAGGATGGTCCATTTAGAAGTAAGGATTATATTTATAGGGCTAGGTTGACTCGGGAGGGGGACTCCCTGCCTACTTTGGGATTTGGTGTGGGGTTCCCTTTTGTGTGAGGCGAATTGAGGATGCTGCGAAGAGGGAGTACCCAACCCCAAACCGCAAGGAGGTATTTAAACCAAAAGGAGGTTGTAACATGTAAAAAAAATATGCAAGGAAGGGGCGAATGAGTCGACGACGCGCAGTGTGGCTGAGTTGATTCGGCTGCGAATCTAGGAGCCTTGCGTTTTAGAGGTATGATCTCCCGGTATACTCAAATCATGATCTTTCTTCTGTGCATGTTGGAATGGTAAATGGATCAGCACATCCATAATATATGACGTCTGTTTGCTTGCGTTAGAATTTTTAGACGAGTTCAAAGTAGAGATCACATTACCTGTCTATGCATGCGTTTTGTTTTTGATGGTTTGATTGACGTATGCGATCTGTCAGTAAAAATATCAGAACCAGCTCTCTTGATAAGTTAGTCCCTACTAGCCATCATTGGAAAGAGTCAAAGTGTATGTTGACTAGTACCCTGCGTAGATGTTTATCTTTTTCTGCCTGCTTTGCTGATTTGTAAATCACTGTGTAAAGGGAGATTACATAGTGTGGTAGGACATTGAGTACTCTGCATAAGTATAAGATAAAGGTTCATGCTTAGATTTTATATCCAAATCTGTTTACAAGCGTAGATCATTCCCTTGTAGACTCATCCTCCACCCAGGATTCGGCCATGCGCATGGGCATCGGATTGGTGCATTGGACATCGTATTGGGGGCGTGCCTTGGGGATTGGGTCTCGGACCCTCTTTCTTTTGACTGTGTTATGCACTTCTTTGCGCTGGATGGCTCTCAGCGTTGGACCTTTGTTTTAAAGATCTGTTTTTTATTTTTATTTTTCCATGGATCTGAGCTTCTCAGTATTGGTTGGATTTGAAGACTGTTTTTTTTAGTGATGTCCCCTTTCCGAAATATGAAATCGCGTGGATTGGGGTAAGTTGCAGTTCAATCTTTATATTCGCATATGATCCTTAACCCTGATCTGATTTGATGTACCTTGGGTCTGGGTAGCGTGTCAACCCTCGGGTGCCGGCGCAGGGAGTACTGGATCTGACTGTTGAATCCGATCACTTGTTTTTTTGTTGTTCCCGGATCTGATTTGTTGCCTTACTGTTTCGCTTGATATGAAGATTTCAGATATGAATTACTTGCATGATATATTATATAGATAATGGATCTAGCATAAATATTTCAGGACGAGAACCTTAAGGGCCTAGATGGCCCGATCAGCTTTAAAATCGAGAGAAATTCCCTTTGGACTGTCAGTGCTCGCTGATAGAGTTATATTTAAAAAAAAGTTAATCTTTATCCTAGTATACGAAATATGTAAGGAGTTTGGTTTACATAATGAAGTTCATTGTTCGTGCTTATAATTTATAAGTGTGTGTTGAGTTGAGAAAGAAGGGCTCAAATACCTGAGGTACATTTAACCGTATAATTTGAATGTTAGCAATACAAACTATTTCTTATAAGACAAAAATCATATAAAGTGACCGACCGATATTGTATAGTCAAGGAAGCATCGTGGGTAGTTGAGTCTCATTGTTATTAGTCAAGTTTCTTCTAAATGAGTATTGCTTGGTCTGAATAGATAAGTATTGAAACCAAAGGTGTCCTTCATGAGAGGGACCTTGTAGGAAAAGGAAAGTAAATCATAACAATTGTGTTGTGTAAATGTAAATATCTTGTGGATTTAAATGAATAAAAGATAACAAAGATTTGGTGGATGTAGCCCTTGGTTGGGGCAAACCACTTATATTGGTGCCTCTTTCTTTCATTTGTTTTTAATGGAATGCTTATGCAGTGGAATCCAGATGACGGGTATGTTGTATGAAAGTATAAGTAACCTTTTATTCTTATGGGCTCTTGATGTGTGTTATGTTATGTCCACTTGTTCTTCTTATTATATGCTTTTATTCTCCTCATGATGAAGATGTAAATAATGGAGTGGGGTCATATGAGTGTCCTAATTGCAAAAGAATCTTACTCTGATGTTTATGACTGTAGTCACTCTACGTGGTGAATATTGTTTATTTCGGTAATTATAATATGTTAGACAACTTAATTTTGCGAAGAAAAAGGCTAGATTTATTCAAAACGGGCCTCCCTAACATGTTAAGAATTATAAATACTATTTTTAACAAGGATTTCAATGAATGTCTTTTATATCGTTGATTCATGATGCTTAAAGGTGATTGTTTTACTTATGTTTAAACATGCATATTACCACTCACAAACTCAAGGAATTGTCCAAGGGTAGAAACAATATTCTTAAAGGAAAATTTTTATTTGCATGAGATGGGACACGTTACATTTCAGGAGGGTGGATCCAAGTCCCAGAGCAGCATGTCGATGGTCAGAGTCTATCCCCTGAGGGGTGGAGGTGTACTTCTTTCTGCCCATGTCCCTTGGAGTTCAGATATCGAGTGGTGGAGCTAGGTATCTAACAGAGCTTCCACTGACAGGACTGTGACAATGAATCCCTCCTAGAGAACCACAGATGGATATGTGTTGAAAACTTTTGTGAAAAAAATAAATATATGCGACCCCTGAGAGATCAGTCAGGTGGCCACCACAAAAAAAAATCTACAGTTAACACTGATCGTTATACCTCTGCGGAGTTGTTTAAGAACCAGATCCTAGAAAAAACTAAGCAATTCATCATCACAGATGAACCGTCACAAATCCTCACTTGAATGGTAAATAGTGTTCATCGCAACCATGTTGTCTGATCTTTGCACTAGATCACCAGTGTTCCGCCATTACCAAGGTTCAAATCCACTATTCCGTTCGGCGATGTTTTTAAGATGGAATTGATATTTATTTGAATATAAGATGTTAAAATTTATTGATTTATGATTGCAAAATCATTATGTTGAATGAATAAAATAGCAAAAAAAATATGATAAAATATATATTTATGAAAATAATTTACCTAAAAATTAATAATTTTATGTTAAGCTCTATTAACCTTACATTAATGAAATAGAAAATAAAAATTCCATATTAAACTTTATGGCATTAAAATCATTTAAGGAATATAATGTTAAATTTAACTCATCTCTATGTATTTGATATATTGTCTTAATAAAGCTATCAAAAATATATTCCATTATAAAAATAAATTAAATTATATGTTCAAATTTATTCATCTAAATATTCCTTTCTTATATATACCACGTAGATGTAGTTAAATAATTAAATTATTAATAGATAAATAATATATATGTTTTAAAACAATTTAAATAAAAAATTACAAATTTTGTTAAATATATTGATTTTGAACTAATTTACGCAATATACAATATAACATATGTGTATAATCAAGTACACACAACACCATAAAACACTATATTGTACAACGATACACAACAATAACATATCATATATATATATTTATTTATTTAATTTTTTTTTTCATAAATTTTACAACTTCATTTTTAATTATAAGTTTTGAATGAGTAAATTGATTTTAAATTTTGTTTTATTAAAAAGGGATTTTTAAAATATGAATTTTATGATTATATGAATGGTACTACTATTTAAAAAAAAATTGTGTCTTTTTTTTTGAAAATTTGTTATTTTTAAGGAAATTTGAACTTTAAAATAAAAATTATAAAATTGTAAAGTGAAAATAGCTTTCGTGAATAATGCGAACTTTATAACAATATGAATCGTACCATTAATTTGAAGAAAACAAAATCACGCTTTTGTGAAAAATGGTTTTTTTTTTATTATAATTTGAACTTTAAAACAAAATTATAAAATTGTGAAGTGTGAAAAGTATAAAATTGTATAGTAGAAATAACTAGTTTTGTGAATAATGTGAGATTTATAACAATATGAATGATCCCATTAATTTGAAAAAAAAGGTCATGCTTTTGTGACACAATGTTATTTTTATAATAATTTGAATTTTAAAACAAAATTATAATATTGTAAAATGGAAATTATAAAATTGTAAAGTGAAAATAATTAGTTTTGTGAATAATGTGAATTTTACAAGAATATGAATGATACCATTAATTTGAAAAAAAAATTTGTTATTTTTATGATAATTTGAAGTTTAAAACAAAATTATAAAATTGTGAAGTGTGAAAATTATAAAATTGTTAAGTAGATATGGTTAAATTATTAAATTATTAATAGATAAATTAAAAAAAAATATGCTTGACAACAAATTAAATAAAAAAATTACAAATTTATGTTAGATATATTAATTTTGAACTAATTTACTATAATATACAATTTTAACATGTGTGTATTGTGTGTATAATCAACTACACACAACACAACACGACAAAACACTGTACAACATAACGATACACAACAATAACATATCACATATGTGTATGAATTTAAAATTTTTTTTTTCATAAATTTTACAAGTTTATTTTTAATTTGAAGTTTTGAATAAATAAAATTGATTTTAAATTTTGTTTTGTTAAAAAGAATATTTTATATAATATGAATTTTATGATAATATGAATTGTAATATTAATTTGAGTTTTTTTTTTTGAAAATTGTTATTATACCTGCCTCAGGTATATTGTAATCGATTGCAAGTCAAACTCTTTTGACTTTGGTATTAGTTGGTGTCTTTTGAGGCAGCTATAAAGAATTAAAACCTGTTTTGCAAAGTATGACTTAGGGATTTGTAAAATATTTTTTTTAATTTTGTTAAAAAACTATTTTTGTAAACAACTGATTGGTGGATAGAAGATGATGTAAGCTTTGGGATTTGGTATCTGCATTTGAGTTGACATGTGGCAAGATGACGTCATAATAATAAAATTAAAAAAATACAAATTATATACCATTGCCATTTGGCTCATGCCTCTTGCTGTTGTTGCTGTCGCTGCCACTGCCGCTGCCGTGTGGGCCGTGGTGCCTACTAGCAGCCGATCGCCAATGCCTGGAACCATTTGGATGCTTCCTGTGACCTCCGACTTGAGCTCGACCCCACCCGCCAGCGTTGCGCAGAACATGTTGATCCCACACGTCATCTATAGCAAACATGGAACGTTTTCCTTTTAAATGTTTATGAATGTTCTCAGTAAGCTCCTGCTGCACCTTTCGCTCTACCTTGCGCTGGACCTCTTCCTGATCGTACAAATCAGTGAAGAAATTTCTATTTTTTGAAAGTTTCTTCATTTCCTTAACACTCTTTTTCTCCATTTCTTCAATCTCTGTTTGATAATATGACAGTTGTTTAAATATCTCGAACCGTAGCTGTTTAACTAAGAATTTCTTAGAAACAGGTAACCACACCATATGGTCGAAACCTTCTCCTCCCTTCTGGCTATTAAAAACGTGTTGGAGAAGAAGAGTCTTGCCCTGCCCTCCCATGCCCACAATAGCAATGACTCGAGGGCCGTTTTCCTGCCCTATCAACTCATTGATTTCAATAATCTGGTGTTCCATGCCAACAATCTGATATTCTTGAATAACAACATTATATCTTTCCCTCTTGTCATGTGAATCATATGCATTGACTATTTGCATACGTTCATTGACATGCAAGACGGACGTGAGAGATATGAGATATTTAGTACTCCGGTGTATTTTCTTGATTCTCTTCTTCAATTGGTTAATCCTCTAGCCCATCTTATAGCGAAAGATGGGGTTCCAATTAAAGTTGCGAGCTGCTCCGCATTCCTCCACTATGTCCACAACATCGGGCAGAAACTCTTCAAGTCTGTTAAGCCAACTAGACACCGAAGTGGAGTTTATTTTGTCTCCGGCATCATTGAAGAGAGCTTTAATGGAAATAAGCTCTTCGCAAAGGAATTCAAAGTCTTCTTTGAAACCAGTAAGGAGCGATACATCTTGGAAAAGCTTTTCAATGAGAATAGAAGTCAAATTTCCTATAACCTTGCTAACAACCGCTGCTTCTGCCATGTTGTTTCTTCCTTCTTAGCGTCCATTAAGTCTCCTTGCCATTACTCTCTTGTTCAACTCAAGCACGCACTTACACCTTACTTGCAGACTCTTCATCAATTCATCATGCAGACTCTCAACCTTACTTCTCTCCTATAATTAGGTCACAGGTTACGATTACGAAACCAAGAGCCAAGAGCCAACCTTAAAAAGGGTACGAGTGCAAGACCCAATCGAGCAAGATAAAACACAACTAAAACGCCCCGCTTTTTGGGTGATTTGTGTTAACAAAAATTGGTCAAAATTGTTTTTGGTAAATTGCTATTTATTTATATAATTTTAGCAATTTTAATGCTAATTATAAACTAAATCCCTGATTTTAAGACTATACAAATAATCAAAATTACAATTTAAATCCTCCAAATTGGAATTTCGACCAAAATAGCTCTACCAGATCTTTCGGCCAAAATGGCTCTACCAGATCCCGGCGGCATTTTGCCGGATTCCGACGGTTTGGGGCGTTTTGCGCTTATACTGCTAGTCTGCTCCGTCTTATAAGTTTTCTTGAACTTTAAGCTCTGCCATCCTTTGAATCGAACCCGAGACCTACAGAGTTTCAAAGACTTCTTCGGCATCTTCTTTTAAGTTTTCGGTTCAACGACCCTTCCAGGGAATAAGAAGTAATGATTTAAGATATTTTTAAAAAAAATTGTTTTGAAATGTTAAATTTTATTTAAAAGAATTAAAATTATATATATTTTTATTTAATCAAGAAATCTAATAATTTACATCGAAAAGAAACATAACCTTCGCTTTGAGTAGTTAAAATAATGTAATGCAATTCACATGACAATTGTAATGAGTTTTTTCTAAATCATCTAAATGTCAAATATCAAATCGTGATTAATTGACCATAATGTATAAATAAATCCTACTTGATTAAGTCAATAATATCATAAACCTTTGTTATATGCAAAAATAAATAAATCTGAATTGATTAAGTCAAAATAATAAAGAAATCAAAATTATTTAAACAAAAATAAGTAGATAAAAATTGCAATATAGTCTATAGTACACTATAAGATATATAGGATCATAAGATTCATAAAACTATAAGGTCTATAAAATTTTACTGAAATCTTCCATATTATTCTA
>LPNX010209725.1:0-127905 GCA_001517045.1 Pseudotsuga menziesii | reverse complement strand
GCCAATTATACAGGAATCACAATGAATCTCAAGTGCCAAGTAAACAAGAATACTAAGACAGGAATCTCAAGTTCCAAGTAGACAAGAATATTAAGACAGGAATCTCAAGTGCAAACTACTCTAAACAAGAAGCAAGAAGCAGCCAGCATCAAATGCCACTAACCCACAAGGTAACACCAGCATAGGACTCCCACATGTAATACTATTCTTTGGCCCAACCGATGCAACTATAAGGAAGGGAAACACATGTTCTATTTGATCGAACCAGTAGTAAAGGAAAGATATGTTCTCCTACATTTTATTTAGGGAAGACTTACTACCCAGGTAAGGGAAAAAGACAGTCAAACAAGGCAAGAAAGAGAGAGGAATTTACCCAAATGAAGAATAGGGAAGCATGTCACATATTAAATGAATACAGCCTGGAAAACCTTTCATAAGAAATCTATTATTTTCAGCAGAATGTTTAACTAGGTCTATCAAGCCCTTACGTTGCAATATCCAGCCTCAAAACTATTAGGGTTGTAGCCTCTCTTCCTAGGACTGTAAGGGAGGAGAGCACAAACAGTGGAAGACTCTTCTCACGATTTCTCATAGTGGAATGTCATTCTTTCAAAGATGGCTACACCCTTCCTATGGAAACCAGATCCAATTACTAAGATCGAGCCTATTATTTATAAAAAAATTCGATCATCAACATATATTTTGATCGATGTTATTCGATCTAACTTTTCGTGGTAAAGTAGATAAACTCCCTTATATCAGGCAGAAAATGAAGAAGGTCTTTGTCTGTACCACCCTCCATTTCCTCTGGCTTCGGTCCTCCTACTAGCTCTATCTCTCGGGTCATGCTGCATCTCTATAACAGCCTCTATAAAGGAAATGGGTCGTAACGGACCTCGTAACCATGACTAGATATGGGCCTGAGATGGTTTCAGGGTACCCTCTTGTTTAAATGATAGAAACTCCAGTATTATTAAACACTACTTGGTTGGATGGTTTCAGCTTGAGATGGTTTTAGGCTATACCACTTATGCTATAATTGTCTTGGAGGGAGGACCTAGCAAAGCAGCTGGTAGCTGGTAGCTCTAACCGGGTAGCCCCAGACCATGCTGCAATGGATGATATGCCCCAACAACCTTGAAGTGCAGTGAACAACGAACTAACTTCTTGATTCCAATCAAACCAAAACCAAACAAAACAGTAGGAAAAATAAAAACCCTCACAGGAAAAATAAAAAACTTAATACAGATGGTTTCAGGCTACCCACTTATTTAAATGAAACAAAAAGCCTAATACACATGCAAACTCCAACTCTACTATTATTAAACACGCCTATGAGATTTTATCCTCTAGATTTGGGTTTGACATGGTTTTAGAATACCACTTATTTGGTCTCATGTGCCTATAGGGAGCAGAACTTGGGGTTTAAACTCAGATCCTTATTCACGTTAACCTTCTAGCCGGGAAACTCACACGGTTTTCAGACCAATTAGGATCCCGAATGGCCTTACGAGGCGGTCGATGCATTCTATTGCATATCAATTTCATAGAAATATATCAACTAAAACCCTTACAGGAAAAATAAGAAAAACTAGTTCCAATTTAAGAAAAACTACTTCCTCTGGTAGAACAAAACCAAACTAGAAATCTCACCTGGCCAAAACTCTCGGCATATGCGTGTTCAGTGCCTGTAGATTTGCACCTACAATCCGCCCAAACCCTCGGTTGGTCTTGTAGCTCTGCATCTGCGCTTCAAGACAAAAGATATTAATAGAAAATAACAACATTACAGCAATAAATCTCCATTTGCTATCTATAAATTTAAATAACAAAATAAAACGTATAAACCTTTTTCAGCTCCATCAAATTCTCCATATCCATTGCTGTTTTCTGCAACAACATAATCTTCCCTCTCCACTCCAACAAACCAGACACAACATAAATGAAAAAAGCAAATAAAAGATCCAAACCCAAATCGAAAAAGAAATGGAAAAAGAAATTAAACCCAGGTAAAGAAAGAAAATGAAGTAATTAAGAAAACACAGAAACTCAGACAGAACTAAAAGCAAAATGCATGGCCATGCTGAAAGTAATAGAGAAAAATCAAACAAACAAAAATCCAGCAAATCCCAAAATCTGTTCATCTCTGCCCTTTAATTTTATTTCCTCAGCTCCTCTCCAATTTTCTTTGTCCCTCCTTCGTGAAAAATGCACCAGCCCCTCTGAAATTTTCTTTCCCCAGCTCCTCTGCAATTTTCTTTGGCCCTCTGAAATGCGGCTCCTCCCCAATTTTCTTCCAATAAAGAACTTCAAAAGTCTTTTCTCCTAATAGTCACCAAACAATGATACGAAATTTTAAAAATAAATTTACTAGTGTTTGAAATCCGTCTTTTTTGCACGTTTTTTTATGAGTGCAGTTAATTAAATTTTAAAATTGTACCGTTACAACTATACATAGAGATTTAGTGGTGTGGGTGCAATAGTAATGCTCCCATGCATTTGCATATCAAACTTCAAGTTTTTCCAAAGAAGTTTTCAATGAAATAGTTATGTACTTCATAGTCTAATGTGTTTTCTATTAATTTTTATTTACATGTAACATTATTTAACCAATCTAAAATTATTTTGTTTTAATAAAAAATATATATAGAATTATAATAATAATTTATCATACCTTCAATTCAAATTTTTTTTATTTTTTTTCTCATTTTAGGGTAATTTAATAACCCATTTAGTCAAAACCATAATCACATAGAAGAGAATAAAATAATAGCATGTCATTTTTATATTAAAGAGACACTTGTAGCTTCTAAGGATTGTCATTTTCCATTAGATTTATAAATATTTTTTTTTCCAGTAATTATAGGGAATTTTTTTGTTTACAAGAAAACTTCCAAAGCAAAATTACAGGAGGAAAGTTGGTTCGTTCATATCAATATTTTTTTATCTTTTGAGTGAGTGTCAATATTGATATTGAATTTAATGATCATAAATGAAATTGTGTAACCTACACTACGAAGAATACATAATTAAATATTAAAATTAAAAACCCATGGAGGACAAAGAACTAGAACCAAAGCATAACCAGATGCTTTAGCGTTTGATTGGCGAGTATTTTTTTATAGTATTATAATAATATATGGAAAGAAACATCGTGCTTCTTCGAATAAACAAGATGTGATAAACTATCGAGCTTAGCGTTCGCTCTCTCCCCCCATAGTTACCACGAAATATGTACGTTGTTTCTGCTCAGTGTGTATTTAGAATTGAATCTCATCGCTTCAGGTGTCTTTATTGGTTTGTGTTCCACCTGGCACCAACCGAAGAAGAAAGGACCAACTATGAACTAGTCCAGAAAATTGGTGGCCCGAAGCTCTTAAAACTCTCTGCATATTGTACACACCATAATTCTGGTGCCAACGTCAACAGAAGACACACATCCACTGGTGCCTCCGATGTCTATCACATCAAACCAAACATTACCCATAAACTAGGGATAAAAAAAATTGACAATATGAGAACAAAATTCATGGCATCAAACATTATGCATAACTTAGGGATTAAAAACAATTGAACATGTACGGTGAGAATAATGTCACTACCCCACTGTTATATGTTCCAAATATGTGCATCTAGGCGTTGTCAAATTAGGACTTGGTTTGTTAGTACGATCCTATATGAATGTTTCTTCTTTGTGTTGTGTTTTGGATACCCGCCACTTAGATTTTGCTGATGTTTTAATTGGAGGTTTTGAAGGCTCCTTGCACAATGGTCCGTTTTTTGGTACTATATTTCCTAAGTATTCTGTCCGCCTTAATGACCCCTACATCCTTATGATTTAAAATGGACACTGGCTCCAAAATCATTCAGCTTAAATCGTTGGTTGTCATCTGCTTTGGAAATGATTCCCTTCCACCTCTTACCCCTAAAGTCCATGAAAGCTCACACCTACTAAGTATGGTAGAAACTGATAAGTCAAAAATTTTTACACCTATCACATTTGACTGGACTGACATCAGTTACCCAAAGCAATGGGAGGTAAGATACAGAGAGTTAAGAGACTTTAAAAAAAATAAGAACCAACAACTCTCTATTCCTAAACCCCTTGTCTTTGACAGATTTTCAAACTCTTTTAAATTGACTGAAGGGTTTTCTTCTCCCCAATTTTCTCCACCTCTTGTAAGATCTTCCTTTGTGAATAATACTTCTGAAAAATCAGCCTTGTTTGAACCCTGTTCTTCTTCCCGCCTTTCCTTTTCATGTGTTCATTTAAGAAATATAATGTTAAATTTAACTCATCTCTATGTATTTGATATATTGTCTTAATAAAGCTATCAAAAATATATTCCATTATAAAAATAAATTAAATTAAATGTTCAAATTTATTGATCTAAATATTCCTTTCTTATATATACCACGTAGATGTAGTTAAATAATTAAATTATTAATAGATAAATACTATATATATATATATGTTTTAAAACAAATTAAATAAAAAATTACAAATTTTGTTAAATATATTGATTTTAAACTAATTTACACAATATACAATATAACATATGTGTATAATCAAGTACACACGACACCATAAAACACTATATTTTTTTTTTCAAGAAGAAAAAAGCCTGTCCTTGTTATTCATATTAGAATCAAAGGTCATCATTACAATCATGGATACATCAAATCTCTGCCAAATTGGAGTTCAGCCAGGGGGAAAGGAACACATCCATAAAACACTATATTGTACAACGATACACAACAATAACATATCATATCATATATATATATATATATATATATAATTTTTTTTTCATAAATTTTACAACTTCATTTTTAATTATAAGTTTTGAATAAGTAAATTGATTTTAAATTTTGTTTTATTAAAAAGCGTTTTTTAAAATATGAATTTTATGATTATATGAATGGTACTACTATTTAAAAAAAATTGTGTCTTTTTTTTTGAAAATTTGTTATTTTTAAGGAAATTTGAACTTTAAAATAAAAATTATAAAATTGTAAAGTGAAAATAGCTTTCGTGAATAATGCGAACTTTATAACAATATGAATGGTACCATTAATTTGAAGAAAACAAAATCACGCTTTTGTGAAAAATGGTTATTTTTATTATAATTTGAACTTTAAAACAAAATCATAAAATTGTGAAGTGTGAAAAGTATAAAATTGTATAGTAGAAATAACTAGTTTTGTGAATAATGTGAGATTTATAACAATATGAATGATCCCATTAATTTGAAAAAAAAGTCATGCTTTTGTGACACAATGTTATTTTTATAATAATTTGAACTTTAAAACAAAATTATAATATTGTAAAATGGAAATTATAAAATTGTAAAGTGAAAATAATTAGTTTTGTGAATAATGTGAATTTTACAAGAATATGAATGATACCATTAATTTGAAAAAAAAAATTGTTATTTTTATGATAATTTGAAGTTTAAAACAAAATTATAAAATTGTGAAGTGTGAAAATTATAAAATTGTTAAGTAGATGTGGTTAAATTATTAAATTATTAATAAATAAATTAAAAAAAAATATGCTTGACAACAAATTAAATAAAAAAATTACAAATTTATGTTAGATATATTAATTTTGAACTAATTTACTATAATATACAATTTTAACATGTGTGTATTGTGTGTATAATCAACTACACACAACACGACAAAACACTGTACAACATAACGATACACAACAATAACATATCACATATGTGTATGAATTTAAATTTTTTTTTTCATAAATTTTACAAGTTTATTTTTAATTTGAAGTTTTGAATAAATAAAATTGATTTTTAATTCGAAGTTTTGAATAAATAAAATTGATTTTTAATTTGAAGTTTTGATTTTAAATAAAATTGATTTTAAATTTTGTTTTATATAATATGAATTTTATGATAATATGAATTGTACTATTAATTTGAGTTTTTTTTTTTTAATTGTTATTTTTATTATAATTTGAACTTAAAAAAAAAATTATAAAATTGTAAACTAAAATAACTAGTTTTGTGAATAATGTGTACTTTATAACAATATGAATGGTGCCATTAATTTGGGAAAAAAATCATGCTTTTGTGAAAAAATGTTATTTTTATGATAATTTGAACTATAAAACAAAATTATAAAATTGTGTATTGTGATAATTATAAAATTGTAAAGTAGAAATAACTAGTTTTGTGAATAATGTGAGCTTTATAACAATATGAATGATCCCATTAATTTGAATAAAAAAATCAAGCTTTTGTGAAAAAATGTTATTTTTATGATAATTTGAACTTTAAAATAAAATTATAATATTATAAAGTAAAAATAACTAGTTTTTTGAATAATGTGAACTTCATAACAATATGAATGATACCATTATTTTGAAAAGAAAAAAAATACATGCTTTTATGAAAAGTTGTTATTTTTATGATCATTTGAATTTTGAAACAAAATTATAAAATTGTTAAGTAGATGTGGTTAAATAATTAAATTACTAAAAAAAATTCTAAAAAATATATGTGCTTGAAAACAAATAAAATAAAATAATTACAAATATATATATATGCTTTAAAAAAATTAATTAAAAATTTATATTTTGATTTTGAACTAATTTACTGCAATATAACATGTGTGTATTGTGTGTATAATCAACTACACACAACATATCACAACAAAACATTGTACAACATAACGATACACAACAGTAACATTTCAATATATATATATATATATATATATATATATATATAAATTTTTATTTTTATTTTTCATAAATTTTATAATTTTTTTTTTTAATTTTAAGTTTTGAATAAGTAAATTGATTATAAATTGTTTTATTAAAAAAATGTTTTTTATAATATGAATTTTACGATAATATGAAAGTTTTATAATTTGAGAAAAAGAAATCATGTTTTTGTGAAAAAATATTATTTTTATGATAATTTGAACTTTAAAATAAAAATTATAATAAAATTGTAAAGTGAAAATAACTAGTTTTGTGAATAATGTGAATTTTATAACAATATGAATGCTACCATTAATTTGGAAAAAAAAAATCATGCTTTTGTGAAAAATGTTATTTTTTATGATAATTTGAACAGGAAAACAAAATTATAAAATTGTGTATTGTGAAAATTATAAAATTGTAAAGTAGAAATAACTAGTTTTGTGAATAATGTGAGCTTTATAACAATATGAATGATCCCATTAATTTGAAGAAAAAAATCATCCTTTTGTGAAAAATTGTTATTTTTATGATAATTTCAACTTTAAAATAAAATTAGAATATTGTAAAGTAGAAATTATAAAGTAAAAATAACTAGTTTTTTGAATAATGTGAACTTTATAACAATATGAATGATACCATTATTTTGAAAAGAGAAAAAAAAAATGCTTTTGTGAAAAATAGTTATTTTTATGATAATTTGAACTTTGAAACAAAATTATAAAATTGTGAAGTGTGAAAATTATAAAATTGTTAAGTAGATGTGGTTAAATAATTAAATTCTTAAAAGAAAAATTCAAATGTTCTTGAAAACAAATTAAATAAAAAACTACAAATATATCAATATCAATATATATATATGCTTGAAAAAAATTAATTAAAAAAATTACAAATTTATGTTAGATATATTGATTTTGAAATAATTTACCGCAATATGCAATATAACATGTGTGTATTGTGTGTATAATCAACTACACAACACATCACAACAAAACACTGTACAACATAAGGATACACAACAATAACATTTCACACATATATATAAATTTAAATTTTTCTTTTTTCATAAATTTTAGGAATTCATTTTTAATTTTAAGTTTTGAATAAGTAAATTGATTATAATATTTGTTTTATTAAAAAAAAAAATTATAATATGAAGTTTATGATAATATGAAAATTTTATAATTTGAGAAAAAAAATCTTGTTTTTGTGAAAAAATGTTATTTATATGATAATTTGAATTTTAAAATAAAAATTATAAAATTGTTAAGGTGGAAATAACTAGTTTTATGAATAATGTGAACTTTATAACAATATGAATGGTACCATTAATTAGAAGAAAAAAAATCATGCTTTTGTGAAAATTTGTTATTTTTATAATAATTTGAACTTCAAAACAAAATTATAAAATTGTGAAGTGTGAAAATTATAAAATTGTAAAGTGGAAATAATTACTTTTGTAAATAATGTGAGTTTTATAACCATATGAACAATCCCTTTCATTTTGAAAAAACAAATCATGCTTTTGTGAAATTTTGTTATTTTTATGATTATTGAACTTTAAAACACAATTATAATAATGTTAAGTGGAAATCATAAAATTGTAAAGTGAAATATTGTGAATAATGTGAATTTTATAACAATATGAATGATACCATTAATTTGAAAAAAAAGTATATGCTTTTGTGAAAATTTGTTATTTTTATGATAGTTTGAACTTTAAAATAAAATTATAAAATTGTGAAGTGTGAAAATTATAAAATTGTTAAGTGAAAATAACTAGTTTTGTAAATAATGTGAACTTTATAACAATATGAATGATACCATTAATTTGAAGAAGAAAAAATCATGTTTTTTGCTACTTTAATAACAATTTGAACTTTAAAACAAAAATTATAAAAGCGTAAAGTGAAAATAACAATTTTTGTGAATAATGTGAGTTTTATAACAATATGAATGATGATGTGAACTTTAAAACAAAACCATAATACTGTCAAGTGGAAATTATAAAATTGTAAAGTGAAATAACTAGTTTTGTGAATAATGTGAACTTTATAACAATATGAATGATACCATTAATTTGAAGAAAAAAAATGCTTTTGTGAAAATTTGTTATTTTTATGATAGTTTGAACTTTAAAACAAAATTATAAAATTGTGAAGCGTGAAAATTATAAAATTGTTTAGTGAAAATAACTAATTTTGTAAATAATATGAGCTTTATAACAATATGAATGATACCATTAACTTGAAAAAAGAAATATGTTTTTTTTGCTACTTTAATGATAAGTGAAAATAACTAGTTTTGTAAATAATGTGAGCTTTATAACAATGTGAATGATACCATTAATTTGAAAAACAAATCATGTTTTTTTGCTACTTTAATAATAATTTGAACTTTAAAACAAAAATTATAAAAGTGTAAAGTGAAAATAGCAATTTTTGTGAATAATGTGAGTTTTATAACCATATGAATGATACCATTATAATAAATAACTTGTTTTTCTAACAAATATTATTTTTATGATAATTTGAACTTTAAAACTAAAATTATAAAATTGTAAAGAGTAAAAAATATAAGATTATAAAGTGAAAATAACTAGTTTTTGAGAATAATGTGGATTTTATAACAAAAAATTTAAAATTGTTAAATAATATCAACTTTGTAATAAAATTTAAAAAAAATGTTAAAGTGAAAAATTGTAAAATTTTAAAGAAAAAAAAATATTTAAACTGTAAAGTAAAGAACTTTTGTTTTAAAAAATGTGATATTTTTAATACATTTTGAAATTAAAAAAAAACAAATTCAAGTGTTTTTGAAAAAAGATACAAAATTAAATAATAGTAATACATATAACAAAATTTAAAAACTAAAAACACAATCAAAAGGCAATAAAAAGACACTCTTTCAAGATAGCTTTGGCCTAAGCTATCTTTGAAAGCTGTGAGAAGGGGTCAAGCCCCTTCTCCAAAAAAAAATAATTTTATTGATATACAATGTTTGAGAGTACAATTACAAAAATATGATTACAATTTTCCAATATTTGTCTTATTTATATATTACATTATCTTAAAACACTTTCCACATTCTCCATGTGTCTTCCTCCTTCATCAAAATGCTCATACTAGCAATCTCCATCTACATTTCCTCCTGTATCACATAAAAAGATAATGTTAAAAATATAATAAAATTATTTTAAAACAATAAAAATTAGAAATAATGACTGAATTTAAAGTCCTTTACCATAGAGATGTTTGCTTTGTCTTGGTCTAGGATTTGAGTTATTTTCTACAACACCACAACGTTTGTTTTGGTAAATAGTTTGCTTTTGACCTGAGTCCCTCTTCATCTACATTTCCTCCTATATCACATAAAAAGGTAATGTTAAAAATATAATAAAATTTTATTTTAAAACAATAAAATTTAAAAATATTGACTGAATTTAAAGTCCTTTACCATATCGATGTTTGCTTTGTCTTGGTCTAGGATCTCAGTTCTTTTCTACAACACCACAACTTTTGTTTTGGTAAATAGTTTGCTTTTGACTGAGTCCCTCTTCATGTCAATTCCTTTCTCAAAAGGAGACAGTAGAAATCCATTTCCATTTCCATTTCCTCTTCCTCTTCCTCCTATATCACATAAAAAAAATGTTAAAAAAATAATGAAATTTCATTTTTAAACAACAAAAAAATAAAAATTATTTTTTTAAAAAAATGTTAAAAATATATTAAAAACTCATTTAAAAGAGTAAATAATAAAAAATATTTTTAATATTTTTTTTAATGAAACCCATAATAAATAGTTAAATATGCATAATAAATATCAATCCATTATATACTCTAACTTTTCTCAAAATACTTAAAAAAAAATAAAAAATAAAAATTTTAATAAAAATATAATAAAATTTTAGTTTTAAATAATTAAAAACTAACAATAAAAATCAGTACATGGTATATTTCACAAAAGAACAAAAACAACAAAAAAACAAGCAAGTGCCAAGTAGAAAGTAGACAGGAATCTCAAGTGCCAAGTAAACTACTCTAAGAGAGGAACCTTAAGTGCCAATTATACAGGAATCACAATGAATCTCAAGTGCCAAGTAAACAAGAATACTAAGACAGGAATCTCAAGTTCCAAGTAGACAAGAATATTAAGACAGGAATCTCAAATGCAAACTACTCTAAACAAGAAGCAAGAAGCAGCCAGCATCAAATGCCACTAACCCACAAGGTAACACCAGCATAGGACTCCCACATGTAATACTATTCTTTGGCCCAACCGATGCAACTATAAGGAAGGGAAACACATGTTCTATTTGATCGAACCAGTAGTAAAGGAAAGATATGTTCGCCTACATTTTATTTAGGGAAGACTTACTACCCAGGTAAGGGAAAAAGACAGTCAAACAAGGCAAGAAAGAGAGAGGAATTTACCCAAATGAAGAATAGGGAAGCATGTCACATATTAAATGAATACAGCCTGGAAAACCTTTCATAAGAAATCTATTATTTTCAGCAGAAACCCTTACGTTGCAATATCCAGCCTCAAAACTATTAGGGTTGTAGCCTCTCTTCCTAGGACTGTAAGGGAGGAGAGCACAAACAATGGAAGACTCTTCTCACGATTTCTCATAGTGGAATGTCATTCTTTCAAAGATGGCTACACCCTTCCTATGGAAACCAGATCCAATTACTAAGATCGAGCCTATTATTTATAAAAAAATTCGATCATCAACATACATTTTGATCGATGTTATTCGATCTAACTCTTTGTGGTAAAGTAGATAAACTCCCTTATATCAGGCAGAAAATGAAGAAGGTCTTTGTCTGTACCACCCTCCATTTCCTCTGGCTTCGGTCCTCCTACTAGCTCTATCTCTCGGGTCATGCTGCATCTCTATAACAACCCCTATAAAGGAAATGGGTCGTAACGGACCTCGTAACCATGACTAGATATGGGCCTGAGATGGTTTCAGGGTACCCTCTTGTTTAAATGATAGAAACTCCAGTATTATTAAACACTACTTGGTTGGATGGCTTCAGCTTGAGATGGTTTTAGGCTATACCACTTATGCTATAATTGTCTTGGAGGGAGGACCTAGCAAAGCAGCTGGTAGCTGGTAGCTCTAACCGGGTAGCCCCAGACCATGCTGCAATGGATGATATGCCCCAACAACCTTGAAGTGCAGTGAACAATGAACTAACTTCTTGATTCCAATCAAACCAAAACCAAACAAAACAGTAGGAAAAATAAAAACCCTCACAGGAAAAATAAAAACCCTCACAGGAAAAATAAAAAACTTAATACAGATGGTTTCAGGCTACCCACTTATTTAAATGAAACAAAAAGCCTAATACACATGCAAACTCCAACTCTACTATTATTAAACACGCCTATGAGATTTTATCCTCTAGATTTGGGTTTGACATGGTTTTAGAATACCACTTATTTGGTCTCATGTGCCTATAGGGAGCAGAACTTGGGGTTTAACCTCAGATCCATATTCACTTTAACCTTCTAGCCGGGAAACTCACACGGTTTTCAGACCAATTAGGATCCCGAATGGCCTTACGAGGCTGTCGATGCATTCGATTGCATATCAATTTCATAGAAATATATCAACTAAAACCCTTACAGGAAAAATAAGAAAAACTAGTTCCAATTTAAGAAAAACTACTTCCAATTTAAGAAAAACTACTTCCTCTGGTAGAACAAAACCAAACTAGAAATCTCACCTGGCCAAAACTCTCGGCAAATGCGTGTTCAGTGCCTGTAGATTTGCACCTACAATCCGCCCAAACCCTCGGTTGGTCTTGTTGCTCTGCATCTGCGCTTCAAGACAAAAGATATTAATAGAAAATAACAACATTACAGCAATAAATCTCCATTTACTATCTATAAATTTAAATAACAAAATAAAACATATAAACCTTTTTCAGCTCCATCAAATTCTCCATATCCATTGCTGTTTTCTGCAACAAAATAATCTTCCCTCTCCACTCCAACAAACCAGACACAACATAAATGAAAAAAGCAAATGAAAGATCCAAACCCAAATCGAAAAAGAAATGGAAAAATAAATTAAACCCAGGTAAAGAAAGAAAATGAAGTAATTAAGAAAAAACAGAAACTAGACAGAACTAAAAGCAAAATGCATGGCCATGCTGAAAGTAATAGAGAAAAATCAAACAAACAAAAATCCAGCAAATCCCAAAATCTGTTCATCTCTGCCCTTTAATTTTATTTCCTCGGCTCCTCTCCAATTTTCTTTGTCCCTCCTTCGTGAAAAATGCACCAGCCCCTCTGAAATTTTCTTTGTCCCTCCTTCGTGAAAAATGCACCAGCCCCTCTGAAATTTTCTTTCCCCAGCTCCTCTGCAATTTTCTTTGGCCCTCTGAAATGCGGCTCCTCCCCAATTTTCTTCCAATAAAGAACTTCAAAAGTCTTTTCTCCTAATAGCCACCAAACAATGATACGGAATTTTAAAAATAAATTTACTAGTGTTTGAAATCCGTCTTTTTTGCACGTTTTTTTATGAGTGCAGTTAATTAAATTTTAAAATTGTACCGTTACAACTATACATAGAGATTTAGTGGCGTGGGTGCAATAGTAATGCTCCCATGCATTCGTTTTTTTATGAGTGCAGTTAATTAAATTTTAAAATTGTACCGTTACAACTATACATAGAGATTTAGTGGCGTGGGGGCAATAGTAATGCTCCCATGCATTTGCATATCAAACTTTAAGTTTTTCCAAAGAAGTTTTCAATGAAATAGTTAATTTTTTCTATTAATTTTTATTTACATGTAACATTATTTAACCAATCTAAAATTATTTTGTTTTAATAAAAAATATATATAGAATTATAATAATAATTTATCATACCTTCAATTCAATACTTATTTTTATTTTTTTTCTCATTTTAGGGTAATTTAATAATCCATTTAGTCAAAACCATAATCACATAGAAGAGAATAAAATAATAGCATGTCATTTTTTATATTAAAGAGACACTTGTAGCTTCCAAGGATTGTCATTTTCCATTAGATTTATAAATATTTTTTTTTTTGGTATTTATAGGGATTTTTTTTGTTTACAAGAAAACTTCCAAAGCAAATTACAGGAGGGAAGTTGGTTCGTTCATATAGATATTTTTTTATCTTTTGAGTGAGTGTCAATATTGATATTGAATTTAATGATCATAAATGAAATTGTGTAACCTACACTACTAAGAATACATTAAATATTAAAATTAAAAATCCATGGAGGACAAAGAACCAAAGCATAACTAGATGCTTTAGCGTTTGATTGGGGAGTATTTTTTTTATAGTATTATAATAATCTTTGAAAGGAAACATTGTGCTTCTTCGAATAAACAATATGTGATAAACTATCGAGCTTAGCGTTCGCTCTCTGCCCCCATAGTTACCACGAAATATGTACGTTGTTTCTGCTCAGTGTGTATTTAGAATTGAATATCATCGCTTCAGGTGTCTTTATCGGTTTGTGTTCCACCTGGCACCAACCAAGGAAGAAAGGACCAACTGCGAACCAATCCAGAACACTAGTGGCCCGAAGCTTTTAAAACTCTCTGCATATTGTACACACCATAATTCTGGTGCCAACGTCAACAAAAGACACGCGTCAACTGGTGCCTCCAATATCTATCAAATCAAACCAAACATTACCCATAAAATAGGGATAAAAAAAATTGACAATATGAGAACAAAATTCATGGCATCAAACATTAGGCATAACTTAGGGATTAAAAACAATTGAACATGTACGGTGAGAATAATGTCACTACCCTGCCGTTCCAAATATGCACATATAGGCACTGTCAAATTAGGACTTGGTCTGTTAGTACGATCCTATATGAATGTTTCTTCTTTGTGTTATGTTTTGGATACCCGCCACTTAGATTTTGCTGATGTTTTAATTAGAGGTTTTGAAGGCTCCTTGCACAATGGCCCGTTTTTTGGTACTATATTTCCTAAGTATTCTGTCAGCCTTGATGACCCCTACATCTATGATTTACTCAAGGTCTATATTAGTCCCTTATGATTTAAAATGGACACTGGCTCCAAAATCATTCAGCTTAAATCGTTGGTTGTCATCCACTTTGGAAATGATTCCCTTCCACCTCTTACCCCTAAAGTCCATGAAAGCTCACGCCTACTAAGTATGGTAGAAACTGATAAGTCAAAAAAATTTACACCTATCACATTTGACTGGACTAGCATCAGTTACCTAAAGCAATGGGAGGTCAGATACAGAGAGTTAAGAGACTTTGAAAAAAATAAGAACCAACAACTCTTTATTCCTAAACCCCTTGTCTTTGACATATTTTCAAACTCTTTTAAATTGACTGAAAGGTTTCCTTCTCCCCAATTTTCTCCACCTCTTGTAAGATCTTCTTCTGTGAATAATACTTCTGAAAAATCAGCCTTGTTTGAACCCTGTTCTTCTTCCCGCCTTTCCTTTTCAGGTGTTCATAACAATGAGCACAAAGGTTAGCATGCAGACTGCCCTGCCTGCAGAAAAGCACTTAAGAGACTAAAAATCAGAAACAAAGGAGTAAGCTTGTACACGATCTCTCTCCCTAGAAGTAGCCCCGATTTCACCTCCACAAACCAACAGGGTGATATCTCGTTCCATCCAGGAAGAAATCTTCCTAATACTCCATTTCGTCAGTTTGCTCATGATGGTCTTTCTAAAAGAGAGTTCATGCCACATAGATCATCAAATCCACACAAAATTGTCTCTGATGAAATAAAGTTGCTTAATTACAGCAACTATCAGCAACAACTGACTGACCAAAACATCGATGACATAGCCTTTGGTATTTTACTGCTCAGACAGAAAAAGAGCATATTTCCTTGCTCAAAGCTAAAATTGATCACTTGCTGGCAGTGACAAGAATAAGTAAAAGCTGCTATTATCTTAGCAAGCGACAAGTTAGAAAAAAGGCTAGATGTCCTAGGAAAAATGACGGCGAGAACACAAAATGTAAATAGTAAAAAGAGCCCTGTAAGCCAAAATGCATTAGAGCTTGCAGCTAAATGTCATAAAGTCAAACATGAAACAATATGCTCATCTCTAATAATAATAAGAATATAATCTGTTATTTATAAATATTATTTATACAACTTCAATATCTTAGTATATTGGTAAACAAATAAAAACTATTAAGAAGATAGTTTTCAATAAAATGCCATTAAAAAACTTATATATAAATTCATTGAAAAAATCTAAGAATATAAATTTTAAAGAAAAAAAACAACAAAATAACTCACTATTGAATGAATAGTAGGAAAGATCTCTTAAAAGTGGACATAGAAAAAATCACAACCCACCTTAAAAAAAAGTGTAAGTTTGGAACAAGTTCATGAAAATGAGGGTTATAATACTCTTTGGATTCATTACTAATGAAAAGCCAATTAGATAAGAAACAACCCATGTGTAATTTGGTTTTGTTACCTTTAAACATGTTGGAATGATATATATGAAAAACAACATATTTGTTTTCTATTTCATCAAAATCCCTCGTCATTCATTTTATCACATTCATGGCCTCCAAAAGTTTGCACTTTTGAGACTCCCTTTTCCCTTATAACTTTAAGAATGAAATTTAGAGCCACTAATTATGTCTAATTGTGCATGCCTTTACTTAATCTAGCTTTAAACATAATAAAATGAGCCTCAAGAAAAATGATACCCACTCCAGCACAATGTTGTGGGTCCCCTTGTTCCACGCCATCAAATTAATCCCAATCCATAGACTAATCTATGACCTCCACACTAATTTGCCTAACCACTTTATCCACCTTCACTTGTGTAAAGTTGCATAGAATGCCCAATCCTTGAGAAACACATTGGATTGAAGGAATGCATGCATGCTCAAATATACTTGCATTTCTTGCAAGTCAAATGCCCCATTTAAGAATAAGAGGTAATGCCTTCTGAACACGCACATTCCCACACCAGACCCTTGAATTTTTATCTACTAAAGAACCTCTCTAGTCAACACTTATACCCGCCATCACCACCACTTCTTTCCAAACATGTTCCAAGTAACAATTCAAGACACAACTAAATGAACATATGACTCCTCTTCCACAAAAGACACCTACCAGTACCTTATTTATTCTTTTTTTTTGTAGGTTGTTCCAAGCTAAGACTTTATTTATTTAAAGAGACCACATCTAAATACAATATTTTGAAGGGAACTTAAACTTACACACACTTTTACGCCACCAAATTGGGTCCCCTACATCCTGTTTAAAGCTCATTACATTATATCCAATTTCGCGTACCCATACCCCATTATCATGCAGAATTAAAAATTTCATCGAGAACCTTTACTATTAAGCAAAACACAGGGCATGGCCGCGAACCACTTCTCAACATTTTCAACACTGTCACGTTCACTCCCGTCTTCCATTGATCAGTTTGATGATCTGTAAGGAAAGATCTCAGAGGAGATCAAATGACAGAGAGAAATCACGATGGAAACCAACAATCACAAATGGTTCCGAATCCAAAATCAAATCAACAACTCAAGATCATCCCGCAAAAATAGACCACGCGGAAAACTTGAGTTGTGGGATCGGGAATTGTGGAAATCACGTTACCGCGATCCCGCATTCCGCATTCCCACATGCGGAAATGACCGTTGCGGAAATCAAAATCTGTGAAGCCACATCCCACATCCCGCAAGTTGCGGCAAGGTGCATTGCAAAACGAAAACTACGAAAAGCCGTATTTCACAAAAAGACATCTCTGCATCCCACATCCCACAATTGCAGAAAGGAATTTACAGAGGTCCAAATCTACTAAAGGATATCTTCCACATCCCGTGTCTCGCCTACAAAATAAACCATTGCGAAAAAAGGTTTTTGCTCAAAAACTTGACCTGCTAAACGAAGTCTTTGAACAGACTTGGCCATCTAGGTCAACATCAATCCGACAATCTAACCCTGCAACTTTGTTTAACAATGCATTGAAGGAAACATACATAGATGCCTATGATTGCAGTTATTCAAAGGAACAATCCATCAATTCAACACGGCCAACATGTTCATCATATTCCACCAAGAAATTACAATTCAAGAAATACAATTGCAGAGATTAACATAGACAAGACCACTTATATTGAGAAGAAATTGTCCCGCAACCAGCTATGTCACTGCAACGTTCCACCCAACCATAGTCTAGTGCGCTCATCAATCTCTCAGCAACACTGCCACCCCCGAGATGGGCATGATATCCACAAGGAACTAGGGGACATAGACTCACACACAACAAGACTATACACCCACAGTCAAACCAATAATCACATCCCAACACAATCATCCCAATAACAGATGGGTTTTTGGACTTACTCAGCCAAGCCAACACAAGGATGCACTACATAGCAAAAGACAAGTTCTGGGTGTGGACAAAATGTCCTAGGAACCCAAAATCAAATATGGCAAATGGGGAAAACAACCCAAGTGACCCAAATCGTTCAGAAAATGTTGGATGGCCTTCCAAAGGCAAAAACAACCTCTATTCACACCCAACTCGTTCAAACCAAACAAATAATGCCTACACAACAATTACAAGTTCTAGGATTGAAGGAAAACATCATGGAAGCCAAAAAAAACAAGGCAATCAGGGAACAATATCCCTATGACCAAAATCGACTTCAGAGAACATTCAATAACTTCACGTGGGTGAAGACGGCTCAACAACCACTCCAAAATTGTGGTTCCCTCTTCAATCTATTGGGCATTGCCCAAAACGATTCTCCAACCATGGGGGAATGAAAACAAAAGCAAAATTGTGCTGGGGAAAAAGAGAGGATGGAGGATTGAGAAGAGGAACAATCAGCTACATGAGTGCCCCTCGTGAATAAAGGGTGGATGATCAAAACGTTCCCCCCCTTCCAGATCCCCAAAATGTGAGGGAAGATGAAAATGTGAATGCATGAAGGAATGGGCATACATTTTTGGGTGTTTTATTGCCCATGAAGTCAAAACACGTTTTTCAAAAATGGGTGCTCTGCCCAATTCAAATTTTTTCCCATACTCTTCCCATTCCCATGCAATAACTACCTCAACCAAATTTTGGCAGAAATAAATGACTGGGGAAAAAGACAAGAAATGGGTAGTTGACAGCTTATGGGTTTCCCCCTTTGACAATTGGAATTTTCCCCATGGGCTCAAGGTTTGAATGTCCCCCCCCGCTATTCCTTGTGAAATCATGCCCCCATCTCTTTAACGTCACGGCGCATAGCTAGCTGTGGTATTTTTTTATTATTAATCTGCATGTTACATGATGTCTCAAAACACATTGTTCCTGGCTAGCACATAAACCATTGGCATTGATTTTAATCACTGACACATAAAACATTAAACCCATGGTGGGGCCTTTGCCTTGAGCTGCACACCATGATTTAATACAATATTTACATCGTATTGAATTTAATACCATGGGGTCAAAAACGCGGTGTTACATTCCCCTCCCCCTTCAATAGCACTGTCCTCAGTGCTTTACAAAATTTAACAAAATGCTACACTGGAACTGCTCTCAGTGCTATGCAAATTTGAACCAAAATTAGATGTGTCAGTCGCATGGCATCCTCCAGCTCCCACGTAGCCTCTTCAGGACCAGAATGCTTCCTTTGCACCTTTATCTGTCTAATGGCATGATCTGGAACTCTTCCAACTCCTTGCTTGCATGCATCAGTACACACCACCGAATCTTTTCTTGGTCTTAGAGAATCCTTCTCCGCAACTTGGAACATCTCCAATGTCTTTGGAATCCAGCAATACCTATGCTCAAATTCGAAGCAATGAGTCAATTCCCATGTTAGTATTCACAAGATTTTCCCAAATCATAGATGAATCACATGCACATGTATATCGACATAAAATCAACAAGAAGTTGCCAAGTGAACTAAATACTTATCTTGCATAAGTATCTTCTTTTGGTTCCATGGGTGTCCGACTGGGCTAAATACAACCATGACACTCACAACCTTGCCCCACCCCACACTTGAGTGTGCATTCAAGGGTAGCCAAATTTCTACAAGCCTCGGATCACCTGAAAATATCTTTCAATCGAGATTTGAGAGCTATGCTTCGGAGTCTAACACTCCTTCTAGGTTCCCACCAAGCTCGGTGTTTCCTTTCCGGACACCACAACAATTTAATTCATATGTCAGATTCATTCCTATAGGATGCAATCGATAACAAGATTTTCAAAACCATGGTTACATCATATGCTCATGTATATTTAAAGAAAATAAAAATTAACAAAAGTTTGATAAGTAAACCAAATACTTATATGCATAGCATCTCCCAACCGAGATCTGGTCATCCCTGCTTCAAAGCCTAACACCTCCTTGGGTGCTCAATGTCAGCTCTAGTTTACGGGTCTATCATCTCTTCCAGTGATCACCAATGCTGAGGTGCTTCCTTTCTAGGAACCATAACATATTAATTCACATGTCAGATTCATTTCGCTAGATTGATTTCTTAACAAGAAATAAAAAAATCTTAGCTGAATCATTATGCACATGTGTAATTACAGAAAATCAAGCAACATTTTCCAAGTAATCCAATACTTATCTGTATAGCGTCTCTCAACCGAGATCCGATCATCCCCGCTTTAGAGCCTAACACCTTCTTGGGTGTTTAATGACAACTCTAGCTTAAGGTCCCAACACCTCCTCCAAGTTCTTACCAATGCTCATGCACTTCCTTTCCAGACATCATAATACCTAGGGGTTATTCTCTTCACGGAGCACCCACTCTCATGGCAGTCCCCTTACAACATGAATGTGTGTCGAAATAAGTTTAACCAGATGTCTTACACCCTAGGAATCCCCAGTGATGCATACCGGTGCCTAGATGGAAGGGGGGTGAAGCTATGTACTCTCGTACATCATTCCAGAGGAGTCATCTTTCTCAACCACATCCTCTCGAGAGATATGTACTCCAGGGGCGGACCACCATCATCTCACCTGTGTTACATATAGCATGTAGTTTATATGAGATGTCATTATAAAAATAATGCAATTATAGGTTTCCAAACCTATTCCAAGCACATCCCTTTGAGAAGCTATGTATCCAAGTACATCCTTCCGAGGATCCATGTACAACTAGTACATGTTTTCATCATCTCACCTGCATTATATATAAGCATGAAATTCATATGAGATGTCATTATAAAATTTAATCATAGACTTTCAAATCTATTTCATGCTTGGATAAATTTCAAATTATCAAATGACTAATACATTGATAGTCAAATCCAAAATTTTGAATTCACAATTCTTCTTCCCACAGAAAAATCAGATTTTTGCAACCATGAGGTCATCCTCATATTGTTTGGCTTTTGCAAGTGGGGAGTAATCATACCTGACTTACACATGCTATCCAAAACCTGGACATTCACATACACCATGTCATCTTGACACCATTTTAGATAAGCCAAATAGTTAATAATATTTAATTAACAACCATTAGCAAAATTTAAAATATGAAGTTCAAAATCTATTCAATTCAAAGGTTAGATTTCAGTCATGATATCCTTCTTATATCCCATGCCAGTTTCCTACCTTGGTTTCAGTGGGTACCACCAGATTACTTTGCTCAGGTCATTCTGCCTGCAGTCTTCAAGAAGGGCCATTTCCTCATGGAACCACAAGTTCATATGCAGGCTTCCTGAACCCATACATAGACTCAAATTTTCCTCCAAAATATTCTTCAGTGAACCTCCTGTAGTATCCTGCAAGTCCCACAAAATATTTTACATCTGTTAATTTTCTTGGAGTAGGCCAACTTCTCATGGCCTCAATCTTTTCAAGGTCTACAGATATTCCTTTATATGAGATAATGTGACCCAAATAATGAATTCCATATTTGTAGAATTCATAGTTGCACAACCTTGCATACACCTGATGCTTCCTGAGCAATTTCAAGGTCATCCTCAATTGTTCCACATGTTTTTCCTCATCCTTTGAATAAGTAGGAATGTCATCAAGGAAAACAAGAACATACTTTCCCAGGTACCTGCTGAAAACATTATTCCTGAGGCATATAAACGCAATTGGTGCATTTGTGAAACCAAATGGTACCACTACCAACTCATAGGATCCATACCTTGCTCTGAAGGTTGTCCTATGAACATCTTCATCCTTGATACTTATCTGATGGTAATAAGATCCCAACTCAATCTTGGAAAATATCTTTGCTCCTCTCATTTGATCGAAGAGGTCATCAATCCTAGGAAAAGGATACTTGTGCTTCACAATGACCTTGCTTAAATATCTATAATCAATATACAACCAGAGTGTATCATCTTTCCCCTTCTCAAACCCAATTGGTGCTCCCCACGGGGACACACTTGGCTTGATATGCTTCTTTTCCCACAACTCTTGCAGCTGCATTTTCAACTCTAGGATTTCTGGTATGCTCATCCTACATGTTGTCTAAGACACTGGTACTGTTCCAGAAACAAGCTCAAAGTTAATATTAATGTCCTTTGGAGGAATCCCTAGAATTTCATCAGGAAAGACATTCCTGAATTCCTGTAGCATATGAAATCCCTCCAACCTTGGAGTATCATGTAAGTTTGGAACAAGTTCATGAAAATGAGGGTTATAATACTGTTTGGATTCATTACTAATGAAAAGCCAATTAGATAAGTCCTTTTTCAACAACCCATGTGTAATTTGGTTTCATTACCTATAAACATGCTAGAATGGTATATATGAAAAAACAACATATTTGTTTTCTATTTCATCAAACTCCCTCATCATTCATTTATCACATTCATGTTCCCCAAAAGTTTGCACTTTTGAGACTCCCTTTTCCCCTACAACTTTAAGAATGAAATTTAAAGCCACTAATTATGCCTAATTGTGCCTGCCCTTACTTAATCTATCTTTAGACATAATAAAATGAGCCTCAAGAAAAATGATACCCACTCCAGCACAATGTTGCGAGTCCCCTTGTTCCACACCATCAAATTAATCTCGATCCATAGACTAATATATGACCTCCACACTAATATGCCTAACCACTTTATCCATCTTCAATTGTCTAAAGTTGCATAAAATGCCCAATCCTTGAGAAGCACATTGGATTTAAGGAATGAATGCATGCTCAAATATACTTGCATTTCTTGCAAGTCAAATTCCCCATGTAAGGATAAGAGGTAATGCCTTCTTAACACCCACATTCCCACACCAGACCCTTGAATTTTTGTCCACTAAATAACCTCTCCAGTCAACACTTATACCTACCATCACCACCACTTCTTTCCAAACACTTTCCAAGTAACAATTCAAGACACAACTAAATGAACATTTGACTCCTTTTCCACAAAATATACCTACCATGACCTTATTTATTCATTTTTTTGTAGGTTGTTCCAAGCTAAGACTTTATTTTTTAAAAGAGACCACATGTAAATACATTATTTTGAAGGGCACTTAAACTTACACACACTTTTCCACAACCAAATTGGGTCCCCTACATCCTGTTTAAAGTTCATTACATTATATCCAATCTTTAGAGTATACAGTCCAATGGGATTCTTGGGTCAAACCATATTATCCTCCTCCTCCTTGTTCCTTACATGACTAAGCTTGAGACTCTTAGTGAAATCCTTCCAAACCTCAACATCTCCCCCCTAAATCCTATCCAACTAGCTAACCACTTCTCTTGCTTCCAAATAGAAGTCTAATCTTAATTAAAAATGTGGTTGATCTTATATAGACACATACCCCTTAGAAAAAGCAATCATATGATTTGCCAACCTAAAAATCACATTGCACCCAACCCAAGGATCCTCCCCCCACTCTAACCCTACCACCATTTCCAATGTTCCAATCCAACTAGTTCTAATCACCAAGAAGGAAAAGAAAAACATTCCACAAAGTGGAAACATTTTAAATACTCTTCATATGATTCCTAATCTGCTCTTCCATATATTCAAGTGAAATATACTTCTATACTACTACCTCACACCATAAGCCCTTTCCTTGAAGAAACCTCTAGATACACGTCGCTTCCAAATCCATTGAGAAGTTAAATATGTTATTTCAACCCCATCCATCCATATCCTTTGGAAAATTTATCCTTTGCCACTTCAGTAATGGAATCCCTCTCTATTCTCTTCATCCTAGCCATAAAAATATGAAATTGACTCTCTTTATCTACTCCAAGACTCCTTAAGGAATCCAAGAGAGGGACATCTAATTAACTAGGATAGCCTCTAACACATACTTAACTAGAACAAGCCTACCACCACTACATAGCCATCTAAAACACCAAACTAAAATCCTTTTTCCACTTTGGCTAATAACCATGACCAATCCCTGTTATAGCTGATTTCACCACTCGAGGTGAATCACACTTTGTATGGTCTTCTCCTATCTTGCTGCAGACTCCTTAGACCCCATGGACCATCTTTTTTCCTTTGATGTTTCCTTGACCATACCTTAAAACATGTGAAAAATGATATACGCAACTTTTAAACCTATAATCGCGTACATACACGGGTTTGACCTCTATAACTGCGTACATCGAGATGTGTACAAAATCCAAATCCTTTTGGAGTTTTCCTTGACATGGATCCGACTCACTTGACTCCTGGCCTTCCCTATGCCTTGAGATCGCTCGGATTTGACCTTTCATTACCCCTTTGAAAACTTATATAAGGAACTCTATGGTACATTGAAGGCATATGAGAGAATTGAGAGCAAAGAAACTATAGTCCATTGTTGCTGAAACTTATGCTTGAGTTTGCATCCCTTTGTCCCTTGGAGCACTAGTGTGTTCTTCCCAAGCTTTCCTTTTGCTTGTGAGCTTGCTATCGAGAGATGGAGGATTGAAGTGGTGGAGGCCCAAGTGGGGGATTCAGTTTCTCCAGTTCGCAGACGTGCCATCAGAGGTTGTATCTTGTAATCTTTGTTTTATATTAATAGAAATATATTTTTTTCTGTCCAATAATGTGTGTTTAAATGAATATTTTATCCATTGGATTATGTCAAATGCTTATACATTATTGATTATATATGCTAGAATAGATCTAACACCATGATATATAGAATGCTTGTATTGTTTACTTGTTGTTGAGGAAGTAATCTATCAATTCAAGCCGAAGTTGGAAAGCTCAACGTGGATCTACTTCAACCATACGGAATAAGGTACGGGGTCTGATCCTTTAGTGTTAGACATTTAATTTCTATTTCATATTGGAAGGGATTGATTTTTGGAGTCAAGCTGTCTGTTGTGGTACCCCAAGCCATAGGAATTTCTCTCCGTAATAGAATTGGTGAATCTACTAGGGAGTTCTTAGTAGTTGTCCTTTGGGGGTTGTTTTATTGGCATTCAATGAATTTGAATTGCTCTCTCTCTCTCTTGTTTCTGTGTCGGTTATGGGGGCATGTATGCCTGGTAGTGTCTGATCGATGTGAAGTTTGTCTTAGCTTGTTTGTTTGCCTTGATTTTATGCACCTTTCTTCCTGTACGCAAGTCTTTAACTCACAGTCGCGTATACACGCGGGTTTCTCTGCTATTTCCGCATATACACACGGGTTTACTGCGAATAGTTGCGTATACCCTCAGTTTCCCTTTTTATGGAAGTTAAATGGTTGCTGGGTGAAGTTTGACGTTTGCTGAGTCTCCTTTGGCACTGCCTGAGTCTGTTTATACCTTTGTTTCTGACCAGAGACATTTTTTTTTAGGCTAATTTTTTTTTAAAAAGGTTCTTGTCATAGCATTTTCGATTTTTTGTTTGGGATTAGTGCATTATATGTATTTTACCTTAGTGCTTTGCTTGAGTGCTATTTGAGTGTGCTTGCAGAGTCTGGGGGTTGTAGAATCATTCTTTTGCTTTTCATATCTGATTTTATTTCAAAAAATTCAAAAACATTTGCTTATCATTATGCATTGCATTTTGCATTTTGCATTGTACTTGCACTAGATTTGCTTTGGAGTACTAATTAGGACTTCATATAGGAAAGCTTGCATTCATCATTTGAAGAAAAATTGTGCATTTCACGTAGTAGCATACCCTATTTTCATGGACACAATGCACTTGCATTGATTGTTAGGTGTGCATTTTACTTTATGTTGCGTCATAACACCATTATTTGCATGGTCATGTCCCTATTTTGAGTAATAAAGCCAATTAAAATCAACGCTAAATTAAAATAAATTACACTCTTTTCTTTTCTAGGGTGCACCAACAAGCTTAGGTTTTAGGATCTTGGAATAGTTCATTGTAAGTAAATTCTCCAAGATCACTAAACAACAACATGTATGTGTCTGTCCAGGTGAGTGTGTGAAAATCCTTGATATAACCAGTGTTTCTCAGGATCCTCCTCTTAAAAGAGAGTTAAGCATGAGGTATTGTGAGCGGTTATTGATTGGGATGACCCCTAGTCATAACTGAGTAGCACCGGAGATATTTCCAGGATTGTATTCATATATTGAGGGCTCTTTCGAGAGTTTCGGGCTTTGCTACCCTGCCCATACGGTCAATCCTGCCTGTGACTGTCCGCCTGAGCATTGATTATATTGAGGTGACCTTAGTGGCCTTACCTAGGATATCGAGGGGATACTTTGCAGGGGTTATTCTACGGGTGTCCCAGCCAGGTTGGGGTCGGACAACACAGTCATTTTACTCTTTGAAGCTGAGGGCCACAATAATTGGTTACATACCTCTGCTTGTTGTGTATGGGAGTCTCAAGCCTCTCCTATGGGAGACATACCTGCTTCATTCGGGAGCTCACTTATCCAGCCCTTGTTTGCTTGCATTTGGCTTTAGATTTTATTAGTGATTGCTTGGTGCACGATAGTTTGCCTAGGGTTTGCGTAAATAGAGAGTCTTTTTTATTTTTTGAGTCATTATGGATTCGGGTGTGGCTCCTCGCTGTTATTGTCGCTTAGCAGGACTTCTGCCTTCTACTTCTCCTCCTCCTTTGGGAGAGAGACCTAGACAATCCAGGAGGACTATCTCACACATTGATTCACACACCATGGGAGACCATATAGAGGATCTTCTTGAACCACCTTCTCCCATTCGTGTGGACGATGGGAGTTTACTCCTACTTATGATCCTTCACCCGACTTGGCTAAGTTAGGTCCTGTGATTTTTGAGATAGACCTACTCACTTTAGGGTCGATTCCCCATTGACACATTACCGGTATGAAATGTTGGAGGATGCTGAGACTCATTTTCCACCCGCAAGCACTAGTTATGGTAGTTATGGTATGTCTGGTTTTCCCACACACGATTTGACATTTCATGTCGAATCTGAGTTCGAGTCTAACACTATGCCTGGGGGCACTCTCATTCCTTACCATGCAGAGAGGTTTGGGAGCACTAGTCACATTGCACCTTCCATCCCAGCGATGGAAAATGCGTCATATATTCCTCCTAGGTCTAGGGTTAGCGATCCTATTAGGATACCAGACCCGAGATGGGTAACGATAGGGAATAAAACGTACATTATTACTCAGGTCCCTCCATCCTCGGTCCCTACTTCTTCAAATGTTCAACCTCCACCTTATTCGCGTGGTCCTTCGGGCCGAAACGTTGCTACGAGTTATGTCCGTACTGCGGTTACTAGACATGTCGTGTCTCAGCTTCATGCACCCCTT
Organism: Pseudotsuga menziesii; assembly: GCA_001517045.1. Classification (NCBI taxonomy): domain Eukaryota; kingdom Viridiplantae; phylum Streptophyta; class Pinopsida; order Pinales; family Pinaceae; genus Pseudotsuga; species Pseudotsuga menziesii. The sequence goes on along the minus strand of LPNX010209725.1, from coordinate 100,512 downwards.
GTCATTTCGAGAGGTCATGCTCATACTTCTAGAGGTCACATCCCTACCCCCAGTATGTATATACCTACTTCCAGAACGTATGTTCCTACTTACGGAGTGTCCCATGGGACATCACATGCGATGACTTATGGACCATATTATGGGACGCAGTATGGATAGGGTTCTTCACCTTATGGGGGTGGGTATCAACAACCTGCTTACTCTCCTAATTATGGCTTTGTAGCTCCTACTAGTCAAGGTCCACCACACTATGGTGTTTCCATGCCACCCTATATGGGTCATATGGGAGGAGGGCACTATGACCAAGGCCATGGTGGTAGTCAGACCTATATGAATCAGGGAGCGGTCCATCGACCTCATCATCCTAGGCTCCCTTTCCTCGTGACGCTTAATCTTCCTAACTTGTTGAGATTAACGAATGATCCTGTAGCTCATGACCCAGCTTGGTTGGCTGTCCCTACCAAGCTTCCTGTTCAGCCCTGGAATTGTCCATTTTTCTATCATTTATCGACATACCTTTCATCCATTTTCTTACCATTATTGCCCATTTATCATTCCATTTTCCATCCATTTGTTGTAGCTGCGCGTAGAACAGCATGCTACTTTCATTGATGTTTTAAGTGGTTAATAATGATTATTTTTCTTTATCTTTAATGAATTGAAGACTATTATGCATAATTTTACTAATGATGGTTTGTGGAGTGAGTTGTCACGTACAGGATGCTCATAGCCAGCTGTTACAACCTTAACCGAAAATGCATGCCACATAAGAACACCTTGATTCACGTCTTGATTTTCGGGCATATGGAAATGAATCTCAAAAATCCAAGACATGGGTTTTGTGTGTAACATCCTCATTTACCTAACTTTCATGGAAATATCCAAACAAAGCTATGGTTTGCGATATACAGGTGGTTCTTCGAGAGGGTATTTTCTAGATTTGGTGTTGCGGCCGGTTCCAAAGTTGCCAGCAGTTACGGCTGTGTTACAGCTGTTGCAGATCACAAGTTGGGGATTCAGTTCTTCATTTCCATGAGATAATTTTATGTATAAATATGTAATCAATATCATTGAGAAGGGGATGATAGATGAAGGATTAGGCATGATAGGATTAGGTAGGATAGGAGAGAACACAATGTTATAATGTAGGATTTGATCCAAATCCATTGTAATATTTTCATTATGATAATACATGCTGGCAATTTCTTAATTCTGGAGTTGTAGACGTTTATTGTGGAGATCCAGCTCTGCTCAGTGGAGGAAGGGCCCTCTTCCCTGAGCAGATGCTGGTAGTGTTGATTGTAGGTGTTTTATTTTGTAGATCTGTTATTTATTAATTCATGCTTTCATTTAGTAGATTTATCATAGTTGTTTTATCATTCAGTTCATGTTTTCATTAATTAGATTTATCATAGTGTTATTCTGTTAATTCATTTTGATAGATCATTGGACAACACAAGACTTGTTTCATAGGAATAGATCTTGTTTGAAGTGTGTTCGATTTATAGTTTGATTTACGAACAGGTTTAAGGGTTGATTTACTTTCAAGAAGTTGTGACTTAGTTTACAAACAGTTTCGATTACATACCAATAGATAACAATGTTAGGTAGAAATTGTGCTCGCATATATTTTGCATGATAGCTTTGAAATAAAAGACTTCCTCGGGTTGATAATTTATGTTTAGCACTCTGCATGTTAAGTTTTAATTAACTGGCATATAGTGGGCACGCCATTTTGGCACCGTTGCCGGGGAAGTTATCAATTGTGCAAAAGTACATCTGACATTGTTTTGTAAATGCATTGTTAAAGTAGAGCATGTAGGTTGCATGATTACATTTCAGTTTATTGAATTTATTTTGAGTGTTAATTTTCTGTCTTTACATTCAGTTTTATTTAATTTTCAATCTTTGCAGCATAAATCTTATCATTCCCCTAAGTGGTGTTGTAAGCACCACCCATTCTACTAACAAGTTGACAGGAACATTTGAAGGAGGAGCGTCAAGATAGCACACGAAGAATCTAATGAAGAGATGGCAGGTAAGAAAGATGTAGAAGTTGTTACCTTCGAATTTCCCATCAGAGATTCGAGAGGAGTGGCACCAATGAAAATAATTCCCCCACATGTTCTACCAAATATTCACGGTTTGGAAAACGAAGACCTTGATGTATTTTTATTTCAATTTGAAGTACTTTGTAGAGGATATGGTTATTGTTCTAATGATAAAAAGTTGAATGTGTTTCCCCTTACTCTAAAAGGAACAGCCCTCCGATGGTTCATGAGCCTCGGTGGGAATTGTATACAAACTTGGGAAGACATCGGAAACATGTGTTCTTGAAAAGGTACCAAGATTATTGCAGGGTCAATGAAGACATCTTCAAAAGGACACAAGGAGAAGAAGAGAGTTTGGAGGAATACATAGAATGCTTTCAAAATAACCTCTAAAGATCCAAATAGAGGAAACTGGGGAAGGAGATCTTAAAAACATTTCTACTCAAGGGAATCCAAGTTGAATGTTTAGAAATATTGAATCTGATCGGAACAGGTAATGTATTTTAGTTAGCATATGATGATATTTGTGAGTTATGTAGAAGGTATTCAAGAGGAAAATTCAAGACTGGTAAGAATTCTAAGGAACTTTTATTTTTATTTTTGAAATCTGCTGCAAAAACAAGAGTTTTACAAGCTGAAATCAGTAATTTATTTGAAAATTCTAATGGTGATATCAATGATTCACTAAATTCAGAATTGGGTGTTTTGCAGGATAAGGAAAAGCAGGAGGAAATAAGAGAAGCAAGGGATTCGCCTTTGGATAGTCTTGAAAGTTGTGGTATATGTGACTTGAATCACTCCACAGATCATTGTCCCTTCTTACCAAGGATGAAAGAAACATATCGAAGAGATCTGGGAGTTGTCAACTCATTGCAACAGTCATGTCAACCATGGCCTACATCTATGGTTCAAAATTTTATCCCTCCATTTCCTTACTCTCATACTCAATCATTGAATATTCTTCCACCATGGCAGCTGTCGTAGCCTCAATTTAACTCTTACCTACCTTATCCACAAGGTTGGAATGCCCTATCTTATGATCATATGGCTACTCTCCCTCATGCTGCAACACAACTTGGTCCTTCAATATCAACCTCACAACTCAATCATCTACATCAGCCACATCTATCTTCTCATCAAACTCCTTGGTACCCAACACAATTTCCTGTCCAATTCACCCTCCACCCTAACCATAATAAAGCAGTACAGTATGCTTACAGTGCTGAACTGCAAAATGTTCCTACATTTCCCTCTTGTTCTACCTCATCTACACCATTGCAAAAAGGCTGTGCGTTTTTGCAACAAATCCATATGAGGCCGAAACATGTTTTAAAACCAAGTTTTGCAGATGGAGTTTCTTCTAGTCCTCATAAGCAAGCAAACAAGATCAACAAGACACGCGTAATATTTGATGGAGAATAGCCATTGGAACCAAAAGTATCATTCACATCATTAGACTCGAAACTCTTATGCATTAAGGAAGATCAGTTTAATAAGGATCTTCATGGTGTAACATCCATGAGCAATCAAGGGAACAAAGACCATATTGAAGCTTGGTTTCAATCTGCCATCGGTCTGCAGCATCATTCCATGCTTCACCAATTCTTGGCACCATTATTTCAAGGGAAGTTGATCTTTCGTATCCTATAATTCATAAAGTTATATTTTTCTATTGGGAGTATGAGCATACTTGAGTCACTTTTTCGAAAATGGCTCCATTTAAAATATGCATACACTTAAACAATTTTTATATTTCCAAGTAGAATAGGGTAGGATAGAATATCAGAATAAAACCATGCTTTTGTTTGTTTTTTTTATTTTTGAATAAGTATGCTCTCTTCCTGCGCCTTGTTGCGATCTGGAAGATCAGAAAGTAGAAAGATAAGGAATGGGTATGAAATATTTTCATGAATTCTTTGGAATTGTTGACTATTTGAACAAAAATGTTTAAGTCATTTTTGTCATCAATTTCCCAATTTCAATTTGTCTCTATTTGTTACAAATAAAAATAAAAATATCATGAAAATAAGATTACAGTAATTAGGGAAAGTGAATGAAAGATCCACAGGGAAATGAGCCCATGATTATGGAACCCTTCAAGATTGAAATTTGACATGAATTTGTTAGCTGCAACACCCAACTGTGAGTGATTACTCTCAGCTACAACAGTGAGATGCAACACTAGCTGTGACAGGGAGCTGCAACACCCAGCTGTGACTGTGCTACAGGTAAAAATTTATGAGATTGAGATATGTGTGTGTTGCACATCATGATATGTCTTTAGTTTTTTATTTTCCATAAAAATGCACATGCTTTATTTCAACATTATGTCATTTTTTTTAAGAGTTGCAGCTGCGGCTGCAACAAACCATGTAAGTCAATATAGGTGCTCAATGCTTGAAATTTTTGGTATGGATGTGTGTCATATTTAAATTTACATCATTAAAATCATTCACACCTATTTCGATCACTTTTTGGGGGTCAAATTTAATTTATTAAATTTTTGGGTGACATTTTGGCTTGAAAATTTTACTGGAACACAGTCAGGACAGTCCATTTTTGGGAGACCAAATAAAATTATTTTTAAAACTTGTTTACATATCAAGTATCCCTTTGAATCTAGTTTCCAAAACAATTTAAATTTTAATGATTGGGTGTCAAACGAAAATTTTATGCCCAAAATACTAACAGGGTGTCAAACTGGAAGCTTAGGAACAGAGCTGGGACAGTCAATTTTTGGATGCCTTATTGGACACATTTTGCAAACCTGTTTCATTGTTATATTTTCTTATGAATCTAGTTTACAATTCAATTTGAATCACTCCATTCTGATATCATATGCAAATTTTATGACCAAAATACCAACTGCCTATCACAAATCTGCATTCCTAAAACTCTATTTTCTAGACTGTTCATTAGCTTATTTGACCCATCAATTCTTGTTGGATTCAAAACTTGTTTCTAATGGAGATACCTATATGAATCTACTTTCATATCCAATTGGAATCACATCAATATGTTATCAAACGAAAACGTTAAGCCTAAAACCGTGACTGTTGGTCTAGTCCAGAATTCGAAAAAACACCTTGTCATGCAGGCTGTTACTGAGTGATTTGGAAGATCATTACATAGAATTTTAAAAACCTGTTTCTAATGGAAATATACCTATGAATTTAATTTCATTTGGATTTTGAATCACTCAAATTGGACAAGGAACGAAGAAGCTATGATCAGAATACCATTGGTGAGTCTAGATGGACATTGCTCCCGTGCAGGTATAAAATGGATTTTGCTTTGTTAATTTTTCTCTGGATTTTTTTTATAAGTAATTGCTTGTTGTTTTTTTCATAAGTGTTGGGTGAAGAGAGACCAATCATCTCTCTTCTTCCATCATCTCATATTTTATTGCAGGCAAGTGCTATGTTTTTGCAGGTCCTTGGAAGAAGAAGGTCAACGCATGCACGAGTGACTCTTGAAGACTTTTTCTCAATTTGAAAATGGATTGAGCACATAAAAAAATGGAGAGATTGATGTGCAAACCATACAGAGTCCAATGTTTCTGAAAGTCAAGTCTCATTGCAACATGCCAAGAATCTTTTTTAGACACTTGTCATCCCACTTGTTGTCGAAAGAAACCCCTCAAGAAGCCAATTGCACTATGGTAGATTCATTCACCCTCCTCATTTCAAAACCCCAAAAATCCATTCATGTCGAAGTCCCATTTTCCACTGCTTATGTAGTCACCATAACCGTTTTATTTCCCATCACTGCTACATCATGACTTCACATATACTTTCCACTTCTGAGTTTCATGTTGGTTCTATTTTTCACTATGATTCTTCACAATCATTTATTTTGTACTCGTATTGGATGATGTGGAATTCATTAAGGTCCACCTTCCAATGGTCTTGTCCCATCGACTCCGACACATCATCTAGGATCGAGATTAGAGTTTTATAGTGCCCTGGTATCTGCATGAATTAATGGCAGATTTCCTTGTTGTTAATCATGGGGATTTATCAATGCCTCTTGATTGACAAATCTTGCAGGTGACTCAACTCCAACACATCCATTCGTACCTGTCAATATGCACTAAGGTACTTTAGATCTCACTGTCATCAAAGGTGAGTTTCTTCACATTAGTTAACGGCATACATTAATGGCTGGTAATCCAATGATTTCTTTCCATGCTTGACTTCAGCACATTCATTCGCATGGTAAGAATTGTACCTCGGTTTGTAGCAGTTGAAGATTATGTGATCTAATGGTTTCAACAATGATTTGCAGCATCATTTGTTCAATAGTTTTGCAATTCCTTTCCATTTTCAGTTCAACAGTTGATTTTCAGAATAAGAGAAAGGACTTTCTGCTTCTATGGTAGAACTTCCCCTCATCAATTGTCTTAGTAGTTAGTCTTACATGCAACCATCACAACATCATGGATCAAATTCAGTCTCATCCAGTTTCAGCTCTCATATACATATGTCTCAGCATCAGATTAGCCTACATAGCTCCAGCATACACCAATCTATTCATGTCAACCAAGGCTTCCATGGAGGTAACACTTGAGGTAAAATAGCATGAGTTTTTGATTTATTAAATATTTAGGGAAATGTCATGAAGAACCACTAAGCATTAGCCGTTTCCATTTTCTATATAGCATTTTATGTCCATCCATTCCCATCATTTCCCACTCAACTCTAACACTTCATCATTCATTCACATCCACTTCAAATTCCAACCCAGCATCTCACCAACCCAACTGACCAAGCATAAAAAAAAGGGGGGATACCTTATTGTTGTCACACAAGAACCAACAATAGGAAGTCTTATTGTTGTCATATAAAAATAATGAGGAGAAATAAAGCAGCTGATACACTTATTGAAAGAAAAGGATAGGCTGGACACAAGAACCTATAGTAGAAGAAACTGTTGTAGAAGTCATTCCTTCATAAGAGTATGCTCCCATACAATAGGGAAGGAAATACACTCTGAGTTATGAATTGGTTGGTGATTTATTGATGCACATATTAGTCCACTTCCACACAACTGTTGAGAAGTTAGAGTTGGCATCTTGATACTATGGGTTGATATACAGTCAGATTTGATTTACATATGCTCTCATAAAACTTAAATGCTTGGGTTTTGTTGATTGGAATTTAGACATACATTCTCACTACCCAAACAAATCTGATCCTTGCTCATTAAAAATCACAGTCATTTTTTATCCATTTGTATCAGTTCTGATTTTTGTTGATGTAGCTATCTTTAGCAAGTATGCAACTCTCTTGGCATTTGAAAAAAAAAAAAACCATTATTTATCTTCTCATTCATATTACATATGGGGTTTCTTGTGCCAAAAAGTTCCAGAAGTTGTCATAAGAAAAAGTGCAACCAAGAGTATCAAATACAGGAAATTATGGTGTGCATCTTCAACATAGAATGGATAGCATGGGTTCCAAAATCTCTACTGTATATTCAGGATGCTACTATAGTCTTAGAAGGAAGTTTATGGCAATGTTTGAAAAATGTTTGGAATTATTTGAAGTGTTACAAAGCACTCCATGATAAGGGCATAACCAAAGGAAATTCTAGCAGCCTTCATTCAACCATGAGAATGGATGAAATTTACTGTGGTTTATTGCAATAGAATTTGCCATGAATTTGATGAGAAAATGGTTCTAAAACTCTTTTATTTCCTATGAATGATAATTCCTGTAGTAGAGTTTGGCTTGTGAAGATCACCGATATCCTTTTTTGGCACTTGTGACATATGGAGGGTCTACAAATTCTGTGATTATCAGATGATATTTGAGCAGCTTGGGTCATCATAAAAGGAAATTTGCAAATGTGATCTCTTGCTGGTATGAATATTTCTTGTGCATTGTCATTTTATTTTATTTTTGCAATACATTATGAGCACTTAACTACAACCATGGGGAATCAAAAATCGAGCTCACACATTGAATTTCAAATAGCATACAGTCATTTTTCAGGAAGCCTACAGTCATTTTTGTAATTCAAGGATGTGTTTCCAGCTAGCACATATACAAAAATTGGATGTTGACAGTGATAGTGCAGATACAAGAAAACAAAAGTCCCAAAGTTCACTTGATTTCATGAATGGAAGGTAAAATACTCAGTTTGGGAGAAATGGTTGTTCACAACTAAGACAACAACTCCTCTTTTGCATGAGGACATGCAACATATTCAGTTTGGGGGAGTGGTTTTTGACATTTTTTGTGCATACTGATTTTTATTCATTCACAGCTGGAAAAAATGTAGAATTTAATTTAAGGATATCTCATAAACCACGAATTGGATCCTCATGAAATTTGGACAGGGAATGCATAACATCATGAAGAACAACCGTGGCAAGTTTTAGCTCAATCTAGTGCACGGTTTTTGAGAAAATGACCATCATCATGTACAACCAATTCACATTTTCTCAAAATCCGTGATGTGGGTTTGTCTAGTTTTTGGCGTGGAAATGCATTAGAGTGGTAGCTACTTGCTTGCAAAATTTCAGCCCAACCCAGTTCGTCGTTTGGGAGAAAATGGCTTTAGAATTTTCCCGTTCAAAAGGTTGCAACACCGTAAAATATTGTTGTTTTCCATTTTCTGTCAGCTGCAACTCCGTTTTCCATTTTCCGTTTCGTTAGCTGCAACTTCGTTTTTCATTTTCTGGTAGCTGCGAGTTCTTTTCCGGCAGCTGTCCATTTTTCGGCAGCTGCGAGTCCACCAAATTCACCGCTAAATTTAGCGTTGTTTCGCCAAAATATTCGCTAAAACCTTCACCAAATTCTCTACTAAAATAAGCTGTGACTCCGCCAAATTTCTACTAAAGAGCTGCGAATCTGCTAAACTTTTTGCTAAATCCTCCGTTAAGTGACTCTGCTAATTTCTGTTAAACTCTCCATTTCTTCTAGCTGCAGCTGTGCGAATGGTAAAATGAAGGAACAAGTGAATGAGTTTTTAAAGTTGGATGCTACACAGGTATTGGGTTGCATGAGGACATACAACAAGTTTAGTTTGGGGGAGATGTTGGGCCCTAGAATTGTCCATTTTTTCATCATTTATCGACATACATTTCATCCATTTTCTTACCATTACTGCCCATTTATCATTCCATTTTCCATCCATTTGTTGTAGCTACGTGTAAAACAACATGCTACTTTCATTGATGTTTTAAGTGGTTAACAATGATTATTTTCCTTTATCTTTGATGAATTGAAGATTATTATGCATAATTTTACTAATGATGGTTTGTGGAGTGAGTTGTCACGTACAAGATGCTCATAGCCAGTTGTTATAGCCTTAACCGAAAATGCATGCCACATAAGAACACCTTGATTCGTGTCTTGATTTTCAGGCAGATGGAAATGAATCTAAAAAATACAAGACATGGGTTTTGTGCATAACATCCTCATTTACCTGAATCGTGAGGAAATATCCAAACAAAGCTACAGTTTGCAATATGCAGGTGGTTATTCGAGAGGGTATTTTCTAGATTTGGTGTTGCGGCCGGTTCCAAAGTTGCCAGCAGTTACGGCTGTGTTTCAGCTGTTGCAGATCACAAATTGGGGATTTAGTTCTTCATTTCCATGAGATAATTTTATGTATAAATATGTAATCAATCTCATTGAGAAGGGGATGATAGATGAAGGATTAGGCAGGATAAGAGAGAACACAATGTTATAATGTAGGATTTGATCCAGATCTATTGTAATACTTTCATTATGATAATACATGCTAACAATTTCTTAATTCTAGAGTTGTAGACATTTATTGTGGAGATGCAGCTCTGCTTAGTGGAGGAAAGGCCCTCTTCCCTGAGAAAATGCGGGTAGTGTTGATTGTAGGTGTTTTATTTTGTAGATCTATTATTTATTAATTCATGCTTTCATTTAGTAGATCTATCATAGTTGTTTTATCATTCAGTTCATGTTTTCAATAATTAGATTTATCATAGTGTTATTCTGTTAATTCATTTTGATAGATCATTGGACAACACAAGACTTATTTTAGATTTATGCAATCAGATATTCTTTCATAGGAATAGATCTTGTTTGAAGTGTGTTCGATTTACAGTTTGATTTACGAACAGGTTTAAGGGTTGATTTACTTTCAAGAAGTTGTGACTTAGTTTACAAATAGTTTCGATTGCATACCAATAGATAACAATGTCAGGTAGAAATTGTGCTCGCATATATATTGCATGATAGCTTTGAAATAAAAGACTTCCTCGGGTTGATAATTTATGTTTAGCACTCTGCATGTTAAGTTTTAATTAACTGGCATATAGTGGGCATGACACTTCCTTTGGACATACCTAAGTTCAAGGGAAAACCGGGAGAGGATCCGAGCAAACACGTTACTACGTTTCACCTATGGTGCTCTTTGAATTCCTTACATCAGGACTCTATTCATTTGAGGCTATTTCAACGCACCCTTACAGGGCCTGCCACGAAATGGTATATAGAGTTACCTAGGGGAGCTTTCGCTTTGTTCGACGACCTTGCGATGACTCTTCTTAATCACTTCTAGCTACCAGTGCGTTATGACATTGGTACTGAACTCTTGTTGACATTTCGGCAAGATAAAGCCACACATATCTCTGATCATATTCAAGAGTGGTGTAGACGGAAGAGGTTAATTAAAGCTTTTATACCACTGGAGTTCCTCCGCGAGTGGTTCCTCAAGTCGTTATTGCCGTATATAGAAAAGGATGTTTCCACATTCGGAGTGCAGAATGAGGAATAAGCGATTTTTAGGGCGCAGGAACTGGACGTGATCTATGCTCAGTCTGGTTTGTTATATGAGATTATTCCAAATGCTTCGCATTCCAGTTTCGACCCCAAAGTCAAACCTGGACCACATGCCGATGGCATTGTGGGTTGTGTAAGTGCGAAACTTATGGATTCGGTTGCAAAACAAGTTAGTCAATTGTCAATCAACCAATCTGCTTCGGGACAAGCTACAACTTCATCTCAACCCGCCCAAATGATGAGTGTACTTTCTATGCAATTGTCAGACCAAAAGGGTAACCAGCAGCCCAGACGGAATAGAAAAAATGGTAAAAATAATCATAAGGGTGGGAATAAGAATGAGAATTCTAATAGTAATGACAAGAACGACCAAAATTTTGGGGGGGACAAGCAAGCTAGACGTAAGGTTAAGTTCCCTTGCAAGTTATGTAAGGACGATCACCTCACTTACTTGTGCCCTCGTATTAAGGAAGCTTCAAGATTCTTGGCACAGGGCCCAGCTGTGCTAACTAAATATTTACTGCATAATCAAAATATGAACTCGAAGTCCCATGATCAGTCTGGTGATGATCGTGATCCGCTGGAGGGTAGTGGTCGTGGGTGCATTAGCATGGTCCGTGCTGCGAAGGTTGTGACTCGTGCGAAAGATTATGGTTCGTCACAACCCAGCCCAGGCAAAGAGCCTGATCCACCAGGGTCCCCTTTATACATTGAGAAACCTATGGAAAAACCTGAGACTGTACCTCGCATTCCTAAGGGAGTCCTTAAGCGTTCAGGGCATAATCCAAATACCCGAGCCACCCAAAACTATTCAGTTGTCGAGGATTTGGGCCACACTCCTTGTGTGATGTCTGCATTGGAAGTGCTTCAGAGTTGTCCATTGCAAAGGAAGGCATTGCTTTCTGCCCTTGGTGTGAATGATGATGATTCTTCCTCCGTGATCAAATTTGAAACCGCAGGACTTCAGCCTCACTTTCCCTACTATGTGTCTCTTTTGATCCACGTAGAATGTCTTAATATGACCCTCAAGTGCACTGTGATTGACGAGGGCACTGCTACTTCTGTGATGTCTTTATCCTGTTGGAAGGGTCTGGGTTCTCCTGAGTTATCTAATTCAGCGACCATGTTAACTGCGTTTGATGGGAGATATTTTAGGCCGCACGACATCCTTCCTTCCCTTAAAGTCCATTTGGGAGGGAATACCGTTGCGATAGAGGTTGAGGTGGTTGATGCGTCCCTTGATTACAATCTCTTGTTGGGTAGGAACTGGATGTACAGTATGCAAGCCATTGCTTCTTCCTTGTTCCGCGTCGTATGATTTCCACATAACAGGAAGATAGTAATGATTGATCAAACGACATTCAAGAATCCGTCTGTTACTACATATTCAGGAGCTTCGATCCCGATCATTGAGCACTCTCAGCTGGAAACTGGGAGTGTGGGTGTAGGCATGTATCCATCCCTTATGGGAAGCTTTAGTTGTCCTGCACCGATCCTTATGATAGGATCTAGTTTCGATGAGGCTTCGATATCTACGAGATCAGTGTCTTTTCGCATGAGTCATATGGAAGATCCTTGGATTCTTCCTACACCGAGTACTTCAAGTGAGCTCGTCATGATGGACGTGCCGTTTCCTACAGCTATGATAGATTATCAAGCTAATCTCAAGTGTGTTGCAGATCCTAGTCTTTCCTCTTCATGGACGGAGGAGAAGGACCCTTATGTGCTGCCGGCATGGGCAGTACAATCTTCTCACTCACACAACTGCCTTGATACAGTTTTCCCTTCAAATGAAGTGATTATTGAGGCTATGTCAGGAGTTGAGCCACCATGGGAGGAACTCCATCACAGATCGTACTTTCTTCCACAGCTTGACCGATTAGAGTGTGAGGATTTTAGGGCGGTTTTTAGTCAGAGAGTTGGTAGTCCTATGGTTCCATTAAGCTCTCCTGGTCTGATGGCTGATGGAAACATGGTGAACATATCTTCAATGATTCCTATCAACATCTCTTGCAATCCTAGCGTGATAGAGAATGTCTATATTGGGGCGGAATGTTCCCATGCTGAGATTCTTGAATACACCGAGCCATTTAAGGAATTCCGTGATATTTTTGCTTGGTCTTATGACGAGATGCCAGGTATTGACCCTCGTATTGTCAAGCATGAGATTAATACTTACCCCAACGTTAAGCCTGTTCGACGATGTTTACATGTGGTGAATCCTAGGAAAGCATCTGCAATTAAGGAAGAGATAGAGAATCTATTGAAAGTTGGTTTCATCTATCTCGTTCCCTTGATGGAGTGGGTTTCAAATCCCATTTCGGTTGATAAGAAGCAGAAAGCGGTTCACATATGTACTGATTTTCGCGATTTGAATTGTGCCTATCCTAAGGACAATTTCCCCACACCATTTATTGATCAGATTTTGGATGAGTGTGCAGGTAGCGAGGTGTTCTCCTTCATGGACGGTTTTTCCGAATATAATCAGATACAGATTAAACCTGAGGACCAACATAAGACTGCATTTATTTTTCCTTGGGGAACATTTGCATATCAAAAAATTCCTTTCGGCCTTAAAAATGTCGGAGCTACATTTTAGCGGGCAATGACCTTGATCTTCCACGATCTCAAGTCAATTATCGAAGTATTTTTGGATGACCTTGCTACTCATTCTCGCATGAGAATGCATCATCCCTATCACCTGAGATTGATATTCAAAAGATGCCGGCACTATTCGGTTAGATTAAACCCTCATAAGTGCATCTTTTGTGTGAAGTCAGGGCGTTTGTTAGGATTCATCATTTCTAAAGAGGGTATAAGGGTCGACCCTTTGAAGGTTGAGGCAATACTTCAGTTGTCTCCCTCGAAGAATATTCGTCATCTTCAATGTTTGCAAGGCATGGCAAACTTCTTACGGAGATTTGTTGTCAACTTTGCCAATTTGACTAGAGGCTTCATGCGTCTCTAGAAGAAGGACACCCCCTTTTATTGGGATGAGAGAGCCTAGGAGTCCTTCGATGCACTCAAGTGAGCCCTAGCATCGGCCCCGGTGATTAGTCCCCTGGACTATAGCCATGATTTTATATTATATGTGGTTGCGTCATTAGAGACGATTGGTATGGTTTTGGTTCAAGAGGATGAGGATCTCCAAGAGCATGTCATATATTACTTGAGCTGCAACCTTATTGACGTAGAGATTCGTTATTCTCATGTCGAGAAGCTTGCTTTAGCTACCGTACATGCGGTTCAATGGTTGAGACATCATATTCTCCTTCACCAGACCTTGGTTGTAGCCCATGTCAATCTGTTTCAATTCATCCTCACCCGAAGGATGATTGGGGGAAAATATAATAAATGGATTGTCATTCTGCAAGAATTCGATCTCAAGTTTGTTTCGGCAAAATCAAAGAAGTCTTTAATTTTTGCAGAGCTTATATTGGATTTCCCGAGTGAGGCCGAGGAGTTGGTTTGTGAAGAAACGTTTGTCGATGAGCATATCTTCTTAATCTCAACCTTAGACCCATGGTATGGGGATATCATAATATATTTACAAATATTGAAGACCCCTACTCACCTCTCGCGAGATGAACAACGATGATTACGTCACGTCTCTAAGAACTACCTCATAGTGGATAACACTTTGTACTGCCGTGGGGTAGATTCCATTTTATGACATTGTTTAACTCATGAAGAGACTGAAGTAGTGCTGAATGATTGCCATGGAGGGGCGTGTGGTGGTCATTTATCTGGGCTTTCTACAGCTCAGAAGATTTTACAAGTGGGTTATTTCTGGCCGTCGATCTTTAAGGATTGTGTTGATGCGGTCAAGAGGTGCCACCCTTGCCAGGTGTTTGCACATAATATGCACTCGAAACCTGCCCCTTTACATCCCATCATCACCGCCGGTCCCTTCACTGAGTGGGGGCTTGATTTTATGGATTGCAACCCAGCTTTGGCCTGGGGGCACCATCATATTATAGTGGCTATTGATTACTTCATGAAATGGGCTGAGGCTATGCCTACAGTAAAATCCGACGGTGAGACAGCCGCTCACTTTGTATTCAACCAAATTATTACTTGGTTCGGGATTTCGAAAGAGCTGGTCACTGACCATGGCTCACACTTTCAGAACCGTATGATGGAAGAGTTGGCATCGAAGTTAGGGTATAAGCAAGAGCATTCCTCTTCTTACTACCTTCAAGCGAATGGACAGGTAGAGGAAGTGGATAAATCACTCAAATCCATTCTCCAATGAACCATTGCACAGAGCAAGAACAATTGGCACATCATGTTATATCCTGCTTTGTGGGCATATCGAACCGCTGTTAAGACTGCCACTGGTTTTTCTCCATATCAGCTTGTACATGGAGTGGAGTTGATATTGCCGGTTGAATGCGAGATTCCTTCTTTGAAGCTAGTTGTAGAACTCTTACCGGACACTTCCCCATTGGAGGAGCATTTGGTTCACCTTGAGCAACTTGATGAGCAACGTCGGGATGCCTTGGTGGCTCTAGAAGTCAATAAACGTCATGTAAAGGTCCAGTACTATAAGTCTGTCCATCCAAGGAGGTTTAGTGAAGGAGACTTGGTCCTTTTGTGGGATCAACCGAAATAAACCTTGGGGGAAGAGAAATTTAATCCTATGTGGCGTGGTTCTTACATGGTCAAGCTTGCGTATGAGTTAGTGGATTACGAAGGAACGACCTTGGCCGAGCCTAGAAATGGGCTCTATCTCAAGAAATACTATGCATGATTTTCGGCTAAGGCTGCTTATTGTATATTATTGTACAACTTTGCATAGTTAGGTATTTTTCTTATCGTGATTGGGTTTGTGATTAGTTTCTATTTCTTTTGGCAGATGTCAATGGAATCTTCCACCTACATAGGATTCGCGGATGGTGCAAGCCATCACACTCAACACTCAGCCTCTGCTGCTTGGGTGATTTATACTCCTATGGGTCAGGTATTGTCTTCAGGAGGTGTATGTCTACGACCATCTTCCAACAATGTTGCTGAATATAATGCCATCATCGAGCTTCTACGGGATGCCATTTCACATGGCGTTCTTTCTCTTGAGGTACGTCTTGATTCATAGTTAGTAGTGTCACAGCTCAATGGTTTGTACCATGCTAGAGATCCGACGTTATTGAGAAGATTCTTACGTGTGAGATTGTTATATCAACAATTTGACAATATAACATATATACATATTCCAAAAAATAATAATAAAGTTGCTTACTCATATGCTAACTACGTGTTATATTGGCATTTGTTTCATTCACAATAAATTAATCACAAACACAATTTTTACACATGTAAATAAATAAACCAATCACCATAAAATTTTTATATATATCCAAAATGTGAGAATACATAGCGTCATGGTACAAAATTGGGGCTCTCGAGCCACCAACATATAATGCACGGTAGTACAAAATGTATACACTCCCAGGTGTCTAATCCTACGGAGGAGGAGGAGGGTTGTGATCATGGAAGGTCACTACGGCTCTAGCTAGCCATCGAAATAATCGCACCCATGCGCATGGTACGCCCACCACCTGCTGTTGCATAGCCTCAGGCAAGTCCTCGACTTGTGCCACAGGAACCCTATGTGTTAGTCTCACAAAATTGGTATGAATGCTTTGGAGCGTCCGCTCCACATCCACACCCATGATGTCATCTCCTCTTCCTCTCCATCTATGACGTGGGAAGCCTTCTGGCCACTGTGGTCCCACATCTACACACAAATGGTAGATTTCACTATGTAGTGTCACACAAAAATATGTCTTTTTGATTCCATATAATCAAGAAAACACAAAAAAATTAAATAATGCAAAAAATTTAAAAAAGAGAGGGTCAAGATTCGTTACCTATATCGCCATATGCTGATCTTGGTGGTAGTGGCATGTCCAGGTCCCCTTGGAAATCTATCCCTGCATGGGGGTAGTCATCGATGGAAACTATCTGTCGTCGCCACCATGGAAAGAAGTCAACTGGATATGGGTTGGCCACCCTAACACCCCCCAGTCTGCACATAGCATCTGCCCAACGCCGTTGGGCCAGATCTCGAACCCTGTGAAGAGGAACGTCCACTCTGGGGCTCAATCCCGGAACATGCTCAAAGAAAAACGTGCTCAAAATACTGCTGAAACCGAAGTTCCGCACTCTTCCCGCCTTACACTCACTGAGATGATGTTTCATGTTGCTCAATAGTGTAGTGCTCCAGTCATAAATCGTGGGTTGCATGCACTCCACTGCATAGAACATCAGAGGCCGCGAGGCCTAGTGGAGTGATGCCAAGCCTGCTATCCTGCCTAATGTGAATAGTATGGCCTTTAGGCCCAGCACCTGTATAGCGTTGGTAGCGACCTGACTCCCCACCTTCTCTGTGTCTGGATAACAGTACACCACAATGTACTCGTCGATAGTCAGGACACCTCCTAGCCCACCACGAGAATGAAGGTTCACCACTTCCCCTCATTTAGAAATCCCAGTAATGAAGTATATGTCCTGCACCTCTATGGTGAGGGACATCCCATCTATCTGAAAGGACCCCGAGTCTAGATCCCAGTAATCCACCAACATATGTAATAGTCTTGGTTTGGCCCTCAAACCACCAAGACACCAAAACTTGTAGAGTCCGCATGCACGTAGAGCTTGTTGAGCCATTAGATCGACCCTTACTGCTTCCTCTACCTCACCATGTTCACGCTCTCTCCACTCTAGGACCATCCTGCACAAGAAATTGCCAATTTATCCGTTAGATTATTGAAAAAATCTTATGCACGGCCTCATACACGACTGTTTGAAAAACAACCACGTATGTACATGGGTTTGAGGGCATTTTCCGCGTATATCCAGCCCTATACGCAGAAAAACCCTTGATTTATGTGTGGGCCGCAATGCCCTTTTTGTTTTGGCCTAGAAATCTTATTTGACCATGGAATTTGCTAAAAATTGCATCAAAATGAAAAAGAAGAGCGTGGGTAAATACCTGGAAGAAATGGTAGTGGATTCCGCTGGCTGGATCTCCTGGAATTCACTGTTGAAAATCAGAGCTCAAATGGGTAAAAGTTTCAAATGTTTTATAATATTTTGAATTGTTTACTATTTATAGAAAATTTTCAAATATTTGAAATTTTTTACCCCCCTTTCTATAGTTTTGATATTTTCTGACCATTTTGGACCGTTTTTGACATAATTCATGATGTAGAGGACCTTTTTCAGTGTTGTTTCAGCCGTTGGATTGACCCGTTCATGCCAATCTCAGGTATCATGTCTACACTGGCATATAGGTTAGGTTTCATCACCATTTGCATTTTTGCATAACCTTATGACCATCTCATCATGACCTTAGGTACGAACCCACTCTATTATGTCACGGAACCTTCTTGCTGCTTTAGAAGTGGCATGATATGAGTGGTAGAGCTTCACATTACATGGGTACGCTAGTTAGCGCCTTATTTTCATTTGGTGCCCATGCTAATGTTTTCTCCTTTAGGGTGTGGGATTCCGTTGTATAGTACTGCCATGATATTTTGCAAGAGCCTCATACTCATCTTGATCTTTTTGCTGGCCTATTTCCCTCAGGACTCCCTCATGTCAAGTTGTGAATGCATTATCATGAGCTTTTCCTGCCTTATTGAGCTTTATGCCGGCTTCCCTAACATTACGTTTCAGCCATATAGCCTGAGCTCATCTCATGTCTAGCCATGCATAGCCATCTTTTATATATCCTTTGCAACTTGTTTCCCTTTTGTACCGGGAGGGGATCTTCCCTCGAGTGTCGATATCCTACACATGTATCCTTGCATTGAGCATAGCTATGTTCCACTGCTTGGAACTAGTTTTTTTGCTGTTATGACACTCGTCTCCTCCTAGTATGTAACTATAAAGCTAGTTTATTCTTTTTTCAAGCTTTTTAAATAATTGAAAAAGTCCAAAAAAAAATCGAAAAACCAAAAAGCCAGACAAGGAAAGATGTTATCTGTGGCAGCTGTCGAGTCGTGTCGCCTTCGAACAGAGCACTGTATATCACATCCATTGGTTGGGTTATAGTTTGACTTTAGGATCTGTACTCGTGTATATGAGTTTATCTCCACAGATTGGTTAAGCTTCCAGTCCCCATGGAGCCTCTGTCGATGCCTCCTGTGTCGTAGAGATGTCCCAGTTTGTATATTGAGTCTATGCTGCCTTCACTAAGTCACCATATGCCATTATGCTCTTGTTCGAAGGAAGTTGAAACCTGTTTCGGCCATTCCTCAGTTA
Organism: Pseudotsuga menziesii; assembly: GCA_001517045.1. Classification (NCBI taxonomy): domain Eukaryota; kingdom Viridiplantae; phylum Streptophyta; class Pinopsida; order Pinales; family Pinaceae; genus Pseudotsuga; species Pseudotsuga menziesii. Next base: position 81,425 of record LPNX010209725.1, on the reverse strand, counting down.
TCTTGACTTTGCATGTTGGCCATTCCTGGTACAGTTACTGGTTCGTGCACCTTATGATCGAGTCCTTCCACATTATACAGCTTTGCTGAGTACCTCGTGTTGGACGATGGGAGATGCCTTAATGCCCTCCTTCCAGTGGATTTCATCCCATTGACTTCAGATCATTTATTCTGGGATCGAAATCTAGATTCATTTTGAGTGCCTTGAGACTTGCAGTCATCAGTGGCAGGTTCTCTCGCCATCGACAGTTTTTGGGAATACAACAATGTCCCCTGATCGATGGATCCTCTTGTTGCAGCCGCAACCGTTCTCCCCAAATTTCTTAAAATTTTGGGCCCCTCCTTATGATTTAGCGTTGTTCTCAAATCGTAGGATCCTGGAACTTATTGGTCGGGTTTTAATTTCGAATGATTGTGTAGACTGATTTTCAGCCGGTTTCAAAAGGTTGCCTGTGTTTGAATTTTGTGATTGATCGCAGATGTGAGTTGGTTTACTAGCCAGTGATAAATCGGATCTTTTGTTCTTTGAGTCTGCGGTTTCGGAAGTAAAATTGGTTTTAAACCTTTGCTGATTTCTGTTTTAAATAAAAACAAGCTCCCAAACACTTAATTTTTCTGTTAAATCGGGCGTCACACTATGTTAAATCGGCTGCCTTTGTCCTTCTCCCTTCCGCTGTTGCGGCTCCCAAAGCGACTTAGCATCCGAAGCATAAAGAGCTCCGATTGCTGATGCGTGTTGACCCTTTTCGTCGCAGTCCCATAGTTTTTCTCTTCCACCGTTGCGGCTAGGAAAGTCATTTGGCTTCCAATGTGGTTACCCTTCCGATTTTCGATTGGGAATTTTCCTGCCTTTCGGTCACTTGTTCGTAACCTATGTCTCTTCCGCCGTTGTGGTTAGGAAATCCATTTAGCCTCCGATGTTAATATCCTCCGATTGCTGATTTAAAGTCTTCCCTCCTGCGGATTGGTCTACCCTTCCGATGTTGGTATTTTGAGCCGCCGATGAGTTTCCCATTTGCCGCCGTTGGTGATGTTTGTCGAGCCTGGAAGTGGTCGAGATAGTGGTGTTGGCGTTGAACAAGTGGTGCACTTGGCCATTTCTTTTAATGTGCTACTTTGTTTTATAACTTGGTCCCGATGAATGATACACTCTATTGAATCGCAGGTGGACTCAAAGGACGACTTTAGACTACCACGGCGCGAAGGGATAGCGAGGCAGTTTTAGGAAAGGTTGAACTGTAGCCATCAATATTGCAATAAAGACAAGCTAAGGAAAAGACAAAATGGATGGCGAAAAAGGCATAGACCCAAAATATCTAACCATTACTACTCAGATCATGAACGCATACAGAAAATAAGATGAGAAGATGAAGCATTTTGAAGGAAGGGAAAAGTCACACGTTTGGGGGAAACAGAAACAATCTACTGTTTTGTTTAAATACTTGAAAGTTAGAAGTTACAGGGACTTTTTCCCTGGAAAAACTTGTAAACCATTTGCTTGTAAGAGGAACTATTTGGTTTTACAATCAGAAATTGCAACTTTTGCTTGTTGGAGAAAGCGTAATATGGAATGTATCTATGTGATTAAATGAACAATGTTGAAGGTGAACTATTTCGTTTTTAGTTGTGTTTCATTAACTGTGAGAGTGTTTTAACTCCCTGAACCTATGTTCTTGTTTGAATGCTTTTCAGTATATATTGTGATGTTTTCCACTGTGAGTAATGAAGGTTGTTCATAAACAATTGGCTATCTGGTTGTTCAAATATCTGTAATTGTTCATGTGTCTTGAAAGTAGTATCAGCTATCTGTGGCTTTTCATGATGCATGTACAAAACATGTTACTCACCAATGAATGATAATTCTGCTCCCTAGGGATAGATAGTTTATTTAGTATTTATTTTCCTGCATGATTTGGATGCTTGCGAGTTCTAAGACGAGAGGTAAGAACCTGCGCATCACATTGTGACTGCTCTTTGCATCTTTATCACCCTGCATTGGTAATTAGGCACTTGCATCTCATACTTTAGTCAAAAAATACAAATATGGTGGACCGGACCCCAACTGGTAAAACCCTCGTTTTGTTACTTGACCTACGGTAGCCGGACCACAAACCGGACGGATTCCCTATACCAAACAGTCACGGGCTAGTTGGGAACATTGACTGGGGAGAATCCCTTACTGTTGTTTCCTACGAATTTCCAGGCCTCAACACCTTTCAAGTGTTCAACCTCAACACATTTATTCACACTTGTTAGTTTGCACTCTAGTACCTTGATTCCCATTTTCATTATCGATGGGTAATCTCGCGTCTGTTAACGGTATACATTAATGACCGATAATCAGACGATGGACTACTATGTTCGACCTTGACACCTCTATTCGCATAGTAGGACATGTACTCGTAGCTATTTGTATAGAAGACTTTCCAAATTGGTGGCATCTCTTATATGCTACCTCCTTGATCGTGCCAGTGTTCATGAGATTTCAACTCTCATGACTTGATCCAGTATATGTCAGATATTTCCAACCATTATGGAGATCATGGTCCTTTGTATATATTCATCATGGATATTCTGATCTATGTATATTGTACGTGGCGATGACCACTCATGTGATATCTTGTATCATGCCTATTCATGGTCATTGTACTCTTATGTATCCGGGACTGCTATATGTATTTGTAGTTATGTGCAGAGTTGTATTATTGTACTATGCTGATTGGGTGGCTAGTCTCCCATTTGGGATCCTTCATCACTCCACTTCTGGGATGGACTTATAATGTATTTCGGCCATCGTATGACCCCACTGACCTCACACATTAGGGGGCATCCGTTATAGCTGATTTCACCACTCCAGGTGAATCACACTTTGTATGGCCTTCCCCTGTCCCGCTGCAGACTCCTTAGACCCCATGGACCATCTTTTGTCCTTTGATGTTTCCTTAACTATCCCTAAAAACATGTGAAAAATGATATACGTGACTTTTAAACCTATAATTGCGTACATATGTAGGTTTGACCTCTATAACCGCGTACATTGGGATGTGTACAAAATCCAAATACTTTTGGAGTTTTCCTTGACATGGATCCGACTCACTTGACTCCTGGCCTTCCCTATGCCTTGAGATCGCTCGGATTCGACCTTTCATTACCCCTTTGAAAAACTATATAAGGAACTCTATGGTACATTGAAGGGATATGAGAGAATTGAGAGCAAAGAAACTATAGTCCATTGTTGCCGAAACTTATGCTTGAGTCTGCATCCCTTTGTCCCTTGGAGCACTAGTGTGTTCTTCCCAAGCTTTTCTTTTGCTTGTGAGCTTGCTATCGAGAGATGGAGGATTGAAGTGGTGGATGCCCAAGTGGGGGATTCAGTTTCTCCGGTTCGTAGACGTGTCGTCAAAGGTTGTATCTTGTAATCTATGATTTATATTAATAGAAATATCTTTTCCTGTCTAGTAATGTGTGTTTGAATGAATATTTTATCCATTGGATTATGTCAAATGCTTATACATTATTGATTATATATGCTAGAATAGATCTAACACCATGATATATAGAATGCTTGTATTGTTTACTTGTTGTTGAGGAAGTAATATATCAATTCAAGCTGAAGTTGGAAAGCTCAACGAGGATCTACTTCAACTGTCCGGAATAAGGTACGAGGTCCGATCCTTTAGTGTTAGACATTTAATTTCTATTGCATATTGGAAGGGATTGATTTCTGGAGTCAAGCTGTCTATTGTGGAACCCCAAGCCATAGGAATTTCTCTCCGTAACAATCCCTCTTCAAGTAATCATTAGACTTGATGACAAACTTTAAATATTTCAGACCGTCATTTAGCTCAACTTGATTAAAGGGAAAAAATATGAGAAAGTAACCTTATTCTCATCAGAAACTCCCACAAAAGACACCAAGGATTTCTAATATGCTTGAATATGCATTCATCTTTTAATACTACCTTTACTTCATCATTAATGTTAGGACTCATGCAGTTTCATTTACATATCATATGTTTCTTGGTACATAAGATGCATTTGTAATGTAATTATTATTTTTATAAAATAGACATCTCAAACATTATTACAATCCTTGTGACCACCTCTACATTGATGATAGTTTGCAATCTTAATTGCGTTCATGCATTTATTTATGTCAAGTTTCATGTCACTATCAATCATAATGCTTTTCTAGTTTCGTCTGCATGCTTTCTTAGTATTTATGAAATTTACGATGTAAATATTTATGTGACTATTCTTTCAACATATATGTAATGATAATCACTTGCCTCAAGTTTTTATGATTGTTTATAAACTAATATGTTTTGATGCATTTTAACTAGTCATGCCAATTTTTGAAAATTCTTTCCATACCACACCTAGTTTTTATTGTACTTTCAATATCATGCTTTCTATGCTCAATAAACATTCGACTCAATCCATGTATGTTGATAAAATAACCAATTATTGTATACGACTTGTATTCAAAAACTTCACGAAGTACGCAACATACACGTACGTATATGAGTCCATAGGTTGCAGTGTTGTAACCCGACTCTCTGATACTACTTGTAATGTCCCCAATTTCCTTAATGCTAATTTGGGAAATGAGGGTATGAAAATTTTCTCTCGACTTTACTCAACCAATCATATATGTTAGGTGCATGTAATATTATATCAACATACCTTTGTCATGTTTATTTACTACACACAAGGAATGTACAATGGAATCTACTAACTTCTAAGATTCATATATATTATTAGTAATCTGTTTAATGCATACTTTAATTGTTAAGTCTTTAATGACCGCTACCTTACAATCAAATCAAGGAGATTCAAAGCATAACTATTTATCCATGTTAACATAAAGACACTTTAGGTACCATTCATAACCACATCATTTATTCGCTTATATTTATTAGCATGCTCATTATCCCTTGAATACCATACTATAGTATAGACTACTTCTTCCAACCTGTCACGCTTCTTACACAAGACACTTATGCAAGACACTTATACATTTCATACTCAAGAAAAAGGATTAAATAGGCACTTTTATTGAATGCATCTGTACTTGAGAACATATAAGGAATTTTTCTATAGATATGAATTTACACAATTTGTTAAGACAATCTTATTCAAAACTTTAACCACTTTATGTTTAATTACATCTCTATCAGGATCCATTATCAAGCATAACCCAATAAGAACTTAAATAAAATTTCCACATAAATACCTCTACAGATTAAGTCTTGGCATTCTCTTGATCAATAGTTAAAGTTTACATTGAGGAAAACATAATTGTCTGGATGACATGACGACTGACCAACTGAAGACTTGACTTTGAATTTCCTCCCAACCATCTAGCTCTCTCTTCGGTGTATGTTTTCCTGCTCAGAGGACACCCTCGAGCTAAGCCAGAATCCACTAGAGAGATATAGGATCTTCTACCGAGAGTCATATTTCTCTCTTATAACTCAAAGAATGAAGCCTGATAAGAAAAACTGCGTTGTATTAAAATACATAACAGGCGGGAGCACAACTCCCTACAGGTGGGCAGAGAATTGGCAGACGATCGGAGGATTTTTCTATGACAGAACGTACTTGTTTTGATACGTGAGGATTCGTCACTTTTATGTTTTGTTTGTACTCCGTTGATTGTAGGTGCAGATGATTGAACAGGTGGCATGGTACAGACATTTATTTTCAACTTTTTGGTTTTGATGTTTATCTGGTACGGGCTACACTTGGTGATTTCCATCCGTGGACACGTTGTCCTGGAGGATCTAGTCAGGGATTCGTGTAGGTTTGAGTTTTATTGTCCCTATTGATTTGGCTTCGGGTTCTTTCCTTGGGTTTTGGGTATTGCATTTCATTTTCCTAGCGGAGTTTCTTATCTGCAGTTTCTCTGTTTTTCCTTTGTTGAGGCTGATAAGGTGGTGAAAACCCTGCTGTCAGGGTTTTGACTTCGGGGATTTCAGAGGATGTGGGCAGGGACTACACTTGGTGACTACTATTCGTGGATACATTTTTTTTCCGATGGTTTTGGTCAGGGATTTGAGTAGGTTTGAGGTTTATTGTCCCTTTTGATATCGGCATCGAGTACTTTCCTGGGGTTTTTAGCGTTTTGCATTACTGTTTTCCTGGTGGCATTGCAGTTCTCTGTTTTGGTTTTTCTTGTGCTGGATTTGATAGGGTGGTGGATTACCCTGCTATCGGTGTTTTATTGGTGCGTGTTGTTTCTTTTGTTGACCTCTGGGAGTATTGGCAGGCTTTGTGCTGGTTTTTCCGTTGAGGTTTCTTGGTGGAGGAAACCCTCTCCGGTTGGTTTTTAGGCCTGTGGAGGTTTGTCTGGTTCTGTCATCTAGTTTGGAAGGACTGTGGTGGTATTTCCATAGTCAGGAGGTGGTTTCTCATTCTTGTCAGTGATTTCTTGGTGATTGCTGTTTCGAGTTGCTTGAAGGACCGGAGCATGTTGCTCGGTCCCTTTGGATTTTGGTTTTGCTCATTTATGTGGAGGATTGGACGGCTTTTCCTTTACGTTGTAGTAGATGCTGGATAGTATCGGTATGTATCTACTTACATCGATGTGATTGTTTTTGTTGATTCATTTGGGGATATACTTTTCTGGGTATATCTTGTTGAGGGATAGATGCGGCTCTGGTTTTTACTAGTTCTAGTGTTTTTTCCTTGGATCTTGCTTCGGGCTTATATTTTGGCGTGTTTTTGAGTTTTCTACTGTGGTGGTAGCAATTTTACTTGTTGGTCCTTCTTGTTCTGCTCTGTGCTCTAGGTGGTGGGTGCATTTCTGTTTTCTTGGGATTTTACTCGCTTTGTTTTCTGAGCTGGTATTTTTCTTGATTTGATGGTGGGGCCTTTTGATTTTTGGTTTCTATTGTGGTTTCTGGGACTTGGTTTCGTCTATCACTATATGTGAAGGGATGAATTTATGTGAGGCTAAAGCATTAGCCCATTCACCTCAGAACACCTGGGTTTTCAATTCCTCGAGAGTACTCCCTTTGGGGATCTCTGAGGATCTTCAGTGTTTGGCGTCATCTGTGGGGGACAGGGTGTTTGGTATCAGGAAGAATTCTGATTTTTCTTTTAATAATCTATCTAGGGAGAATATGAAGAACTTGGGTTTTCATTTGACAGAGGATTGTTTTGGAAGTTTATTGTCGGTGAATGGAAGTAATATTATTGGCTCCTCTCCAGTTGTTTCTCCTTCTAAGGGACGTTTGGATTTTTTAGAACTAAATACTATTGTGCCTGATGAGCCCTTCAGTCCTTCTGTCGGTTTTAATAACAATGTGCTGAACATTCTTGAGGGTTCTGTTGATGTTAGGGTTGACCCGTTTGTGCATAATGGCCCGATGAAGGGTTCTGGTAAGAAAGATAGTAAATGTGTACATAAAATGGATAAATCTTTACTACTGGTAGTGGGTGAGGATGTCTCTTTAAATGACATTGTACTTACCAATGCACTTACCCTTGTGGGACGTTTTGGAGGCAGGAAATTTAGTACTGAGGGTTTACATATATGGGTTTCTGCTACCTGGTCTAAAGAGGTTAGAATTTGTCCTAAAATTTTCATACTTCCCTGGGGTTGGCCGGCCTTTAAATTTTAGGATCCAGTTGACGTGGAAGTCGTTCTTAAAGGGAATTAGAAATGGGAGAATACATGACTTTTTCTAAAGCGTTGGACGCCTCTATTTGATCCTTGAATAGAGAGGTATGACTCTTTACCCATCTGGGGTTAAATTGCCTAATTTTCCATTCGAATTTTGGTCTCTGGCATTTTTTAAGTTGATTGGAAATTCTATTGGGACTTTTCTTGAGGCAGATATGTCTTTTTTAAATACTGGTATTTGCTGTTTAGGGAGAGTATTGGTCCTTATTGATATGCGCAATGGTCTTGCTGAAGACATTGTCATTAAGAAAGGAGAAACTGCTTTTACCGAGTCCTTGGACTATGTTGGATTGCCCTTTAGGTGCAATTGCTGTCATAAATATGGACATCTGTTAGCTCACAATCACTTACCTTTTTTGAAAAGTCAGTTGTCTTCTTTACCCAAGTCCAATAGTGTTTGGCAGATTAAGAAAGATGTTATTCCTATTGACCTACATGAAAATCCTTCTGATACTTCTCCTGTTAAAATTCCTAAAGCATCTTTGGCTGTTCTTCTTGTTATTTTACCTGATGACTTAGACTTACGCAATGTTCATAAGGGTATTTATGTTAATGAAAATTACTGTTTATCAACTTGTGCTGAATCGGTTGATGATGTGGGGATTTGCAATTTGACTTTAAAACCTTTGAGTCTGACTACTATGGTTGATTTTGAGGAGGGTAACCTTATCAATTTTGTCCTGAAGCCAGGTTTGGTTAATCTGGATTTTATTCCAGGCAAGACTATCCTTAAGGATTTAGGGTTTACTTCACCTATAAAGGTTAACAAAGGACATGGTTCGGGTTACTTTTTGAGATCTAGTTCCAAGGTATTGGATACAACTCTGGGCTTTAAGAGTTTATTAACTCCTACTAAGTCAATTGACTCTGTTGAGGGGTTTGTTTCTTCTGATGATGTTGGGGTACTTAGAGATTTGGATACCCATGTTAGGGTTTTACTATGATAGTTATGACCCTTAATTGCAGGGGTTTAGCTAGTAAACCTAAAAAACTAGCTATTTGTAGGCTGGTTGCTGATCAGTCTGTGGATGTACTATTTATACCAAAAACTATGGGTGATGGGGTTCTGTTTGCTGGTAATATGGAAATATTATTGCATGGTTGGAGTTTTTGTTCTGTGGATGCCAAAGGTAAGTCGGGGGGATTGCTTGTTGGTTGGAGGAATCGGTTCCTACTTTTCTTGAATTCCTGGGCAATGGAATCAGGATTATTTGTTTCCCTTTATTCTACTGAATTACAAATGGAGATTTGTTTTATTAACATATATGGACCTTATGTTGAAAGGGAAGAATACTGGTCCAATCTTTTGGATTTTATTAGTACTCACTATACTAAGTTTATTTTTGGTGGGGATCTGAATTTTTCCTTGGGGATTTCAGAAATTTGGGGAGATAGGGCCAGGATTGATTGTCTATCTGATTTTTTTTCAAAATTTTTGGATGATCATGGTCTGGTGGATATTTTACCTAATGTAAATCTTCATACTTGGAATAACAGGAGAGTTGGGAGTGAGAATGTTAGTAAATGTCTTGATAGACTGTTGATTTCTGGTGATCTATTGGAACGTGATCTATGCATTCATCAATGGGTGGGATGTGGGGCATATCTGATCATCATCCTTTTTTTTTACAGATTATGGGTCATGAAAAAAAACTACATTCTCCTTTCAAGTTTAATCCACATTGGTTGGAGAATGAGGAACTGGTTTTTCTCTTAAAAAATACCTGGAAGGTGTTTGATGTGAATTCTGTTTTGTCCCTTGCATCTTAGTTTTTTGCTAATTTTAAAATGATTAAGAATGTCTCTATTTGTTGGTCTGTTAAACGGAAAGTACAAGATACTAAAGATTTAATTGAGATTGAGTTTTTACTTGAGGCAGCTTGTTCTAAGTTAGGCTTTGGTTTTTCCACTGATGATGATAAGGCTTCTCTTTATGAACTAGAATCTAGAAAGAGAGATTTTGTTAGATAGAGAAAAGGAGGCTAGATAGAAAAGTAGGGCTGTTTGGTTGCTTTGTGGTGATGATAACACCCCTTTTTTTTCATAAATTTGCAAATCACAGGAAATTTACAAATTCTATATGGAAGGTTGCAGATGCTCAGGGTAATATAGTTGAGGGTCATGAGTCCATTGCTGGGGCAGGTGTACATCATTTTGAAACTTTGTTTAAAGAAGAGGCTAATTTACATCTTCCTGAAATTCTGGATATTGCTGATAATTTTCCTTCTGATATTACTGATAGTGAAAATCATGATCTTATGATTCCTATTACTATTGAGGAAATTCAATCTATTCTGTCTATTAGTAAAAATGATAAGAGTCATGGTCCTGATGGGACCCCTGTGGAAGTGTATAGGGCTCTTTTTGAGGTATTGGGAAGGGATATGTTAAGAGTTGTTGAAGTTTCCAGAATTAGTGGAAAGATTCTTGTTGTTTTTAACTCCACCTTTATTGCTTTGATTCCCAAATCTGATTGTCCTAAGTCATTTAATGACTTTAGACCTATATCTTTATGTAATTTTTTTTTATAAGATTATAGGTAAAATCATTTCTACTCGAATTAAAAAGATATTGGGTAGGGTAATATCCAAGGAACAATTTGGTTTTTTGCCTGGTAGACAAATTCATGAAGCAGTTGGTATTATTCAGGAAGGCTTACATTCAATCCATGTTAAGGGTTTTAAATCTGTTGTACTTAAAATTGATTTATCCAAGGCTTATGACCGGGTAAATTGGACATATTTACGGATTATCATGGCTAAAATGGGATTTTCTGTACCTTTTATAACATGGGTGATGAGTAGTATCACTTCTGTTTCTTTTGCTGTTCTTATTAATGGGGTGGCATCTTCTTTCTTTAGATCTGGAAGGGGGCTCAGACAAGGATGCCCTTTGGCTCCTTTACTCTTTCTGATTGTGGTAGAAGGATTGAGCAGGTACATTCATAAAGTACATTTTAGTGGGGCCCTGCAGGGTATCTCTTTTGGCAACAATATCACTTTGTCCCATATTTTATTTGTGGATGATATTATATTGGTTACTGATGGTTCTCAACAGTCCTTATCGACCTTATATGAGGTTTTGATGGTATTTTGTTTAGCCTCTGGTATGATTATTAATGAGGATAAATCTTCTTTTTATTTTTCTGGGATGCATGATTGTGAGTTGATTTCTATTCAGAATATTTTCTCTTTTAATGTTGTAAATATTGAGATGGGTATGAAATATCTTGGTTTTTATTTAAAACCCTGCAGACATCTTTTGAAAGACTGGGATTGGCTCATTACCAAAGTGGGAAAGAGAATTAAGAATTGGAGTTTTAGATGGTTATCCAAAGGCGGAAAACTTATTTTGGTTAAGGCTGTCCTTGAAGCCATTCCAGTTTACTGGATGCATTTTTGGATACATGTGGGTATTCTTGATAGAATCAGAAAATTATGTTTCAAATTCTTATGGTCTGGCAGTGGTGAGGCTTCTGGACTACCATGGTCTTCATGGAAGGATCTGGCCAATCCTAAATCTTTGGGTGGCTGGGGTCTCAAAGTACTTGCCTTTTTTGCAAAATCTCTTGCTGCTAAGAATGTGTGGAATTTGATTAATGGCATAGGTTTTTGGGCACAGATTGCTATACAAAAGTATATTACACCCTTATCTTTACTTGACTCGATAAGGAGTGATGTGAAGAAAAAAAAAGGCAATTCCATTTGTTGGAAAGCTGTACTATGGTATTTTGATCTTATTGGACAGTCACTTGTGTGGAAAATAGGGACTAGTGCTGAGGTACGTATCGGTATTGACCCATGGCTTGGATGCAAATGGAGACATAATTTACCTATGACCATGATTGATAAACTTCATAATGAAGGATATTTTGTCTTAAGAGATATTGCTGTTATGGGGACAGCTTTACTTCAGGAACAGGGTTGGTTGAATGCTGATCTCCTTGGTTTTGATGGGCAGGAAATTATTATCTGGCATTCTTGTGTTGCACTTTTGTCAACTAGTCATGTTCGTATATCAAATGAGGATGATCAACTGATTTGGAGCTTGTCTAAAACTGGTAAGTATACTCCCAAAGCTGGCTACTTTCATCTTATTCATTCTAGAAATGAGATGGAAAGTTTCTGGTGGTGGAAATGGCTTTGGAAAATTCAGTGTCCACTAAAATCAAAATTATATTGTTGGTTTTTGTTTTCAGGGAAAGCATTAACTTGGGACAATTTATGTCGAAGAGGCAGAGAAGGTCCTGGCAGGTGTTATCTGTGCAATATGGATTCTGAAACTAATACTCATATTGGTTTCGAGTGCTCTTTTACTAGAAGGGTTTGGTCTGAAATTGAGGTTAGGTTAAGATATAACAATTTGTGGAATGGATTAACTATACTGGATTGTGTTCAGAACTGGGTTCTGCATGCTGAGGCCAGGTATAGATCCTTATCTGTGATTGTTTCTTGGTTTATATGGAAGGCTCGAAATCAATGCTATTTTGAAGATATTCAGCCCAAGTCTTTTTTGGTCACTTCTTTAAGCTTGGGTTTACTAAATGCATATCCCTTGGATAACAAAATTGCAAATATTAGGAGGGTTGTTATAGAACAAATTGATAAATCAGCTCCATGGGGTTTCTTTGATGGTTCGGCAGCTGGAATCCCTCAGACTTGTGGGGTAGGAGGCATCCTATATTTATCTGATGAGCACTATTTTACTTTCTCTGCTGGTTTGGGGTTGGGAACCAACAATTATGTCGAACTTTTAGCTTTAAAACTGCTCATCATTTTGGCTTTAAAGCGGGGTGTTCAATCTTTGCAGATTTTTGGGGATTCCCAGTTGGTGATTAATTGGGTAACTGGTAAGTTCAGAATCAATAATATTGTTCTTACTCAGGTCCTTCAGGAGGTGATTAGAATATCAAATTTTCTTGCCAAAGTTGATTACAAGCATATTTACCGGGAACGTAATACTAAAGCTGATGCTTTAGCTAATGCAGGTGCTATCATGATTGAAGGCCATTGGAAAATCTTGGAATATAGAGGATCTGACACTTATGAAACTTTCCAAATTTTTTAAGTTTGTCTGCCTCTGTCTGGTGGAGGGGTTAGTGCTCATTTACTTTTGGATCACTTCATTGATTCATCTTTTTTCTTGATAGTTAATGGTATTGACTTAGTTTGGGACAGATTAGTTTTTACATGAACTGTGTGGACAGTTTAGTGACAGGTTCATACAGTATTTCTGGACAGGCTCTTTATGATACATATTTGTATTTTGGTTACAGTTATATGACAGTTTATGACTGTCATAAGAAAATTTATGTTTTGACAGGTTATTTTGGACAGGCTCATATAGATTAGTTTTTAATGAACTATGTGGACAGTATGGACAGTAACAGGTTCATACAGTTTTGGGACAGGCTCTTAATGATGAATTTATGATAGTCATAAGAAAAGTTTGTTTTGACAGCTTATTTGAATGTTTTTTTATATAAAAAATGAATTAGATGATATATAAATCTATCATAGTTTTTGATACTTGCCTATTGGATGTAAGGAATGGGGTTTCTACTCTCTTATGTGGGCAATATTATTTGATTTCAAATCAAATATTACCTTTGTAATATGCATTTTATTATGCTGTACATTTTGAGGAAATGGACACTGATCTGATTAAGATAGTGGTCTATCTGATGAATGTAACTTTTTTAAATAAAGTTACGATTTTTTTTTCTGTGGAAAAAAAACCTCAACGAACGAAGGCTATATCCTTATACTTCAATAGTAAATTCTTTATTCTTTCTTGACTAAATTTACCATTCATCATGGTAATGACAAACCTTGTGCCAGGCCTTTGAGCTATGCTCACTAACTATAAGTTTTCAGGTTTATACATATTGGGATACTGACTTTTTGGCTCAAGTTCCAAGTCTAGTAAATGTGTTAAAGAAAAGGGGTCGCCTCTCTCATAAGTCGCTCAATGATAATAAAACCCCCGGTCCTCAATGGGAATTTAAATATTTAATTTTGTTTAATGTTTTCAATTTTTATCGGTCAACATTTGTATCATGGGTCACTTTCCCACTTTGCGTACAATTTTTACATCATATTTATCCCATTAAAAAATGTTTTATTTCAAGCATATTTAAGATTTAATTCATAATTCAATCAAACGTTCTTTCCTTTGTCAAATAATCATAAAATAAACATATAAACTAAACAAGATCAAGGGTAGCGTTATGAGATGCGCTCTTCTCTTGGCAAGCATACCCAATCATGCAAGTAATTTATCAGATCTAGGCAATGTTTCTTAGCATGACATGGAAGTCAATGAAAACACCATCTAATAACATTAATTAATATGCAATCAATTATATCATGCTTGGCATTGGGATTTGTTCTTACCCAAACATAACACATAATTAAAAATTTTAAACCAAAATTTAGTCAATGTTTGGCATGGGATCACTCTCCCAATGGAGGTGCCTAGACCTTTTAAGAAACAAGAATTGAACAATTAAGTACATCATTTTTCTTTCAGCCATTTAAAAAAAATGCAAAGATCAAGCATTAAACTCAGGTATATGTTTTTGCTTGGCATGGGAAAACGTTGACACTGTATTTCAAAATTTAACTAACACTCTGTTTTAATGTTTTTTTATTCTTGGGCATGTGCATGGTATCACATACCTATATATTATTTTAAATTTGAAACTCATTAGATGAAATTTCAACTTAAAATGGGCTTTTCAACCCTAATTCAAATTCCATGTCATCATGTGTTAGCCAATGAAATTGATTTAAATTTGAAATGCCATATAGGTCTTAAAAACAAATAAGTATAAATTTGGGGATAGGTATCATAAAAAAACTATTTTTTTTGTTCGTATTTTCGATATTTCACCCCGTGTTTTTACTCAAATTTTGAGCGGGAGAGTTCCCTGGATGCAAAGTTTAATTCTGCATCCAACAAGTACCCACACTGCATACTTTTGACAGACCTTGTTACCCCAAAAACAAGAAATACCTTAAAAAATGTGATGGGTATTTCTTGAGACATCATCATCACATTTTTTCAGGTATTTCTTGTTTTTGGGTAGAAGGGGCTATCAAAAGTATGTAGTGTGGGTGCTCTTTGGATGCAGAATTTAATTTCGCATCCAACGAGCTCCCCCGATCAAAATTTGAGTAAAAACACAGGGAGATATGTCGAAAATACGAACAAAAAAAGTAGTTTTTTTCTTTTCTTCCTCCAAAATTAACAAATATTATTTTATTATTTTAACTATTATTTTCCTTAGAAGACCCATTTTGAGTTGAAATTTCCTTTAATGCATGTACCCATTTTCTTGGGCATGGGCTCGCTTTTTATAGAGAGATGCCTAGCTCGTATGGTACCCATATAAATTCAATACACATTCGACCTTTTAGTCAGCGGGTCATTGGTCCTTAAAGGATATGCCGCCCTACAAAATAATGAAAATACACGAAACACTTTTGGGTATGGAAGTGATCTTTCAAGAGCCCCCATCCTTGGGTTTATTTCACATACAAAATAGTAAAAATACACTAAACGTTTTTGGGTATGGAAGTGATCTTTCAAGAACCCCCATCCTTGGATTGGGGTGCAACCTTTAAATACAAACCAATGCACCAATTAAATGTATACCTATAAAACACAGTTGCTCATTGCACTGTTCATTCCTTAAAGGAAATCAACACACTCTTATCATGACACACACACACACACACACACATAAAGGGTTATGCTTTTAACATTCCTTAAGCAGAATGTGCAAGTAACCACAAACATAAGATAATTAACTTAACAAATTAATTTTAAGCTAACTTTAGCCAATTAACTTAATCTACATAACTTATATTTAATTGTAATTTAATTAATTAACTTTTAGCTAACTTTAACTTAGCTTATATTTTTTTAACTAAGCTTTATTTAACTAAATAATATTTTTTTACTAAGTTTTATTTAACTAAATAGCATAAGATAATTAGCTTAAATTATCTTTAACTTACTTTAATTAATTATTTTAACTTTAACTCAAGATAATTACTTTCAATTAATTTAATCTTCACTAAATGTCTTTGAGAAACTTAACCTCACTTTAAGTTATTATCTTTCAATATTTTATTGGTAGTCTTTGTCGAGGCCAATATATCAGTGACATCTCGACTAATTTCTTGATTTTACTTATCTGTATTTAGTACTAATTAGACTCCTCATAACCGTTAAGTCGTAGGTATTTGTTTGTGCCTTGGGTGTCTACTAGATTCTTTTGTGTCCCCACCTAGGACTAACCTTTAATCATTGAATTACGTGTCACTTATAAAATTAAGTGTTGTCTCAGTGAACGCCATCGTATTCACTTTCATTGTTAAGTCCATGAAACACCAAGATGACATCTTTCATCAACTCATGGACACCCAACCATTCAACCTCTCCCTCTAGTGAATTTCCCCTTTCATTTAAGTCGTGTCAATTCTTCAGTCTCCTAAGTCTACAATTCACAATACAACTTAGGAATTTACAATCATACTTAAAGAGTTTTACCTATGGATCCCCTACTTAAGCTCCTTTCCACGAGCAGGTACATAATTTCTCTTTCAGTTACAAGTATAGAAGCAAACAAATGGGATATACACAAATCTCCAACAATATCCTCAAAACTTGACAATTTAAAAAAAATAAATAGTAAGCACATACCCTCTTAGAAACCCACAATATTAAAATTCATTTGGTTGAGATATATACTATTACTAGATTTCTTTTCCTAAGTGCTCAATATTAAAAAGTTATAAACACCCTCTTCTTTGCAATTCCTTTTTTCTTAAAATATATATTTTATTTGATATTGCATAAAAGCGTCATCCAAGTAGACAGTTCGATGATCCAAGCTAGTACAAAAATTAAAAAAATTACCTCACCACATAGGCAATGAGGGATAGCATATTCACCTTTAGGATCAATCTCAAGAGAGCTTACATCCTTATGGAAAAAATCAGGTGTAGTCCCATATATTGAATATAACACCAAAATCAAAGTTATTTTATGAAAACTTGTAGATATGAGCCTACAAGTTCCCCTTTTTTTAACATGGCATCAGAACCAAAGGTTTATGGATTGAAGTTTTATGAGGGTAGGTGTTGTTAGATTTTCTTAAGATCTGATTAGATTATCTAGGATCTTTATCTGAAAGAATAACAAGTACAAAAAAATGCATAAGATATAAAAGATACACAAGGCACAAATATTTTCATCGAGGAAACCATAAAGGAGAAAACCCCTCAAACTTATTCATAATATTAAGATGATCAAAAGCAATAATAAGAAATGTTTAACAACTATCTTTCTCTCCTCCTTTGACTGTCTCTATCTCATGCGCCTTAAGGAGTGTGTGAGGTATGCATAAATGAGGGTGAGTGCCTCCCTATTTATACCCTTTCAAGTCACTGACCAAATATAAGACTTGAGCCTACATGTCATCTCACATGGGGCCCACTTCTCTTAGAGAGACCATAATTACATATTACATGATGTTACACTAGGGACTATTTCCCCGACTTACAACAGAGGTTGTACCTCAAGATCTAGAAACAAATTATACATCCCGTAAATGGGTAACACACATCCCCAATGGGGGTACAACAACATACAATGATAATATACATTAGAATATCTTCTAAAGTTACAAATACATTAACACACCCTCTTAACTAGGAAGGTATTCTCTCTCTACATAGTCATCAACACATTTGGTCAGGTCTTCATTGCATCATCATTATCACAGAGTCATAGAGTCTTCATCATAGCTCTTGCCATCATCTTCTTATAATTTGATCATCATCCCATACTATCTGCCATCAAAAGTTTCTACAGTTCCAGTAATTTTTCATGCTGGATGTAGGCCTAGCCCTTTGCTAGGTCTTCATCATCTCTGTGAGCAAGCCATCAAGTAGGTACATCTCAGGACTTATTATATGCCTCTTGTAAAACCTGCAGGATCTCCCAGGACTGATTATATACCAATGCAAAACCTGAAGGAGCATCCAAGGACTAATTACATGCCTTGCAACACCTGTGTACCCTACTATTACCTCATCATCACACAAAGCACAACCCAGATACACATAACACAACACTTACATCAACGACCATGGGAGGCCCATCCTTCCACCATGTCAGAAAGGCTCTCAACACTTACATCAGCGACCATGGGAGGTCCAACCCGCCACCATGTCGGAAAGGCTCTCAGCACTTACATTAATGACCATGGGAGGCCCATCTTGCCACCATGTCGAAAAGGCTCAACACTTACATCAACAACCATGGGAGGCCCAGCCTTCCACCATGTCGAAAAGGCTCTCATGTGTATTTTCATCTTTCGGACTCATCACTTCCCCTTGGAAGTAACCTCGATTTGAAGTACACCAAGATTCTCTCTAAAGTATTCAAACTTCAGTTTGTCCTTTTCTATCATAGAATAACATCAAGACTGATTACATCCAAGGATAACCTGCGAGCTTCACCAAGATAGGACTGATTACATTTGAGGACAACCTACAGGATTGATTACATCTGAGCAACCTTCGAGCTTCGCTAGGATTTTATGCTAAGACAACCTGTCTCGCCGACTATGCTAGAACTCATCACTCCCTCTTTCAAGAGATCTTGATCTGGATCACATACTGGAGCTTCAATGCTCCTCTCTGCATCATAAAAAAAATGCAAGTCATATCAATCAAATCAAATAGTATCTTTCAAAAGAAACATACTATCTCACAAATAGTCGAGCAAGTGGCAACATATTTTTCCTCGCTGTACTTAGTGCCACGAAGGTCTGCTTCCTGCTAAACCAAGAGATCACTCCTGATCCCATACTGAAGTAGCACCCTGAAGTGTTCTTCCTATCAATGGCATTGCCTAACCCAATCTGAATCCACATAATCTTCTAATTCACATCATACTTGAGCCCATAATCAACTGTACCCTTCAAGTAC
Organism: Pseudotsuga menziesii; assembly: GCA_001517045.1. Taxonomy (NCBI): domain Eukaryota; kingdom Viridiplantae; phylum Streptophyta; class Pinopsida; order Pinales; family Pinaceae; genus Pseudotsuga; species Pseudotsuga menziesii. The sequence continues at coordinate 62,730 of LPNX010209725.1, read as the reverse complement.
CTTAGAATATGCTTTGCAGCAATCAGGTGAACATGTCTCAGATCCCTCAAGAATTGGCTCATTGTGTTCATAGCAAAGAAAATATATGATCTCGTATTCGTCAAGTACATCAAGGATCCAATCATATGATGATACATCATGGCATCAACCGACTCTGATGAAGCATCACTCAATAGCTTCAGGTTCGATGCCATAGGTGTGGCCATGGACTTGCTTTCCATCATCTCGAACTTCTTGAGGATCTCCACTACATACTTCCCTTGTCTAAGGGAGATTCCATCCACACTTTGCAACACCTCCATGCCTATAACGTAGTGCATCATACCCAAGTCCTTCATCTTGAACTTGGTAACAAGCTTCCTCTTCGTGTCAGCAATCAACCCATCCTCACCTGTCACAAATAGGTCATCTACATATAGTAGAATTATCAATGGGTTCCCTTCCTCAACCTTGTAGTAAAGGTTGGAATCCTCTTTACTCTTAGTAAAGCCGGAACTAGTCAGGAAGCTGTCAATCCTCCTGTACCACGTCGAACCTGAGAATATTCTGCAGTCACTCCCTCTGAAGCAGAGCATCATTCTCCCTATGCCTTTTATACTCTATGTATTGAAACATTATGTAATGGAGTGACAAGTAGCTTCCTATGCTACTAATATTCTATGTATCCATATAGGGTCACTGGATACCAAGATCCTCTATCTTGAACTTTGTTGAAAATTTCTTCTCGCACCCACCTGTGAGCTTGTCATCCTCTATAGGATTTCATCTTCAATCTTGTAGCAAAATTTAAGATCTTCATCACTCTAGGTGATCTTCAATATCCTTATGTAACTATATGTTCTATCCCATGGGTGCCTTTTGAGCTTGTACAAGGCCTTCTTTAGTTTGTACACATGAGTCTGCCTGTCATGTGTCTCAAATCCTAGTGGTTTCTCTACATATACTTCCTCCTTGACTACATCATTCTGATGTAAGCTAATGTATCTCCCATCTCATACCTGTACGGATGGATATAATGGAAGTGTAGTATGCCACCGATGCAAATGTCTCTTCGTAGTTTGTGCCTTCTTTTTGTGAGAAGCCTTGTGCTATGAATCTTCCCTGATATCCCATGATGCTGCCATCTACTGCATGCTGGGTCTTGTAGATCCATATGGAAGACACTACGAATTTCCCTTTAGGTCTTGACACTGCATCCTAGACATCATTCTCCTTGAACTGATACTCTTTGATCATAGTCTCCTTCCCTTTCTTCTTGGCTACTTCTTCATAGCTGGAAGGTTCTGTACCAATGATGTCACTCAACAGTGTCACATAACTAGAGTGTGTCTGAGGCCTCTTGATTTCTTTGGAAGTCTCGTCATACTATTCTTCATCTTGTATTATTTCTCGTGCCCAAGGTGGTCTTCATCTCTCGAGGTGGATCTACCATTCTATTTATATTCTTTTGAATCTCTTTCTTTCGTCATGGTGTCTTTGACCCGGGAAGCTTCAGGTTCCTCTTCTAAACTATCATTACTTGTTCTTTGGAATGATCTACAAGTCAAGTTCAGTTGCATGATTAGAAATATATCATAATTTCCAAAACATATTAATAGTGACAAATATATGTCACATAGCCATGTGACTATTTTAGCCAATGCTACAACATTCATTCATATCATGTATACATACAGTAACTTCTAGATGCATTCTACCCCAATTTTATTAAGAGTGTGTACTAATCCTAATATGTCAGCAAAGAGGTTTCAATCTAGATAAGTAGTAATGGAATGTTGTACACCATCATTGACTTCTTAACCATTATGTGCAATTTAGTAGTATGAATGCAAAATACTCAAACATCAACTGAATATAAACAAATGTATAACTAAAAAATATCATGAAATGACAATTGAATACTCATCTTTATTTGTTTTGTGGGTAGAATCCTTCTTGAGCCTTTAGCTTCATCTTCTTCTTCATTCATAACAACATCGGTTATTATCCAAATGCTAAGATGGATAAGTGGTTCTTCAAGAATTGATTCCTTCATATTCATCATCACTTGAGGGATCTTCTTTGAATTGTGAGAGCTTGATCTTCAGTTTCTCCCATCTTCTCTTATCTTATTATGAGTCGATCTTATTCTTATGTACATTCTTCCCAGAGTCTGTTGAAGCTAATGACTTCCTTTTGGCACACATTCCTCTAATGAATGAATCTCATTATCTTGGGAGGCCATTCAAGGTGGTTATAACAATCCCTTGTTCTTATTCGATTGCTTCATCATAGAATTGAACACTTCCTTCTGGTGTCTTCAAGGATGACACATGAGGGATAAGATGATCTTTAATAGAATCTGCAATGATTCTCTTGGCTCTAGCCTTAGCCTCATCTCCCTCTGGATCTTAGAACTTCCTTACTGAAATATTGATCCAAGTCAATTTCTTCAAGGATCATGGAGGTCCTATACTTCCATACTTGGAAGTTTTCATCTTCACCAAGGTTGTCATTAAGATGGGTGTGATTAGTCATTTTGAAATGAGAACCTAAAATGTAAATAGCAAAAGTTAGATCTTACTGATTTGAGTTGTTCGTTCTGGTTTCAGAGCTGGATGATCTATAGTTTGTGAGAGAAACCCTAATTTTTCAAGATTGGGATTTCAAACTTCTAAATGGATAGAAATATTGGCCTCTTCAAGGTGAGCTGTCCAATGTACTTCTTTTATGAAAACAGTGGTGGGAAGCTCCTAGAATAGTAAGCCCTTGTTTTTCAATTTCTTCTACATAAATGTCTAAAATTGATTTTCCTGTATCTTCGAAGTTTAGGATCCTTACAGTCTAAAATTTCTCACTATGATAGCTTGATATGTCTTCTTTCCAACCCATCGGTTAGAGAAGAAATGGATTCTCCAAGTGGGACTTATGTTGATTTTACCAAGGTGACTGTTTTGGGGAATTTCAACATAGCGAACTTGTGCAGACTGTCACATGTCATTGTTTCACATTTTGTGTCTAAAAATCATATATAAAAAAAAAATTCCATTCCCTACCTATCACAGCTTTCTAAATTTCGTTTGGACCTTCCTAGCCTGAGATATAGAAAATCTACCTAGGTCACATGTTTATGACTGTATTCTGGAGGAGGCTGGAACCCTGATGTGGAGGAACCATATCTCCTGAAGTATAGAGAAATTGATACTGAAACTTTTACAAAGTGTACAACAAAAATTTCTCTTCGACTTGTAAAAGTTTAAGCTTCCGATCCTTCTTTAGTCTCATGTTATAGCAAAAGTTCTAGTATTACTAAATTCAATCTTCTAGGGTTTTCAGGCATGAAACCCTAATTTCCATTAGTTTCCATTGCAGTTGTATTTCAGCTATATAGTGAAACTTCTCTGATTTAGAAACTGATACCACCAATATATGCACCCTATTAAGGTGAGTTAGCCTATCCCTCCTTTCTTGATGATCTTTGGAGAGAACACCTTGAACTAGGAAGCCCTAGTTCCCGCAGCTGCACAGTGCCTTCTTTCAGAGAGGCTTTGATACCATGTTACATTTTCTTAAGATATGATTAGATTATCTAGGATATTTATCTGAAAGAATAACAAGTACAAAAAAATGCATAAGATATCAAAGATACACAATGCACAAATATTTTCATCAGGGAAACCATAAAGGAGAAAACCTTGCAAACTTCTTCAAAATAGTAAGATGATCAAAAGCAGTAATAAGAAATGTTCAGCAGCTATCTTTCTCTCCTCCTCTAACTGTCTCTCTCTCTCATGCGCCTTAGAGAGTGTGTGAGGTATGTATAAATGAGGGAGAGTTCCTCCCTATTTATACCCTTTCAAGTCACTGACCAAATATAAAACTCGAGCCTACATGTCATCTTATATGGGGCCCACTTCTCCTACATAGAACACAATTACATATTACATGATGTTACACTAGGGACTATTGGCCTAACTTAAAACAGAGGTTGTACCTCAAGATATAGACACAATTTAGACATCCCGTAAAGGGGTAACACACATCCCCAATGGGGGTACAACAACATACAATGATAATATACATTAGAATATCTTCCGAAGTTACAAATACATCAACAGGTGTAGCCTCATATATCGAATGACTGACTTGAATACAATTTTCTCATCACTATGCATGTGGTTGTTTATAATTTCTATATCTCCTTTAGCTTACTTCCATTACGGTTTTAGAGATACTATTTTCATTCTACATTGTAGAAGTGCATAAATTCATTAAGGTGTTCATGATTTTGTAGCTTGCAATATCTTGCAGATTGCATATTGTTGCACATGCATCTGTTGAAATCATTTTTTTAGTAAATAATTGCATCTTTTGAGGTTTTATAGGGCATGGAATTTCTATAGTCAAAGGTTGATTCTAGAGAACTTGAATTGTTATGTAGTAGTACCCTTAAGTTAGTGATTGTGTGTTTTCATTTATCATCCTTTGACTAGTTAGCCTTGTCTAGATTGAACTTCTAGTGTTATATGCAATTTTAGTTGTTCTTATATAAAATATCTATGCGCATTGGGATTTTCATTTGTCTTGAATCTTAGAGGTTTCACAACCATCTACCACAAAACATGTATATATTGAGGTCATATTTTCTAATGATCCTAAGGAGTATGTCCACATCTAAGTTGGGATTAAAAAAAATTGCCAACCAGTGTGCTATATTGATTTACCCCGCGCATTTGTAGGTTCTAAATCTTATATCAAAATATTAGTGATTGTCCCTTCACAAAATATCTTGAAACCTTGTAACATCAAGCTCCCTGAGCTCCACTAACTACCCAGGTGGTCCATAAAACTAATATTGGAATCATGCCAATAAGGTCCAAGGGAGCCAAATGGGATGGCCTTCACAACCCCTTTCTATGTCCACTTGGGTCAAAAGGGATTAAGAACTTAGCTACAAGCCTCCCTATTGATAAAATAAATAGAAATTTTTCTCCTCAGTATAGTTAACTCCATTAGTATACAGATTGCGGGTGCATTATAGAAAAATGTGCAACTGTCATCTTTCCTCTCCTTTTGGAGACATTTCCTACTACTATTTCATCAATATTAGGTTGTCCCAATTGGAACCACAACTTGACGATTTATATTAACTTTACAAAAAATATCATTTTGGTTCCAGTTGTTTTGGGATAGTATTTTAATTCTTTAATTCTTACCTAGAGTATCTTGAATTTGGATAGTTTTGTTCTTCTATCTCATTGAAGTCAAATCTATTTTTGACCCATTCTTTAAATTTGGCCATTTTTAATTTAAATATTAAGTCGACTCATTGTAAAGTGGGTTTTTTGTTTGAGGATTTACTTCAAAAATTTATGGAGTAGTTGGTGGTGATGGCATATTTTGTAGTATTTTATATGTAAAAATGATAGGGTTTAGTAACATAGTTATTAGTTAATTACATTAATGTATCTCCCTTGTAACATTAACGGATATATTTGAGTCAAAATGATGTTGCAACTACCCTATACAACTTAATAAGAATACAAAAATATAGTTTTTCAAGTGACTCAAATTTTGAAAATAGGAAAAAAATGAACTATTCTTGCTATTGTGCCTATAGTTCCATCCTCTCTTGAGGATTTGTAGTGAAATTTACAAGTGTAAATACTAATAAACTAAACTGAAAACAAAATTGATTTGCAATACATATTAAAACCTAACTCTAAATGAAATAATTCCCATTATCATTTTCCTTCTAAGTCTTTTGAAGGTGGTTGTTCTCTTCCTCTATTGGTTTCATCTCCAGATCCTCGTTCCCTTATTGAACTAATTGTTCTTCTTTAATTTCTTCAATTACCAAGCCTATTGATGTTCTTAGATTGGTATTTGAGTATGTAATTTTTGCAAGATTTTGTTACCAACTATTAAAGTCTAGTGCATTTTTCCTCCAAATGATTAATTTGTCACTTTGTTGGCTCACAAAATATAGAGACCAAATAATGGAGGATTTATCATCTACAAGATAAATCTCATGTCTCCTCCATGCTTTCTTGATGTCCAGGGCTCCATAATAGGCATATCATCCAAAGTAATTGTGTTCCACCCTCTGTTTTTAAACTCGACTAACTTGGACTTAGACTTGACCGAATTGAACAGTAATTGAATCGACTCAGACCTTTAATCAATATGGGGTCTGGTTTATTATGAAACTGGACGAGTTGGTGTATTTAGCCAACTATTTCAATACTAATTTGGTCCAAGTCAGTTGAGTCCTTACCTACTTGGTTATTGTCACAAATGTGGAGTCAAAACTAGTATTTTTTAAAATGATTTAAAACGTAAAATATATTTCCTAAAACTCTAAACCCTAAATCAAATTTAAAAAAATACCCCCCAACGTTTATTTACCTCATATCTCGTTCATCGAGAATTTATGAGCATTTGTATTTTGTGGAACAACATTAAAAATTGTATTTAGATTGTGTTGGGAGATTGTTTGTCAATATTATTGGGTTATTTCTAGTGTAGTTGTCACATAATAAAGGAGTTCACAACCCATGTTCATCCTTTGAGGAGTGTTGTCTAGATTGTTGTGTCCATTGAGATATTTATTTAGTGTGTTAAAAGTCAAATTTACCTTTTTTTCTCATAATATATATATATATATCTTTGATATCTATCTTTTGTTGCAAAAACACTTAAGATAGGGTTGAAACATTTTCATTTACGATGGCCTCAACAGCCAAATACCCTAGATGGATCCATTTTTGATGGTGTTGATAATGAGATGTATTGAAAATTTTCAAGAAACATAACGAAGTGGGGGGTAATCATAGGTTGAAGAAACAGTTCGTTGGTAACATAAGGAAAACCCCCCTATAAAGCACCAACAAAAGAGAATGGAGAAGTAATATTGGAGCTGAAAAACCAATTTGAAAATTTTGAAGAAGACAAGGCTAAGCATGCTAAGATAAATGTTGAAATAGGGAGGAATAAACAACTTTTCATGATGAGGGCATCTGAATCCCAAGGAATTCCTAGTTTTGATTGGAAGGGTCTTCCTCTATTCCTTATGGTGCTATTAGGGACCCATTTCATTATGTCGACCGACAAACAGAGAAAAAGGTAAAAACTATGGTAAAATATTGAAGTTGAGGGGTAGATCTAAGATCAGATCCCTTGGTCTAGCAATGAAAACATGTTGGAAATGCAATAAAGGTAGGAATTATAAATGAAATTGTAAGTCGATGGAAGTTGAGAAAAGAAAAGGGTCTAAGGAAGGTCAACCAACTGATAGTGCGTCATCATATAAGAAGAAATCAGTGATGTGTATTTGGCCTCTACAATTGTACATTCATATTGTGGCTCTTGGTTAATTAACTTTGATGCATCATGTGACACATATCAAAGAATGGTTTTGTGAGTATGATAAGTATGATGGTGGTGATGTAATACTATGATATTTAGTAAGATGGGGAATGTAGGTGTGAAATATATGTTTGAGAAATATATGTGAAAGTGTTGAGGCTTGGAAATTCGTAGGAGACAACAGTAAGGGATTCTCCCCAATCAACGTTCCCAACTAGCCCGTTGACTGTTTGGTGTAGGGAATCCGTCCGGTTTGTGGTCTGGCTACCGTAGGTCAAGTACCAAAACAAAGGCTTTACCGGTTGCGACCCGGTCCACTGAGTTTTTGTATTTTTGACTTAATGCATGAAATGCAAAAGCCTAATTAACAATGCAGGGTGATCGAGATGCAGGGAACGGTCACAATGTGATGCGCAGGTTCTTACCTCTCATCTTAGGCTCACAAACATCTAAATCACGTATGCAAGAACTAAATATCTATTCATTTTTCTATCTACCTATCCCTGGGGAGCCAAAATATGATTTATTTATGAGTAATGTGGATTATTCACGCATCATAAACAGAAATTAGAGGTAGCTGATATTCTTATCTACAACACATGAAAGATTAAAGATATTTCAACAATCAGATAGCCAACTGTTTCATAAGCAGCATACATTACTCATGGTGACATTTCCACAAAATGAACTAGAAATCATTTAAACAAGAACATAGGTTCAGAGAGTTAGAACGATCTCACGGTTAATGGACAAAAACTAGAAAACAAAATAGTTCATCTTTCAGTCATCCACAACATAACATTTGGAAATTGCACCAATCTTTCTCCATTAGGCAAACCATCTTTCTTTATTGCAAAGAGAAATAGTTCTTCTTACAATATTGCTTTCTAGTCTAACTGGGAAAAATTCCTTTTCTCCTTTTAAGCTTTCTATCTTTATACAAAAGGGTGAGACGATTGGGTTGCCCAAAGTAACCTTTGGGATTCCCAACTCTTCGTTTCCCAACGCTTGAATTTTTTCAAAATTTTTTTTACAAAATATTACACAATACAAAAAATTACCACTGCTTCACGAGGAGGGCCCCACTTGGGTATCTAGAAACTTCCTCCATGCCGAAGCTTCAACAGCAATGCCTTCAAATGCCCAGGGTTCCAGAAACTGAATATTGATTTCAAATTTCTCAGCTTAGTTCCTTATAGCCTCAATCTTGGCTGCACTTAACCGAAGCTGATATTCTAGAAGCTGCACACTGATAGTTGAATGATCCACCTCGCTTCTCAAGATCTGATCGTCTAGGGATTTGATCTGATGCACTTTAGCCTCCTCCTCTGCATATTTCTTCTACAAAAACTCCAAAAATGAGTCATGGTCCGGGAAATCCTCGAGCCTCTGCTTAGCCTCTATCTGGCACCGGTTGTAGGTAATGAGAAGTCTTCGGAAAAACTCGGTGCATAATCCTTTTGTCATTTTAATTGCCTTCTTGAAATCTTCAGCGATGTTGATGGCAAACTCCACTAGGTCATAGTCCCGCTTGAGGGCCTGTTGGTCCTTTGATGGTAGTTCTGCTGGAGTTTATTCGTTGTTTTTCAGCCTCGCTATTTTGGCAGTCAAGACTTCAATCACGTCTTGGGATCTATCCACAAAGTAAGATGCATTTTCTAAGATATCTCCCAATCGGCCATTGATCTGCAGCACTCTACATCTTTCTTCTTCAACAGTAGTCTGTAGCTGCAACATCTTGGTTTTTTGGGCCAATACATGCTCTTTGAAGGGCTGAAGGTTAACCTGTTGTTCTCTTGCCACTTCTAGAGCAGTGGTCAAAGAATAAACCTGCTCTTGATGTTCCTTTCTTAGTTCTTGGGTGTGCAGGTCATTGGCCTCTAAGAGGATCTTTTGCTGCCCTTCTAACTCGTCCACTTTTGCCAGTAGCTGTTCTTTTTTAGTTCTTAACTCTTGATATTCTTTCTGTATTCTCTCTAGAGATTCCTGTGTAGTTTCCAAAACTTGTATTTCTCCTTGGAGGGCCTGTACTTCAGCTCTTGAGGACTTCATTTCCCTTTGCATATCATCATATTTCCTCTTAAGCCTAGTGTTTTCTTCTCGCTCTCTTCTCAATGTATATTTCAATTGAGCAGATGATTTCTTGGATATCTCCAAGTCAGTCATGATCTTGTCTACATTATCCTCTGAAGATTGGATTAATGCAGACCCAGCTCTTAGGGTGAATATTGGATCTTGGTCTGTTCCTAACATAACAATCATATCCGTTATCATTTTACCAGGTAGATCTTTCGCCTCAACTTTCCTCTCGGTTCTCTTTATTATTCTCTTTGTTGCCCTATCATAATATACAGTGTTGAAATCAGGGATTTCTTCCCCTTTTTTCTGAACAAAAGGAACCAGCTTGAGAGTGGGGACCATGGGTGTGCTGGAAGTAGGTATTTGTGGGTCCTGAACCTTGGGGTTCTCAACATCCTGGGTCTGCCCTCCAGCTATGTCAAAATCTGACTATTATGTCTCAGTTTGTGTTAGCTTCAACATCTCTTCCTCCTGCTTTTGCAGCTCCTCATCGAGCTTCCTCTTCTTTTCTTCTTCCTCTGCCTTGGCTGCTTCTTCTGCTTTCTTAGCTGGTTCTTGGGCAGCTTTTATTTTCTCCTCTTCTTCTGTATGCAGCCATCCTACAGCTTCTTTTGCCAATCTTTGAGCCTCTTCATTTCTCCTTTTGGCTTCTTCCTCTGCCTTTGCTTGTTCATCCCCCTTCCCACCTTTGGTGGTGATCTTTTTCTTGAATCTCCTCTTTAGTGCTGTCATGTTCAGGGCATTCCAGAAGACATATTCTTCCTATCAAAATGGTGTGTATACTCAAAATGCACCTTATTTTCTTTACAATGATCAACCACTTTACCTTGGGAGTCATTTCTGTGGTAGGGAATCTCGCCAAAGTGGAACTTCTGTAGCTCTTCTACGAATTCCTCAGCTTGTTTCACCTTAGTGAACCTGTAACTTCCTAGTTTGAAGGGAAAGGGAGGGTAAGCAGTCTTCTTATGTTCAAATAGGAAGCTGCCTATTCCATCCAGGAACACTTGTCTGACTGCCTCCTTATGGACAATGTAATCAGTTGCGTATTTGGGCAGTAGGGAAGGATCTCTCGAACCTCCAAACATCCTGAAGTACATGCCATCTTCGGTCAAATAGTAGTCAGCATAATCCTCAGTCACTTGCATTGCCTCTTCTAACATGCAATCACACTCCTTCAGGAAAATGAGTGTGTATAATGGTATGACGAAGTGCTCACATATTTCACGATAATAACTGTGATATTGGTGTGCCCACAATGGTTTGTAAGCAGCATAGATAGGCATTCTTTCCCTGTCCCAGATGCACCTGAGACCAGGGAAAGGCTGGTTGCATAATACATAGTCTATAAGTATTGAACTCATATAAAATTCAGACCTTTTCTGGGTCTCTCCTCCCAATACTGAGGCCAAGCAAGCAGAGAGACTGTTTGAGACAAGGTTGTCCCAGTTGAAAATTGTCCTCTGGGTTGCAACATAAAAAATGATAGGTATCCATTCTAGTTTGAAAAACCTACCATGAGCTCTTCCAAATATTCTGTTGAGCATTAAGGCTATGAATCTATATGGAGCTCTTAAAATTGCAGTATCATATTCTCCGGTTACTCTGGTCCTGAAATGTTTTCCAGTCAACATCATTCTTTTCATGGTTTCTACCAAATCCATTCTTATGTTTTTTAACCAGTCATCAGATAAGAACTGTTGGGCCTCTAGCAAGTGGTAGGCTAGGGAAACATATCCGAGGCTGTATGTAGCATAGCCCTGCTTTTCAACATTTTCTAGAATCATTGTGGTTACATTTTCCCAGGGCAGAATCCAACCAATTACTTCAGAGCAAGGGAACAGATCTGGTCGGGTGGCAACCTTCAAAAGAGAAGATTTTTCTATGTTGGCATAAATGGACTCTTCTTCTAAGCCCATGTCAGGGACCTCTCTTTGGGTGATCAGTCTGTATATTTCACCCCACTGGTACTCCGGTTCAAGACCAGAAATACATTTAGTGTCCTCATATACGTATTCTGTCTTGGTGACCACTTCTACTTCTGGCTCTTCTTTGACCACAGGGGCCTTCTTCTTTTGTCTCTTTGACATGGTGATTTCTTCCTGCCATAAAATTGTAATATTAAGCCCCTTTGAATGAGTGGCAAACTTGTATACATCACTGTGCAATGTGCCATTTATCCTATGTTTAATATGATAGCAATCAGATAATGAAACAAATGTATGCATGTATAGCCTAAAATGGCCTAACTAATCAGAACTGTTACAACCAAAGTGCAGCATTCAATGACCTTGTCTATATCTAGCATGATGCAAAACAAGTCATAGATATTAAAAATTAGCAATCTACCACTGTTGTATGATACTGAACAATTCTATCAGCCACATTCAAGACAGAAAGGAAATCTACATCAATAGGCCACCAATTTCGGCTCTCTGTGCACGCCATTATTGTTTCACTGCACGGGGAAGACAAGGGAAAGGTATACAAGATTTTAATCATGATTTAACAAAATCATGCCCACGCGGCTTATGGCCAATAGACTAAAAGCAACAGCGTATTCCCTTAAGTCGGCTAGGAAATCGATGCTGAGCTCGAATGGGTGGGGCGCGCGGAACCATGTAGGTGGAAATGGCTAGGGTTTAAATGATGGAGGGAACCCAAAATAGAACAAACAGTCCCAAATCCATAATGAAGGGCCATGGAAAACTGCTCTCTACCATACATCATCCTACAAGGGTGGTTTGGTGCAGACAACATAACCGCCGCCTGCACCAAACACCCTAATCCGCTGTGCACAGGGCAGTTTAACAACGGAGCTATGGAAAAACTACTCTAAGGGCCACACCACCTACCCACTGACATTAATACCACAAAATCCCCATATATAAATAGGCATAGAAATTAACGGGACGAAGGAAACGACTGCGCTTAACACCCTAACCGTAGCAAACCATCAATCAAATACCTAAACGAAAATGGGAAAAGGCCAATGAGCCTACCTGGCAATGCAATGTGATCAATCAGGTAGATGAGCGGTCAAACATCCATAGTCGAGCCACCTGGACGTGGGTACCAGCAACGAGATCCTTCGCAGCTCGTGAGAATGACACGCACGATAATGACAGTGCTCGACGGTTAAAAGAAATAATAGAAAATAACCCTTGAACCCCGTATATATATATGGTCGACACGTGTGACGGGAAAATAATCGGACGTCGGAGCATTTTCGAATCGGAGGATGAAAGCGAACGCTCTTCCGCAACAGTGGATGATCCAAGCGCCAAGCCTTCCGCTCTGGTCATATGTATCGGGTAAAAGTTTAAAGATTGGACGTCGGAGCCAAAACTAATCGGAGGCTGAATGTATGCTTTCTTCTGCAATGACGGATGATCAAAGATCCAAGCCTTCCACGGGGTCAAACATATCGGATGGCGGAAAACTTCGGATCGGAGACTGAAAGCCAACTTTCTTCCGCAACGATGGACGGCCACAACGTCAAACCACCCGTAGAGACATGCATGGCAGAGAAAGGATAAAAGATCGGAAGATGAAAGGCTATTTCTTTCCATAACAGCGAAAGACCGAACCACAGATCTATCCGCAACGACGAGCGGAAGCCAAACGTAATCGGGAGAGTTAATGGTTTGCCATCCGCAACGGCGGAGGAAATAGTCATAAAAAATTCCGATGTAAAACCAAAAGCATCCGACGTAGAACAAAGAAATCGGAAAAACAATTGAAGTCAAACCGAAAACCCATCCGCAACAGCGGAAGAAGAAATCACAACTGGCCTGATGCGAAACCAAAAAGCAACCGATTAATACCAATCAAATCGGAAGAAAAGCTGAAGCTAAAACTGAACATCCATCCGCAATGGTGGAGAAAGAATGACAAGTCTTTCCGATTTAAAATAGAAAAATCCGGCGATTAAAACCAATGTATCGGAAGCAAAACCAAAGTTAAGACTGGCTATTCAGCCGCAACGGCGGAGGCTTTAACTAAATTTTTTTTCGATTTCGACATGCTGAACATGCATCCAAAGGCAGCGATAAAATTTGATCATACAGTGAATTACAAATGCTTAGAGGGAGAAACCAAGCAAGTGTTAAATCAATTCAATCAGTAAAAAAGTTCTTCTGCAAAGTTCTTAGACCAAATCAAAGAAGAAAAACATACTAATATAAGCAAAGGAGGGTCCTAAATGTTTTTTGGAATTTTGGGAAATTGTTGCAGCTACAACAATTGGCGACTACCTGGTGAACCCCAGATTTCTGAATTAACTCCTTCCCAGTGCAAGACTGCCCGAATAAAGTTGAAATTTTCTAGATGTTTGTATTCCTAAGCTGGCCAACCTATGCATTTAAATCATTAAGAAGTAGTCCATTTTTGGGAAATGGTAACATTAGAAATATTGCCAGTCTAAATAAGTCTTTTGAGGCCTAATAAGTGAGGTTCATTTTTCCTATCCTTAGGTGGTTTCCATCTTTGATACCATAGGATTGTAACAGATAGTAACATCATTATCCTTTTGTTCCTTATTCCCATGCCAATTGCACTTTTGTGCCATTTGAACTTTAGTTCTTGTCATATGAGTCCTCCAGCATGCCTTTCTTACTGAATTTTAATTCAGGATCCTCTATCCCATAGTGTCCTTTTGTGTGAATGGTGTACTTCATGTTTCAGCCCACGGATGGAGAGGATCTTTTGGCCATTTAGTACTTCATGCTTTGATACTTTGCTTTGATATATATTGTTCTTTTAAGGAGTTTTGACTCTTGATAGCTTTTAGCTTTTGCTGAGATTATGGCATGGGATCATTTATATATGATATACTGTTTACCCTGCTTCCTTGCCGTGGGTATTTTGCTGTCACCCCTTTGGACTCTTAAGATGTGAGATGGATGGAGCCTCGAAATAGTATTCCAGACCTGCTTCACTTCTGAGTTATTTACAAGGGTTAAGCAAGACTTCAACGAATGCATGACCAGTTAGGAACACTGCTACTAGAAGACATTCTATGTTTAAAACCAAGTCTTTTGCTCAAGATTTCAGTTAATAAAGAACCCTGATGTTTCCATTGCAACCAAAAGTTTGCCTCTTTATTCAAAACCAAAAGAAATGCTAACAAAGCAATAAAAGGAAAACAACATCAAATCCAATAATCAAAAGAAAACAACATCAAAGCATTAAAGAAAACAAAACAAATTATTTATGTACACAGCAAAACAAAAGAAAAATTATTGCCCACTCCTGAAAATTTTTAAATCTAGAGAGTTAAAGGGTGGGCTGGATCATAGACATGAGATATCTAACCATGGTCTAGCTATGCTCTTTTTGAAACTAAACACATGTCTACAATTCTATAATCATCTCTTACAACCTGAGGAAGTTGAAGGAGCCCAGGCTGAGTGTCAATCATAGAACTGGCCTTGCTTGAGGTATGATGTCTTAGCTTAAGCTTAGTCAGATAGTTCCCCAGGACATAATCAGCAGATTCATTTCCTTCCCTTAGCTTAGTGACAGTATACTTCATATAAGGCTCTCTCGAAATCTTAATCTTATTTGGGGTACCCGCGAGAGGCAACAATAAATGAGACCAATCCGAAGCAAAATAGCCTTTTAACCTAGTAGACCAATCTCTGTTCAGGATAAGCCCATATCCACTAGGTATGTCAGCCACAGTGATGTCAATAAATTGGCAAATTTTGTTGTTTGCAGACAAGCGAATGAGGAAAATTTTCATTTCTCCCACTACCTTGACACCTGTGCTGTCTAATTGCGTTACTTCACAGAAAGTGGACTCTGGCTGTCCATTAATCTTTTTGCAAATATCCAATGGCATAACATTCACCGCTGATCCAGAATCTACTAAGCAATTATGCACATTATGATTTAGCATTTCTAGGGTCAAAAGAAAAGGTGGGGTATCAGCTTTCTCCTCCCAACCTGGTTCTATGTCTTCTTCTCCTGGTTGGTTCTGAGTAGGTATATCCTCTTCAATCTCTTTGGTTTCATTAGAGTTATCCTCACTAACACCTATCTGATCTTCTACAGGTTTGACAGTTTCAGTGATTGGCTTTGCCTCCTAGTTGAGGGTATTGGCTCTATGTGTTTTGCCCTCAACTTTCACTTCTACCTTTCTCTTGACATTCTCCTGCAGATTTGTAATCTTCGAAATTATGGTATTGTCTTCAATTGTTAAACCCATGTCCTTCGCTGTTGTAGATGTGCATTCAGATTTAGGAGTACTCTCTTCGGTGTCAAACAGTGAGACACCATTCCATGAAAACATGTTATCAATCTCTGGTTTCTCTATGATCTGGTTTTTCTTTTCCTTCTTACCACTGTCCTTAGTCAATTGAGGGTCCAACAACTTATTCATCACCAATGTCATCGAATGTAACAATTGAGGACACTTCTTTTCAGAATGAGGTTATTGGTGAAAAGTACAGAAGTTATCCTTCCCTACTTCTATTATATTTATTGATGCCAAATTTGGTGGAGGGACTTGCCATTGGTTGTTATCCTCTCTTTTCGTACAGTAGGGATTATAAGTTTTCTGAATGTCCCTTTCCTTTTCTAGATCTATTATTCGGTTGGATAGCTTCTGCATCATTTTCAGCATTCCATGATAATCATGTGAATGATCCTCTTTAGGTTTAGATAGCAGTAAAGTTCTTCTATCTGTAGTTTTCTCCCCAGGTAGATCAGGATAATCTTCTACACTTTCCCTCTCAGCCTCTACTCTTTCTGCCTCTTCATAGGTCTCTACCAATGTAGGCTTGGATTTCATCTTGGCAAACATGGCCAACTCAGGCCCTAGGGATGAGGTATAATATTCAATTAAGACCTTGTCTAAGGGTCTGTCAGCTTCAGAAAAGTTCTTTAGGCATATTGAGAATCTTTGAGTGAACTTATGTACCTTTTCATTCTTCTCTTTTCTTAACAAATAAAGACCTTTCATCAATGAGGCATGTGTCTTTTGGGCTGTGTATTTACTTCGGAAGAGCCTTTCGAAGGTGTCCCAATCAAGAATAGAGTTTGCGGGCAATCTAAAATACCAGGATGCTGCTGTTCCTTTCAGGTTGTGAGGGAATAGTCTACAGACCACATCTTCATACTCCCCAACCCTTAGCCCCTCTAATGCTAGATAAAATCTTTGCAGGTGGTCGTCTATAGCAATCCTTTCATTGGGGTCAAACTTAGGCAACAACTTTTCAAAGGCATGAGGTAGGTTATGCAAAGGAGGTGTAAGGTTCAAAGGGGATCTAGCTCTCCAAGCTAGCAGAGGGTTAGGCTGATTTACATTTATGTTAGCCATAGGCACACGTATAAGAACAAGAGTCTGAGCAAAGAACAACGTAGGGTGAGAACAAGCTTTCTTACTTCAGAGGTATAACCGAAAACTGTGAGTACTTGGGTCAGGCTACAAGCTTCAAAACATCTGCTGGTGGGGTAGTCTTGGGAAAAATGAGTTTCTGTGGCCAGCCATGCACTGGCGGCCCTCCTTCTAGTGCCAAAACTGTTGAGGCCTAGAAATTCATAGGCGACAACAGTAAGGGATTCTCCCCAGTCAACGTTCCCAACTAGCCCGTTGACTGTTTGGTGTAGGGAATCCATCCGGTTTGTGGTCCGGCTACTGTAGGGCAAGTACCAAAACAAAGGCTTTACCGGTTGCGGCCCGGTCCACCGAGTTTTTGTATTTTTGACTTAATGCATGAAATGCAAATGCCTAATTAACAATGCAGGGTGATCGAGATGTAGGGAACGGTCACAATGTGATGTGCAGTTTCTTACCTCCCGTCTTAAGCTCACAAGCATCTAAATCACGTATGCAAGAACTAACTATCTATTCATTTGTTTATCTACCTATCCCCGGGGAGCTAAAATATGATTTATTTATGAGTAATGTGGATTATTCATGCATCATAAATAGAAATTATAGGTAGCTGATATTCTTATCTACAACACATGAAAGATGAAAGATATTTCAACAATCAGATAGCCAACTGTTTCATAAGCAACATACATTACTCATGGTGACATTTCCACAAAATGAACCAGAAATCATTTAAACAAGAACATAGGTTCAGAGAGTTAGAATGATCTCACGGTTAATGGACAAAAACTGGAAAACAAAATAGTTCATCTTTCAGTCATCCACATCATAACATTTGGAAATTGCACCAATCTTTCTCCATTAGGCAAGCCATCTTTCTTTATTGCAAAGAGAAATAGTTCTTCTTACAATATTGCTTTCTAGTCTAAGTGGGAAAAAGTCCTTTTTTCCTTCTAAGATTTCTATCTTTATACAAAAGGGTGAGACGATTGGGTTGCCCAAAGTAACCTTTGGGCTTCCCAACTCTTCGTTTCCCAACGCTTGAATTTTCTCAAAATGTTTTTTACAAAATATTACACAATACAAAAAATGACCACTCTTTCACGAGGAGGGTCTCACTTGGGTATCTAGAAACTTCCTACATGTTGAAGCTTCAACAGCAATGCCTTCAAATGCGCAGGGTTCCAGAAACTGAATATTGATTTCAAATTTCTCAGCTTGGTTCCTTATAGCCTCAATCCTGGCTGCACTTAACCGAAGCTGATCTTCTAGAAGCTGCACACTGATATTCGAATGATCCACCTCGCTTCTCAAGATATGATCGTCTAGGGCTTTGATATGATGCACTTTAGCCTCCTCCTCTGCATATTTCTTCTCCAAAAACTCCAAAAATGAGTCATGGTCCAGGAAATCCTCGAGCCTCTGCTCAGCCTCTATCTGGCACCGGTTGTAGGTAATGAGAAGTCTTCTGAAAAACTCGGTGCATAATCCTTTTGTATTTTTAACTGCCTTCTTGAAATCTTCAGCGGTGTTGATGGAAAACTCCACTAGGTCATAGTCCCACTTGAGGGCCTGTTGGTCCTTTGATGGTAGTTCTGCTGGATTTTCTTCATTGTTTTTCAGCCTTGCCATTCTGGCAGTCAAGACTTCAAGCACGTCCTGGGATCTATCCACAAAGTAAGATGCAGTTTCTAAGATCTCTCCCAATCGGCCATCGATCTGCAGCACTCTACATCTTTCTTCTTCAACATCAGTCTGTAGCTGCAGCATCTTGGTTTTTTGGGCCAATGCATGCTCTTTGAAGGGCTGAAGGTTAACCTGCTATTCTCTTGCCACTTCCAGAGCAGTGGTCAAAGAAGAAACCTGCTCTTGATGTTCCTTTCTTAGTTCTTGGGTGTGCAGGTCATTGGCCCAAGAGGATCTTTTGCTTCCCTTTGAACTCCTCCACTTTTGCCAGTAGCTGTTCTTTTTTAGTTCTTAACTCTTGATATTCTTTTTGTATTCTCTCTAGAGATTCCTGTGTAGTTTCCAAAACTTGTATTTCTCCTTGGAGGGCCTATACTTTAGCTCTTGAGGACTTCATTTCCCTTTGCATATCATCATATTTACTCTTAAGCCTAGTGTTTTCTTCTCGCTCTCTTCTCAATGTATCTTTCAATTGAGCAGATGATTTCTTGGATAGCTCCAAGTCAGTCATGATCTTGTCTACATTATCCTCTGAAGCTTGGATTAATGCAGACCCGGATCTTAGGGTGAATCTTGGATCTTGGTCTGTTCCTAACATAACAGCCATATCCGTTATCATTTTACCAGGTAGATCTTCCGCCTCAACTTTCCTCTCTGTTCTCTTTATTATTCTCTTTGTTTCCCTATCATAATATACAGTGTTGAAATCAGCGATTTCTTCCCCTTTTTTCTGAACAAAAGGAACCAGCCTGAGAGTGGGGACCATGGGTGTGCTGGCAGTAGGTATTTGTGGGTCCTGAACCTCGGGGTTCTCAACATCCTAGGTCTGCCCTCCAGCTATGTCAGAAGCTGACTGTTCTGTCTCAGTCTATGTCAGCTTCAACCTCTCTGCCTCCTACTTTTGCAGCTCCTCATCGAGCTTCCTCTTCTTTTCTTCTTCCTCTGCCTTGGCTGCTTCTTCTGCTTTCTTAGCTGCTTCTTGGGAAGCTTTTACTTTCTCCTCTTCTTCTGTATGCAACCATCTTGCAGCTTATTTTGCCAATCTTTGAGCCTCTTCATTTCTCCTTTTGGCTTCTTCCTCTGCCTTTGCCTGTTCATCCCCCTTCCCACCTTTGGTGGTGATCTTTTTCTTGAATCTCCTCTTCAATGCTGTCATGTTCGGGGCATTCTGGAAGACATATTCTTCCCTATCAAAATGGTGTGTATACTCAAAATGCACCTTATTTTCTTTACAATGATCAGCCACTTTACCTTGGGAGTCATTTCTATGGTAGGGCATCTCGCTAAAGTGGAACTTCTGCAGCTCTTCTACGAATTCCTCAGCTTGTTTCACCTTAGTGAACCTGTAACTTCCTAGTTCGAAGGGCAAGGGAGGGTAAGCAGTCTTCTTATGTTTGAACAGGAAGCTGCCTATTCCATCCAGGAACACTTGTCTGACTGCCTCCTTATGGACAATGTAATCAGTTGCGTATTTGGGCAGTAGGGAAGGAGCTCTCGAACCTCCAAACATCCTGAAGTACATGCCATATTCGGTCAAATAGCAGTAAGCATAATCCTCAATCACTTGCATTGCCTCTTCTGACATGCTATCACACTCCTTCAGGAAAATGAGTGTTTATAATGGTATGACGAAGTGCTCACAGATTTCCCGATAATAACTGTGATATTGGTGTGCCCACAATGGTTTGTAAGCAGCATCGATAGGCATTCTTTCCCTGTCCCAGACGCACTTGAGACCAGGGAAAGGCTGGTTGCATAATACACAGTCTATAAGTATTGAACTCATATAAAATTCAGACCTTTTCTGGGACTCTCCTCCCAATGCTGAGGCTAAGCAAGCAGAGAGACTATTTGAGACAAGGTTGGCCCAGTTGAAAATTGTCCCCTGGGTTGCAACATAAAAAATGATAGGTATCCATTCTTGTTTGAAAAACTTGCCATGAGCTCTTCCAAATATTCTGTTGAGCATCAAGGCTATGAATCTATATGGAGCTCTTAAACTTGCAGTATCATATTCTCCGGTTACTCTGGTCCTGAAATGTTTTCCAGTCAACATCATTCTTTTCATGGTTTCTACCAAATCCATTCTTATGTTTTTTAACCAGTCATCAAATAAGAACACTTGGGCCTCTGGCAAGTGTTAGGCCATGGAAACATATCCGGGGATGTATGCAGCATAGCCTTGCTTTTCAACATTTTCCAGAATCATTATGGTTACATCTGCCCGGGGCAGAATCCAACCAATTACTTCAGAGCAAGGGAACAGCTCTGGTCGAGTGGCAACCTTCATAAGAGAATATTTTTCTATGTTGGCATAAATGGACTCTTCTTCTAAGCCCATGTCAAGGACCTCTCTTCGGGTGATCAGTCTGTATATTTCACCCCACTAGTACTCCGGTTCAACACCAGAAATACATTTAGTGTCCTCATATACGTATTCTGTCTTGGTGACCACTTCTACTTCTGGCTCTTCTTCGACCACAAGGGGCCTTCTTCTTTTGTCTCTTTGACATGGTGATTTCTTCCTGCCATAAAATTGTAATATTAAGCCTCTTTGACTGAGTGGAAAACCTGTATACATCACTGTGCAATGTGCCATTTCTCCTATGTTTAATATGATAGCAATCAGATAATGAAACAAATGTATGCATGTATAGCCTAAAATGTCCTAACTAATCAAAACTGTTACAACCAAAGTGCAGCATTCAATGACCTTGTCTATATCTAGCATGATGCAAAACAAGTCATAGATAGTAAAAATTAGCAATCTACCACTGCTGTATGATACTGAACAATTCTATCAGCCACATCAATAGGCCATCTACATCAATAGGCCACCAAAGGAAATCTACATCAATAGGCCACCAATTTCGGCTCTCGGCGCACACCATTATTGTTTCGCTGTAGGGGTCAAACAAGGGAAAGGTATATGAGATTTTAATTGTGCTTTAACAAAATTGTGCCCACGCGGCATTTGGCCAACAGACTAAAAGCAACGGTGTATTCCCTTAAGTCGGCTAGGAAATCGATGCTGAGCTCGAATGGGGAGGCATGCGGAACCATGTAGGTGGAAACGGCTAGGGTTTAAATGATGCAGGGAACCCAAAATAGAACAAACAGTCCCAAATCCATAATGAAGGGCCATGGCAAACCGCTCTCTACCATACATCATCCTACAAGGGTGGTTTGGTGCAGACATCGTAACGACCACCTGCACCAAACCCCCTAATCTGCTATGCGCAGGGCAGTTTAACAACGGAGCTATGGAAAAACTACTCTAAGGGCCACACCGCTTGCCCACTGACAGTAATACCACAAAATCCCCATAAATAAATAGGCATAGAAATTAACGGGATGAAGGAAACGGCCGCACTTAACACCCTAACCGTAGCAAACCATCAATCAAATACCTAAACGGAAACGGGAAAAGGCCAACGAGCCTACCTGGAAATGCAATGTGATCAATCGGGCAGATGAGCAGTCAAATGTCCATAGTCGAGCCACCTGGACGTTGGTACTAGCAACGGGATCCTTCGCAGCTCATGAGAACGACACGCACGACAATGATAGTGCTCGACGGTTAAAAAAAACAATAGAAAATAACCCTCGAACCCCATATATATATGTGTTCGGCACGTGCGGCGGGAAAAAAATCGGATGTCAGAGCATTTTCGAATCGGAGGATGAAAGCGAACGCTCTTTTGCAACGGCGGATGATCCAAGCACCAAGCCTTCCGCTCTGGTCATATGCATCGAGTAAAAGTCTAAAGATCGGACGTTGGAGCCAAAACTAATCGGAGGCTGAATGTATGCTTTCTTCCACAATGGTGGATGATCAAAGCTCTAAGCCTTACGTGGGGTCAAACATATTGGATTGCGGACGACTTCGGATCGGAGACTGAAAGCCAACTTTCTTCTGCAATGATGGATGGCCACAACATCAACCCACCTGCGGAGACATGCATGGCGGAGAAAGGATAAAAGATCGAAAGATGAAAGGCTATTTCTTTCCATAACAGTGAAAGACCGAACCACAGATCTATCCGCAATGGTGAGCGGAAGCCTAACGTAATCGGGAGAGTTAACGGTTTGCCGTCCGCAATGGCGGAGGAAATAGTCATAAAAACTTCCAATGTAAAACCAAAACCATCCGACGTAGAACAAAGAAATCAGAAAAACAATCGAAGTCAAACTGAAAACCCATCCACAACGGCGGAAGAAGAAATCACAACTGGTCCAATGCGAAACCAAAAAGCATCCGATTAATACCAATCGAATCGGAAGAAAAGCCAAATCTAAAACTGAACATCCATCCACAATGGCAGAGAAAGAACAACAAGTCTTTCCAATTTAAAACAGAAAAATCCACCAATTAAAACCAATGTATCGAAAGAAAAACCAAAGTTAAGACTGGCTATTCAGCCACAACGGTGGAGGCTTTAACCAAAAACTTTTCCGATTCCGACATGTTGAACATGCATCCAAAGGCAGTGATAAAATTTGATCATACAGTGAATTACAAATTCTTAGAGGGAGAAATCAAGCAAGTGGTAAATCAATTCAATCAATAAAAAAGTTCTTCTGGAAAGTTCTTAGACCAAATCAAAGAAGAAAAACATACTAATATAAGCAAAGGAGGGTCGTAAATTTTTTTTGGAATTTTGGGAAATTGTTGCAGCTGCAACAGAAAGATGGTGCAAGGAGCAATGGTACTGATGAGAGGAGTCCAGACTATAACATTTTACAATCTATGGGGAATGTAGGTGTGAAATCTATGTTTGAGAAATATATGTGAAAGATGGTGCGAGGAGCAATGGTACTGATGAGAGGAGTCCAGACTATAACATTTTACAAGCTACTAGGAATAACAAACACCAAAGAATGTGCTAATATGGTATATCATGAGTATGACGACATATATTTTTGTATGGTCGACTCTATTAGTGTTTATAATATAATTTCATTGATCATAATCTTAATTTTTAAGAATAACAAGTACACCAAGATGCATAAGATAGAATAGATACACACTACACAAAGATTTTCACCGGGGAAACCATAAAGGAGAAAACCCTGCAAAATTCCTTAGAATAGTCTAGTCACAAAAACTGTATCATAACATGAAAAAACCTAGTAATAAGAAGTATTCTACAACTATCTATCTCTCCTCCTTATCTTTCTCTCTCTACTCATGCAAACTTGAGTGAGTGCAAGTGTGTATAAATGAGGGAGGGCACCTCCCTATTTATACTAATCAAGTGACTGACCTAACACATGGCTAGGGCCGACCTCTTACCCTAACCAGGACAACTTCTCCTAGAGATACTCTAAAAATACATTACATGATGTTTCACTAACTAGGACTATTGGCTCGACTTACAATGGAGGTTGTACCTCAAGGTCCTTAGACAATAATGACATCCCAAAAGGAGGCAAACACATCTTCGATGGGGGTACAACAACATACAATGATAATATACATCAGAAAATCTTTTGAAGTTACAATTACATAAACACTCCCTCTTAACTAGGAAGGTATTCTCTCTCTCTCACACACACACACTCATCAACACATCTGGTACAGTCATCATCACAGATTCATCATAGTTATTGGCATCTTCTTATTTTTCATCGAATGGTACTATCTGTCATTGAATGTTTCTATAGATCCAACCCTTTTTCATGTTGGGTGTAGGCCTATTACTCATCTAGGTATTCATCACATCTTTGAGAAAGCCATCACATAGGTACAATACAATACCTTATTTATATTTCCACTGCAATAAATATGTTTCCTACCTTCTTCTCGTCCTATCCAAATCCTCTCTTTTGTCCTCCACACAACAAATAAAAACACACAAAGCTCATAGAGCTCACCCCAAATGTAGACCACATGTGTTCTATCAACATAGGAGCATGTCAATATGTCACCAAGATAATCCTACATCCACCACTATGTAAGAACCATCCAGGAGCATGCCAAGTGCATTACGTCTCTCTACGGTCAACCTATGTTCTACCCTCAAAGGATAACTTCCTAGGTGAATACCAAGTGCCATGTGACCTCATCATCTTTTTCACGGGAACACAAATATATAAGGACTGATTACGTCTGAACAACCTGTATCCAAGATCCTTTTACATTAAGACAACCTTCAAGAATTATTACGTATGAGTAACCTACGTACCACGCCAAGGCTCGTATTTACACTCAAACAACCCACATGACTTATTACGTTCGAATAACCTGCATACCGCGCTACGACTCATATTTACATTTGAAAAACCCATCTCAGGATGGATTACATCCAAATAACCTATGTACCACGCCATTGATCATATTTACATTCAGATAACCTATAATATTGATTACATCCAAGTAGCCCACGTATCATGTCAGGGATCGTATTTACACTTGGACAACCTGTCTCATTTCCCATGTGAGATATCATGCATCTACGTCCTTTGGTCTCTTGTCATTTCTAGCATAGAATAACATCGAGACTGATTACGTCCAAGGATAACCTGCAAGATTCTCTAGGACTTATTACATCTGAGGACAACCTACAAGACTTATTACATCCGGGCAACCTACGACCTTCGCCAAGACTTTTACACTCGAACATCCTGTCTCACCATCTATGCTAGAAAGCACCACTCCCTCTTTCAAGGGGTCTCATTCTAGATCACACCAAGTCTTTCTCTAAAATACTTGAACTTCACTCGAGCTAAAGGCTTGGTCAACACATCATCTATCTGCTCGTCCATTGCCACGTACTAGAGCTTCACTACTCCTCTCTGCACCATATCCCTGATATAGTGGAATCTGATCTCTTTATGCTTCGACTTGTCATGGAACACTGGGTTTTCTGACAGCTTCACACAACTCTAGTTTTCATAGAATATACAAGCCACTTATAATTGGATATAAACAAAATCAGACAGTAGCTTTCGTGGCCATACTGCCTCATAGATAGCCGAGCAAGCAGAAACATACTCTGCCTTGGCTGTACTCAGTGCCACACGAGACTACTTCCTGCTAAACTAGGATATCATGCCAGATCCCAAACTGAAGTAACAACCTGAAGTGATCTTACTATTAGTGGTGCTACCTTCCCAATCTGAATCAACATAACTGTGCAGGTTAATCTTCTGATTCACATCTTACTTGAGCCCATAATCCATTGTACCCTTTAGGTACCTCAATATATGATTTGTAGCAACCATGTGAACATGTCTCGGATCCGTTAGGAACTGAATTGATGTTTTCATCGCAAAGCATATATCTGGTCTCGTATTGCTCAGATACATCAATGAGCCAATCATCTGATGATACATTGTGTCATCAACCGAATCTGATGAAGCATCACACAAAAGCTTCAAGTTTGATGCCATAGGTGTGGCTATCGCTTTGCAATCCAACATTCTGAATCTCTTCAGAATCTCTATTGTATACTTTCCTTGGCTAAGGAAAACCCCATATGCACTCTACCACACCTCCATGCCTAAGAAGTAGTGCATCATCCCTAGGTCTTTCATATAGAACTCAGTAGTAGGTCTCCTCTTTGCACCTATAATGAGTTTGTACTCTCCTGTTAGGAATATGTCATCGACATATAGTAGGAGCATCACTGGTATTCTGCCCTCAACCTTGAAGTAAATTTTGGAATCTGATTTACTCTTAGTAAATCCCAAGTTCATCAAGAAGCCAACCATCATGTTGTACCATGTCCTGGGTGCCTGTTTTAACCCATACAAGGACTTATTCAATTTGCACACATGAGCAAGCCTGTCTTGTTTCTTCAATCCCAATGGTTATTATATTTACACTTCCTACTCAACTACACCATTCAAGAATGTTGTATTAACATCCATCTGGTGTATTTCCCAACTCATAAGTGCAGTCAATGCAAGTATAGATCTAATGGAAGTGTGCCTTGCTACAAGTGCAAATGTCTCTTCCTAGTCTATGCCTTCTTTCTGTGAGAAGCCTTGTGCTGCAAGTATTGCCTTGTGTTTCTCAATGCTACCATCTGCAACATGTTTTATCTTGAAGATACACTTCAAAGTCATGATAGACTTCCTTTCCAATGTTGAAACTATCTCCCAGACATCATTCTTCATAATCAACTGATATTCCTTGATCATGGCATCCTTCCATTCTTTCTTTTCTGTAGCCTATGCATAGTTGGAAGGTTCCTTATCAATGATGTCACACACTAGGGCCACATAGATGTTGTAAGGATTTGACCTTTTCCTCTCTCTATGCATCCATTCTAGAGCGCCATACCTTTTAGCCTCGTGTATGAGCTCTTGTGCCCATGCTGGTTTCCTCTTGTGGGAGTCCCTCTCATGAAGTGTCTCTATAGACTCTTATGGATCTGCCATGTCACGATATTCATGGTCTTTTGGAATTTATTCTACAATTTCCATGCCTCAGACTCTCATTTCTTCAGGTTCCTCAACCTCTTCAATAGGTAGCCTCATGGATCTAGAGTATGTCGAGTCCTCATCAAAGGTTACATCTCTACTGATGTCAATCTTCTTGAATTCTGGGAAGTTTATTTGGTAGGCATTTGATGTATCATTGTATCCTATAGATATACCCTTCCTCACATAAGGATTGAGCTTGGTCCTTTTCTCCTTGGGACATGTATGTACACCGGGAAACCAAATATTCTAAAATGACTCACTTCTGGTTTCTCCCCTGAGAAGTCCTCTTCAGGAGTCTTGTTATCAAGTACTGGACGAGGAGTATGGTTCTGTACATACATAGATGTTCTTGCTTCCTCCACTTGTTTTTAGGGAAATCTACCTTATGGTTGGGGTTTTAGGCCACCAACGTACTGAGGGTTTACTGATAGACAATCAATGTTTTACAAGCATATAGTAAAGAAGAAGAGAGAAAGGATGTGCACCTTGTTTCGACGGTTGGTCCTATCTTGGTCTCTTTTCTCCTATTGCTCCTTAGCTTCCAATATCCCACAACTGCAACAAATATTTGACCTTCCTCAAAGCATCTTCAACTATTATACAAAATGAGATGTGGACATATAAATATTCCAACTCAAATCAAAGAACTACCTAGGTCAATACTCAAAACAACTGAAGCATACATTTAGACATTGATGGAAGGAAAAACATTCTTTATTGATAGAGTTCTAGAAACATTACATATCCTTTGTCTGATAAAGCTTCTATGCAAACCAAGATCTTTGCCCTCTTGCTTCTCTCCTCAATGAAATTCTCCATCATAACTTTGCCTCCAAAGTTGGGTCCCTCTATCCTCTACCCTTCTCCTCTTTTTATAGTTGTTTAGGAGGAAGGAATATGAGGCTAGGATAGTTAGGGGAATTAAGGTGGTTTCCAAATGGACCCCAACTGCCCCATAGTTAATTATCTTTTTATTTTTAACAAATTCTAATGAAATATGTGGGTTGTAGTAGAGCATCTCATGAATTCAACATTTAGGATTAATATATGCGGGTTTCTTGTGGGAAATTCATGAATAATGCACAAGTTTCTAGAAGGAAACTCACGTATTCATCATAAATTCATATGCCAAAATGGTTGATATTGGAGTGAGAAATGTATATCAAGAGTCCAAACCATTTATAGAGTTAGGGATACTTCAATCCATAACATCCTTTTCTGTAACGACACATTTGGTGTCATTACTCTGACGGAGAAGTGCCATTTCAAGGTATAAGATGCCCCCCAATGTGTGATGTCAAAGGGTAAGGATGACCAAAATACATTACAATATTTTTGCTCAGAGGACTCAGAATCTAGGTTGTAGAGAAGTACCTGAAATAGACAAATAAAGGTCATTTGTACAAAATCATCACTGAGGATGTCATGTTCAATAATGTGGAACACTAGCTCCTTTACAAGATACATCATATGATACAGGATACAGGGCCATGCATGATTTACAAAGGTGGATGATAGCTACATGAGTATAATAATAGATCTTCAACAGCTAGAATAATGTCATAAAGCATGACACAATCTTGTGAAACTTAGGTTATGTAGGCTATAAACCCAAGGTCTTCATCCAAATCCATAGAAACTAGTACAAATCCTACCATGTGAAGATAATAGTTGAAGTTGAACATGGAAGGATACCATCGAAAAATCGGTTAAAGAGTTGTAATGACTACCAATGCAAAGGCACATCCATCAAAATGGGAAGTGGATCCTGAGGTACTATCTTGAAACTCTAGGTCTTCATCATTAGCAGGTGTTGATCGGAAGACATTTGTGAAGAGGAAGGTACCAAATCCTTCAACAAGTCACATGAGTAAATTGGTATAATGGATAAGTTAACATGTGCATAGAACAATCCCAGAGATGAACATGATAGGGATTGAGGTAAACAAATAAAGTATGGGTATCCTTGAATAGTAAGCACAAGACATAGATGACCAAAGGTAGCTTTAAAATTCAAGAGAAACAACCAGACCTATCTGCAATGTAGGAGACATTGACAAATTCCCCATGTACTTAGGACAAGTGGATAATGGAGGAGCAGTGACTCAAAGTATTTAGTTGAACCAAGAAGTGAAAAGTTGAGACATGAGCATCGAGAGACTCAAACTAGTACTTTGTTCAAGGAACTTGCTGCCAAAAAACTTATAGTGTAAAGAGTGTATTTCCTTCCTTCCTTTCTTATTAAGTTTTAATGAGTCCAAGAAAGTAAACTCGAGACCTTCTTCATTTTTTAGAAAGCTTGAAGAAGAGATAGAATATTGCCTTATTAGCACTGATTCGTGGATTTTTTGAGCTCGAATTAATGAATGCTTGATGATGTTTTAATTATTTGAGAGTCATAAANCTAGGGGGGGGGGGGTATTTTTCGTAAAGTTAGTCTCATGAGTCCGAAAAAGTGTAAGACAATCCAGAGGAGAACTTTCTTAGCTTTCGAGGAACTAAGGTATACATTTTTTTTGTATTTAGTTGGCAAGGTCTAAAAAAGGGGTAAAATATCACCATACGCTCCTTCAAAATCAATCATATAACCTTAATTTAATGTGTGTGAAGGAAGGTAATATCACTCGGGATGTTCCATTCATTTACGAGTATGGGGAAGGAAACAGTAACTCAATGCTTTGTGCCGATTTTTAACGATCATGACAATGACATCAAGAACATTTGAAATATTTTTCATGGTTTAATCTAGAGCACGAAAAAGAGAAAGTAAGCTCGAACAAGTTTCTTTTTCATAAATTTAGTCTTCCAGGTTTGAAAAAGAGATAAACCTATACCTGAAAATACTCTTCTAGTTGCAGAGAACTAGAGTATTCATTTTTTGTAAGTAATCCACATGGTCTGGAAAAGGGTTAAACTTATAATGATGTGGATTATCTTTCATTTCCTTTCACGAGTCTGAAAGAACAAGTAACTCGGCTGTTTAGTCATTTTTAAGGAGTCATACCAAGGATTGAAGATAACTCCATATGACGGGATCCCTATAATAAAGGGTAGTAAAAAAAAGATAGAGTATGGGGCTCATTTTCGCATGAAATACAACTATGAAGGCTCCCTTGACCTAGGAACATGTAGCATGGGTACCAAGATGTCAAAAAGTGTTCTAACTAGGGTAACCCATGTTAGGTAAGCTCTAATCCATGGAAGGACAACGATGTTTGAAGGATAATAAGAGGTTGCAAATCGTAGTCCATGGATAAAAACAAAGATCCTAAGGTTTGAAAAGGGATAAGGTATAAATGCAAGATGAAAACGGACCAAATCCTATGCTATATTCTAGGGAAAATAATCCATTTTAAGCCATGACCTAAAAGACTAGGTAAAAATCAATAAGCATTAGTCAAAATAATCATAATTGACCCAAAACTATATAAAAGTGGGAAAAAAATTTGAATTTTTTACCATAAATAGTGAATTTGGTTTTAAAAACAATTCATTTGATTTTTACCTTGAATAGTGCAAGTTTTACCCTTGAGCTTCAAATGCCTCGTACAGTCAAACCAGTGGACGGAATTGAGATCCGCATGTTGCAGGTAGATCATCTCTTCCTTATCTTTCAATCCATGCCTTTATTTCAAGTTTTTTGTGTAAATTTGGGTACTTTGGTGAGTTTGAAAGGGAATCACGCAGGATACACAGGTAGCTCGCTGCAAACTCATGAATTCGAGAAGAATTCATGGGTATGCAAAAGGATACCCATGAATGATATGCTCTGTTACAACTACATAGTCGTGTATGTGCTGATGGTGTATTTTGGATGGAAAATGACCAAAAACGTGTTGTTTGGAGGCAAAATGGAACTTGAATGGAGAGAAAAAGAGCATGAGGACATGGGCTAGGAAGCATTATTGGATCCTTTAACATTAAACGACCTCCAAGGATGTGGATTGTTGAAATTCTGTCGCACGGTGAACATGGGTTCCTAGGTCAGATTACTAGATTCTTTGGTATGATTTTGGGATCCTGATCAGGGCTTGTTCTATCTTCAAGGTGAAACACTTGACATAATTGTTGAAGGCATCTATTTTATCACATGATTATCACACAGAGGGGCGTCATTGAGTTTGAGTGGCACCGATCGTGGCGATGACCCACTTAGTGTCTAGGACTATGTGCACACATACTGTGCCCCAGGTTCATAGAAGTCATGTACACAAGTTCTTATTTCCTAGATATCAAGTTTCCCAATGAAAGTAATTGTGAGCACAATCACCCGGGAGGTGAGTGTGTCATCATTACACTTAGCCATGCAGAACCATATGCATCTAGCAGTGGAATGTTTACGTATTGTGGTGTTCGACTGGTGCTCTGGGCTAGCCATAAACATGAAGAAACAATTGTTAGATTGCAAGTTGGGTAAGAATAATTTTTTTGGATACCCTAACAGCTTAGTAGCTTAGCAACTTTCTTCTTTGAGCGAGTACCCACATTGAGCCCCAAAGTGGGACTTCCACATCCAAATCCAAGTGAGCCTAGACTCACACGATGGGGAGATGTATTTATTCATGAGGGTGGTGGTGAGATCTAGGGGGGTTATGATAATGCTTTCTATGTATGGTGGATTAGATAGGTGCCAACCTTCGAGCAATCCCCATATGCCAGGTTAGACTTCCGCGGTTATCTTGTGCTTGTTATTCCTCCCGAAGAGGAATGGGGAGAGATGAGTAATTTTTTTGTTTTTTATATATTTAATTTTTATAATTTTGTAAATAAGTGCATATATATATATATATATGTAATTTATATGAGTCTGAGTCAAGTTTGTGTGATGCGCATATTGGACTTGTTCAACCAGATGGCCATCCTAGGACCTACATGCGACCAGTGGAGGGAGTTGGTGGTGAGGCCATGGTCTGAGTTGTGGAGAGAAAGCTAGCTCGGATTACCCATAATAATCCTACTTTGAGGATGGAGAGGATTCCAATTGATATGTAGGAGCATGCAATGGGTGTGCCCCCTTCGTGGTTATGCCTTCTTGAAAGGTGTCTAGGATTGTCCTATGCTACCAAGAGGATGTAGCAGAGGCAACTAAGGCTACAAAGTCTCCTTAGTTTATAGCATCATGAGGGATTGTGATCCCATTTTTGTATTTTGATTGACTTATTACTAGATCTTCGAACCAGGACTCGATTTATATGGACCTATTTTACACACACACACACATATAGATATATGATAGTTTATTTACATGTGTTTCTATGTATACATTTGTGTATTTTTACAATGTGTGTGACAAATTCCAATCTAAGATGTAATTTGCATATGCGTCTGTAGGTGTATTTTTATTCGTTGAAATATGTTTGTATATAATATGTTCAAAATGTCTTTCAAGTAATCTAATTCTTAAGAACTGACGTAGTAAAGTAGGATGTCTCACCTGATAAACTCCATTAAGCTGAGAGACTACTAACTAGGAGTCAAGTCTAACCTCCAGATAGGTAATACCATGTAAGATAGCGTCCCATAGCAGCTCAATGACAGCACTGTACTCAACCACATTATTAGTTGCAGTACCTAAGAAAGTGCCTCCGGAGACAACTAGTTGTCATGTGGGTGCACAAATGACCCAAGTGGCTGAAGCCAGGTTGCAAGTGTGATGAATTGCACCATCAGGGAATCCTATGATCCACTCCATGGACATCTGAAACAACACCAGATCCACATAAGAAACACTAACAAATGATAACCATTTACAAATTTATACAACTATAATACAAGAAAAAGCATATGGCCTAAGCGTAATACTTGTTCAGATAGAGCCCATTTCAGGACTTCGGCAACTTGTTGCCGTCATAATCTATCAATTCATAAGCACTCTTCTTTAATAATTTAGACACAATATATAGACCTAACCACATCGATTTGAACTTCCCTGCCCCTAAGGGTTCCTTGTCTTGGTCATAAAATAAAACAATTTCTCCTCCAGAGAAAACCCTAGGTTTGACAGCTTTGTCATACTAGTTCTTGACCCTTTGTTTATGTGCCTCATTTGCTGTAAGCGCATCTCTATGTTGCTCATCTAGATGTTCTAGATGTAGAAAACGTTCCTCTATGTTAGAAGTTTTAGGTAGCACATGTATTGCAATCATTAATGACAATATTTCACATTCTATAGGTGTGAATTCTTCCACCCCATGAATGAGTTGGAAAGGTGAAAACCCCGTGGAAATCTTAACTATCGTTCGATACGCACAAAGTGCAGAGTACAATATGATATGCCAATTTTATCTACTTTCATTAATGGTCTGCTTTAGAATGATTTTCAAAGTTTTATTTACGAGTTCTACTTGTCCATTCGCCCGTGGTAAAAAGAAGACGAGTGGTCTTGCTTAAAACCTAGAAAAGTAGTCAATTCAGTCATCATCCTGTTTTGAAAGTGGAAGCCATGGTCTGTGACAATTTGCTTCGGGATACCAAATCTAGTGATGATTTGATTGAATATGAAATATGTTCTAGTCTCACCATCGACTTTAAAGGTAGGCATTGCCTCTGCCCACTTGATAAAGTAGTATACAATGGAAATGATATATTTATTCCTCCCAGCAGACACTGGGTTACAGGTCATGAAATATAGCCCCCACTTGGTGAAGGGCCCTACCATAATGGTGGAATATAGTGGAGGAGGATGCGACCGCATATTTCTGGTGTACAACTGACAGGGATGACAATGTTTCACAACTTCCACACAATATTTGAAGATGGTGGGCCAGAAAAACCTGACACACAATATTTTATGTGTCATTGCTAAACCAAATAAATGACTCACACATGCTCCACTATGAGAATCATTTAGGACAAATTCAGCCTCCTCATGAGTAAGGCATCGACGTAAGATAAAATTTACCCCTCTTCTATACAACGTATCTCCAATAATGAGGTAGTTTTTAGCATTTAGTCTTAGCTTGTGTCGCTCTTACCATAAGAAGGTTGTTGGGCACTTCAGAGTCTAAAGATATACTAGGATATCTCCATACCAAGGATCAACAATTGATACCAAGAAGATGTGCTCATCGGGAAATTATTCATCCTCGATCACTATATTCTTGTCACTTTGGAACTTAGAGATAAGATCCACAAATACTAAGGACTTTTTCGATTTAGAGGACTGAAAATCTAATTCAAACTCTTAGAGTATGACAATCCATTTATTAAACTTTCCCCTGATTATCCGCTAGGATAAAATATATTGGAATGGGTTTACATTCGTGGCCACAATACTTTTCGTAAGTAAGATGTAATGATGGAACCTCTGGATGACATACACTGCTGCCAAAGCCAATTTATTGATGTGTGAATATCTAAGTTCAGGCCTGACCAAAGCACAACTGAGGTAATATATTACATTCTCTTGGACCTTATCATCCTCTTGAACCAACACTACACCAATTGTAGATTTTGATGCAGCCAGATACAATATGAAGTCCATCATGTAATCTAGTAGACATAACAAAGGAGTTGATAATAATGCTTTCTTTAATGCCTTGAAAGACTATTGTGCAGCTTCATCCCATAGAAATGGGGTGTCTTTCTTGAGAAATCACATGAAACCCTTTTTTATGTTAGCATAATTCACTATGAAATGTCTAAGAAAGTTAGACTTTCCTTGTAGCTTATGGAGTTGTCGAATAGTTCAAGAAGGAGGCAGATTAATAATTGCCTCAACTTTCAAAGGATCGACCTTAATACCCTTGTTGGAAATAATGAAACATAGAAGTCATCCTGAATCGACAAAAAAGGCACACTTATGGGGATTTAAGATAATCTTATATTGTCTACATCTCTCAAATACTAAATGAAGATGATCCAGATAATCTTTTCTCTTTTGGGAATGAGCCAGAAGATCATCTAATTGAGGTTCGACAATGTGCTTTATGTCATGAACAGAAAAATTCATCGCCCATTGGAAGGTAGCCCTGACATTATTTAAACCAAAAGGCATATTTTTATATGCAAAATTAACCCAAGGACAGATAAAATAAGTCTTTTGTTAGTCCTCAGGTTTGATTTGAATCTGATTGTATCCCGAGAAACCGTCCATAAAATAAAAGAATCTGCTACTTGCGAATGAGTCAATTATTTGATCTATAAATGGCATAGGGCAGTTGTCCTTAGGACATTCCTTATTAAGGTCTATGAATTCGATAAAAAAAGGTATAGTTCCCTACTTTTTATCTGCCAGAATTGGGTTTGATAACCATTTCGTTAAAGAAATGGGATATATGAAACCAACCTTCAAGAGTTTTTCAACTTCAGCCTTGACGGTTACCGCTTTCCACAGATTTACAGGTCGAAGTTTTTGTCAAACATGTTTAACATTAGGGTATGTTCTTATTTAATGCTCCACAATAGAAGGATCGATGCATGACATCTCCTCATTGGACTAGGAAAACACATCACGGAATTCCTTAAACAAGGCTGTATAAATATCAATTTCTTCAGGCGAAGAATTTTATCCAATATAAAAAATTTCCATGATGTTGGGTTTGGTGGAGATATTGATCAATATGGTTGTGGAAATGTTTTCCATATTCCCTTTGGAAAATGCTCCTTCTTTAGGAAAAGGGTTTATAGGTTGATCAACACCCTCACTCAATATCACATGGAACTGAGATTTTTCGATCCTGCTTAGATATGGTAGAAAATAGGACTTATGATGCAAATCTTCACATATTTTCTTAGGTTCTATCATGGACTCCAGAATGGCTTCATTAGATGGTAAAACCATATCCAAGAAATCACACGAGTAGGTTGAGTTCACTACTCACACGAGAAAATAAGATTCATCTAGATCCTCTGAGGCAGAAGGCATCGAGATGGAATCAATAGTAGCATCATATATAGCTTAGTAGGATACTTATGTTTCTGATAAGGGCACATCAGGATCGTCTTGCGAAGGGAGGTCTCATAGATCAATTTTATCTACAACTGTACAAATGGTCTTCTCTACACTAGTTGTTCCTAGGTATTTTATATTAGCAAGAAAGTCAAAAGTGCCCATCAGTGACATGTGCATCTGAGCTCCTAAAATTTTGTTCAAGGGGCATGATTGATTAATCAAAGGCACATTAGACTCTAAAGTCTCCATGCAACTCTTCCATGTATAATATAGTTGATTAATGGTCACTATCTTCCCTTCATGAGGGAACATGAGGACTCGGAAGACTGATGACGAAATAGCACACATAGCATATGTCTAAATCCTACCCAAAAGTAAATTATAATCCAAAGGAGCTTCAACAACCTCTACTTCTACTGAAACTGTTTTCCTTGCCAATTCTATGTCAAAAGAAGGAAGGATACCATGTGGATGAAAAGAACTTCTGTCAAACACAGTTAGCAAGGTGTTTGACGGGACCAACTCAGGGGATCCCAGAGCTTTACAACATGAAATATCCATTACACATGTGGATGCACCTTCATCTATAACTATTTGTCAAATGGTTTTATCGCCATGGACTACTTCGATTTGAAAGGCTACATGGTAAGGAAGGCAAGGTTTAACATCGGATAAATCAAACTTATCCACTAAGCCTGTATAATCTAAACTACCGATAGCTACCAGAATTACATTACACTATGGAGGAAAACTTTGTAATACTTCTAAGGTAGACATAGCACAGGGAGTTTGGGAAAAATCCTCCAAAATTGAATAGTTGGGAGCAACCCTCACATTAGGGTTGTGAAATGTCTTCTTGAAGACACCTTTCGATATCTTCGATATAGGATCAACCATTTTTTCAATAGAAAGCGAGGTTGATATCTCGATAGGTTGTTTGTATTTATGTGAAGAATTAGGTTGATAGTTTTTGGATCCGATCTGCAATAAGGCATGGGATCGAACCATATTAATATGTGATTGATCAGTAGAGGAATCTTTTTGAGTTCCTCCAACGTACTTCGGATCTCTAGAAGTTGCATTATGTCCCTATGGGAAAGAGCCCTTAAGGACAACAGGTTGTTGTTTCAATATATTTTGAGCTTGATCCATAAGGGGACATTGATAAGTCAAGTGGTCTTCCTAGAAAAGCTTTCAAGGAAACTTCACTTAGGCTTCTTTTCTTTCTTTCCCCCCTTGGCATTATTTGTGGGTTTTTGTTTATTTTGACCTCCATCACCCTTACCTTTTTTTTCTTCCCACTGGACTGTTGTGCCCTTTTGAGTGTATTGTGCATTATAAAAATTTGCATTTCGAGGGGAGGGAGTGGCAACCTTAGCCTCCTCCACCGCGGATTGTTTCATTGATATTTCATGTATTTGCTTTGACAGTGATTCCACA
This sequence comes from Pseudotsuga menziesii, assembly GCA_001517045.1. Taxonomy (NCBI): domain Eukaryota; kingdom Viridiplantae; phylum Streptophyta; class Pinopsida; order Pinales; family Pinaceae; genus Pseudotsuga; species Pseudotsuga menziesii. The sequence continues at coordinate 25,513 of LPNX010209725.1, read as the reverse complement.
ATGGGCGCTTCAACTAAACCTACAATTCCATCGACATGTGGTCTAGGATCAGGTTTCGCAAAGTATGTATTAGAACTTGGTGCCTCAGGTATAATCTCATAGAGAATCCCAAACTGAGCATTAATTAGGTCAATTTGTTGGGACCTGAGAATGGATTCCTCTTATGAGGTCACTCCCGAAGTCGAAACATCTTTTGAAATATATGGTAGTAAGGATTTTAAATACCATTACAACAAAATTTCGGGAGGAAGATTGGATTTAATCATTCTCTTTCTTCTTCTCCATTCCTGAATGTGATCATAAATGTGAGTGGCCTTATTTGTCTGAAAATTTGACAAAAGTTATGTACTGACATCACACCAGACAAGAAGTTGAAAGTGGTTAAGAGAAACCATTGCTAAGTCAAGTAAATTGTCATAGGCGACATATGGAAGTTCAATGTACTATTTTGCCTCTACGCTAGTTAGAGCCCTTTGAAAAAACATCAGATGAATCAAATAATCATTCAGCGATTTCGAGGAGCACCATAAGTGAAATGTCGTGACATGGTCACCAGGATCCTCTCTTATTTCCCCCTCAAACTTGGGAATTTCTGAAGGTAATTTGATAGGAACTGGTGTCCAAGTCGGGTCATGGTGCACAGGGTCATTCATTAGTTTTCAAAGATCTGGAAAGTTTAACATTGCTAGAAAAGGGGGTGGACCCTAGCTAGAGGTTGATATTGAGGAACCTGGTGTGAGTGTGAAATTATAGTCACAACAATATTAAGACTAAAGCATGATCTTACAGAAGATTCAATACAATTTACGCACAAAATGACATAACAGTGTTGTAATTAGAGGTTGCAGCTGTATATTATCAATAATGAATAATCAAAGATGATACAATGTCATATAACTTACTAGAATAGCAAGACAATTAGAGTTCCATGAAGGTCATTCGAATTGGATTGATGAGAGTAGCTTAACTTTCAGTTAGCCACACTAAACACACCAGTTAACCACTAATCAAGCCTAATTGACTGTAACTGAATCCTAACTGAATCGGAGGGCAATAATGACTGAGTCTAATTGAATAGAACTCAACTGCATGTCAATTAGTAGGCAGTGGCATATCTATAACTCAAGTAAGCTCCGATGAAATGAAATGGACTGAAAATAGTCACCAGAAGTTGTGGGAGACAGCTTAAATCACTCCAGTTAATCCAAATCAGCCCAAAATAGAAAAATGGATGAGGAAGATGCTTTTCCAACTCAACTTAATTGATTGTTAGTTGAAACAACAATCAATTAGCTAATTGGTGCACTTATGATAAGAAGATCACCCCATATTTGCTCCCTGATTGAAGGAGGAAGCCTAGTTAGCCTCCATGATTAAAGGAGAAGGATTAGTTGGCCTCCCTACTTGAAGGAGTGTGTTGGTACTGATGCTGATGTTACTAAGTGTACTAGTGTGCTGATGTTGATGTCAGTTTTTCGAGTCAATTAACTTAGGATAGTGGGTAATTAGGCCAAATTGACCAAATAAAGGTGGGTGGGTTGGATGATGACTCCAAAACCCCCCCTTAAGCTATACTCATGTGGAGGAGTAAAAATTAAATGCTAGGGCCCCGACAACAAAGGCCATAGGTCATCCTATACAAAAAGTAACTCTAAAATGCTCAAATAAATGCTAAGTGAGGAAAGAGGGAAAACCCAGTGGGAACAAAAGCCCCCCTCAAGATGAACAATGAAGAAGTAATTGCCTTCACCCTGATGAAATCACCCCCAATAGTGAATGAAGTTAAGTAAAATTTTTCTCAGTAAATTTCTTGGTGAAAATATCTGCAATCTGCTCATTTGTAAGGCAGTATTGCAGAACAATTGTCATGTCATGCACCAACTCCCTGATGTAGTGCATGTGGATCTCAACATGTTTGGTCCTTTGCCACTGAATTAGATCCATTGAGATCTTGATATCACTTTGGTTGTCACAAAATATTATTGTGGACAAAGCAATACCAATCCCAAACTCTTTCAGAATGCCTTGCAGCCAAATTACCTAAATGCAAGCATTCACTGCTTCCCTGTACTCGGCCTCTGCTGAAGAAAGTGAAATTGCAGCCTACTTTTTTCTTGACTAGAAAATGTGGCAACCACCAAAAATAAACACATACCTGGAAGTGGAATTTCAATCTATGAAATCCCCTACCCATTCTGAGTGTGTAAAACCAACCAACTCTAGCTTAGAATCTGTAGCATAGTGAATACTGTAGGATCTAGTGCCCTGAATGCATTGAAGGATCCTCTTCACTGCTTTCCAATGGAGATCATGAGGCTGCTGCATATATATTGATACATCATTCATGACATAACAAATGTCAGGCCTTGAATGTGTCAAGTATAGCAAGTTTCCAATCAACTGGCGGTAAATAGTGGGATCCATGGGTGGAGTGGATTTTCCCTCTTCAAGATTGATTCTTGAGAGGAAAGGGAATGGCGCAGCCTTGCAACCAGACATGTTAAACTTAATTAACAGGTCTGAAATATATTTAGACTGATGTACCATTATCCCATCAAATTCTTATGTGATTTCAAGCTCGCGAGACTGTCTCAGTAGGCCCAAATCTCTCATTTCAAATGCATCATGAAGAGCCATTTTTATAAAGGAAATTGAAATAAGTGTGCTTCCCGTTATCAAAATATCATCAACATATAATACTATTATCAGAATATTACCATAATAATACTGAAAATATACATTTGGATCATATTTTCATCTTTGGAAGTTCTGTGAAAGCAGAAAGGCATCCATTTTGGCATACCAAGATCTTGGGGCCTGTTTTAAGCCATATAATGATTTCTGAAATTTACAAACCAATGAAGGATATAATGTATAGCCCTTGGGATGCTTCATGTCAGCTGGAATATTTCACCTCCTGTGGACAACAAGGTGTTCCACTGGTTTGAAAGGTTTAGATCCAGAACAAATAGAGGATAGAGGTTGAAGACTCTCCCTAGACACTGTAGATATCTGGAATACAAGGCTTTGATAGTCCACCTGTGTACCTGCAATCAAGCTCAAAACAAAATAGATCAAAGAAATCAGAATATGATCTACTAATCTATGCTAGTGACTAAGGAATCTAGCAACAACATATATGCGAAATCACAACAACAACAACATATGTGGGACAGAAATCAACTTGCATAATGAAATATGAAGAAGTTTACAACCAAGACTTAGTGTTGACATGCATCTCCATGAAACCAAATTCTCATCCCCAAAAGCTTGAATCTAGCTCTCTATGCTCTCTCCAAATGATCTTGGGCCAAGGATCAATCCAACAGCATAACAATACCTTCAATGTTCTCTCCTCAACCATGGCTATGAGCTCATATTTATAGGGATTTAATGGATAGAGTAGGTTGAGAAATTAGTGGGTGAGGTGGCCTCTAAGATCCTAGGATGAGGGATCTAAAGCTCAACCAACCCACAACAATAGGGATAAGGGAGTACATGAGGCTTATCATCTAGAAGCCTCGAGAAACTTCTCTTTTTCCCTTTTTACCCAGGGTACTGCGTTTCTCCTTCTATGACAGAGTGGTTCTAGTAATAACCACTTATGGACCAAGGGCAACAAGCGGTGGCACTGCTTATGGGAAATAGATGATGAGAGGTATGAACAAGGGTACCTCTTCTGGATAAAGGGGCATGCGCGGTGCTGGGAATTTTCATGTAAGATTGATGAAAAACCATTTAGTTTCCACTCCAGAAGCTGGGATTCAGGGAAAGTAGGTATGTCAAATGTCTTATCACATGATTGTGACAGGATTTTGGTATAAAAATTCATGTATATATCCTCATGCAAGTTGTATCCATGAAGAAAAACACTCTTGACATCCATGTGATGCACCTCCCAGTGCTTGGATGCGGCAATGGCCAAAACTAGTCTTATGGAATCCATATTTTCCATCGGTGCAAAGGTCTCATGATAGTCCACTCCTTGGACTTGGGAGAACCATTTTGAAACTACCCATGCCTTATAATTTTAGTTTGTTCCATATGCAGCAACCTTTTTCTGATACACCCACTTGCATTGAACCAATTTCCTCCTAGGTAGAAGGGAAACTAGCTCCCAAGTTGCATTTTTTCGAAGAGAATTGAACTCTTCTTCCATAGCAGCTTGCCATCTCGGATCATTCCGAGCATGGTAGTATGACTTGGGATCATACCCAATCATCATATAACAGGTCTCGAACAACAAGGAATCATGATAATTAAGAGCAATAACTTCTCTCTGAAAATCTGACCGTGTTCTTCTTGGATCAGCAGGATTTCCAATGTTTGTCCTAGCGGAAGAAAGTGTCTTTTTGGCCCAATTTGGGAGATGAGTGGACACATCAGAATCTGAATCAGAACATGATATATATTTTTCACTTACATTAGAACTCATATCCGAAATATCAGAGTTTATACTTCCATTTTCCTCATCCGAATGATCAGCAGAACAAGAGGGAATTTCAACAGTTTCTTCCTCGACTAGTTCCACCTCTTGGAGAGGTTCTTCGAAGTAGACACTTCGATCAATGAATATATTTTTGGATATAATATTCAGAATATTGTATCCATTTTAATCCTCTTTATACCCAATTAACATACACTCAATGATTTGCGGTTGCAAATACTTCCTCTTGTCAATCGGAATTCGAGCCCAAGTAGTGGACCCAAAAACCTTGAAATTTGACACATCTGGTTTGTGTCCAAAGTAAGATTCGAAAGGATTTTTTCCTTTCATGGAAGAGTGAGGGACCTGGTTCTGAATTTTTTTAGAAACATTCATTACCTCATCCCAAAGTTTTGCATCCAAACATTTAGCCTCGAGCATGCAGGTGGTCATCTCTTTGAGGGCTCGATTCCTTCTTTCTGCTACACCATTCTGCTGGGGTGTGTAGGGAATGGAATGTTGGATCTTGATCTCAATGTCTGAACATATTTGAATAAAATTAGAATTGATATATTCTCCTCCATTATCATATCTGAGAGACTTTATCTTCCTCCTAGAGGCATTCTCAACCAATGCTTTAAACTCAATGAATCTTTCCAAAACTTCAGATTTTTTCTTTAGGAAGAAAACCCAAGTGTATCTATAAAAGTCATCGACGAAGGTGAGAAAACACCATGAACCACTCATGGAGGTTGTTGGCATAGTTCTGATGATGTCAGAGTGGACCAACCCCAAAATACTTGTTGCAAGACTTGCCTTTCCCCGATCAAATTTGTGCTTAGGGTGTTTGCCGACAATGCAACCTTTGCAAATTCCACCAGGATGGCTGGGAGGCCTTCAACGATGGAATGTTTATGAATTTTTTACAAGTTCTTGAAGTTCAAATGTCCAAATATCTCATTCCATATTCTACTGATCTCATTCCCATGAGTCAAAAGAGTGGTGAGATTTGCATCCGGCACAAACTCATAGGTCTTAGCATGATGGTTCACTAGACCTATTGCTATGAGCTTCCCAGATGCAATCTCTATGATCTTAACATCATCAAACCCATCTTAGTTGATCAAACAAGATTGATTAACAATTCCTTTGCTTAGGAATTTATGTGGTAAACCTTCAGCTTCTGGTGCTGTGTTGGAAATTTTGATCTTTTTGCTCAAATTGCATGCTAGATCTGTCAAAAATATTGTTTTTGAGAAGAAGATATTCATCCCGCTGTGGCTATGATAACATGTGAAATTACAGTAACAAAAGTATTAAGACTAAAGCATGATCTTATAGAATATTGAAGACAATTCACACACAAAATGACATAGCAGTGCTGCAATTAGAGGTTGCAGCTGTATATTGTCAATAATGAATAATCAGAGATGATACAATGTCATCAAATTGCTAGAATAGCAAGACAATTCGAATTCCATGAAGGTCATTTGAATTGGATATATGAGAGTAACTTAACTATTAGTTAGCCACACTAAACACACTAGTTAACCACTAATCAAGCCATAATTGACTCTAACTGAGTCCTAACTAAATCGAAGGGTAGTAATGACTGAGTCTAACTGAATAGAACTCAATTGCATGTCAATTAGTAGGTGGGGGCGCATATCTAACTCAAGTCAGCTCCGATGAAGTGAACTGAACTAAAACTAGTCACCAGAAGTTGTTGGAGGCACCTTAAATCACTCCAGTTAACCCAAATTAGCCCAAAATAGACAAATGGATGAGGAAGGCACTTTTTCAACTCAACTTAACTGATTGTTAGGTGAAACAACAATCTGTTAGCTAATTGGTGCACTTATGACAAGAAGATCACCCCATATTTTCTCCTTGATTGAAGGAGGAAGCCTAGTTAGCCTCCTTGATTAAAGGAGATGACTTAGTTGGCCTCCCTGATTGAAGGAGTGTGTTGGTGCTGATGTCGCTAAGTGTGCTGGTGTGCTGAAGCTGATGTTAGTAATTCGAGTCAATTAACATAGGATAGTGGGTAATTAGTCCAAACTGACCAAATAAAGGTGTGTGGGTTGGATGATGACTCCAAAAGTGAGGAAGTTCTCGCACCAATGTTCCTAAAATGTTGGTTGGGGTTTCCCCCTTCCAATGGCTGTGAAGAAGTAGTAATGTTTTGGAAAGGATTCCATCCAAAAGCCAAGGGATTACTAACATGAGGTGTGTTATGCTAGGTTTGAATAATTCTGACCGATACGGATGTCATAGACATGGGAGCTATAATTCCTCCATAGAAAAGTGAAAAAGAAGAGCTTCCGACTAGTATATTCGAAACCTGACTCATTGTTTGAAAGTTGAACCCTAATAAAGGATTCTTCCTTCAAAAAGACACACTTGAGTAAGTAGGTGTAGGGCCTACATAAGGATAGGATGGAGGGATATGTCCTCCATACCATGGATATCCTTGAACAAAATAATTGGAACCATTAGGACTACTCTGAAAGTTTTGTAATAAAATAGAAGATGTGAAATGTACACTAGGTATTCCAGTGACTACCATACTAGATGGATCACCGACAATGTTTCAAGGTACCGAAGGGCTAACCACTCAAGTACTCGGAGACACAAGGGTTGATGAAGTAAAGTTTAATGATACCACTGGTGCAGTGGGTACATTTGACAATGGTGCATTTGCATGTGGAGGGGACACTCCATTGGCTACCATGGCTAAGGTGGGGGTGTAAATATCCCCCGATCTTTCTCTTGTATTCGACATGAAAAAAATCAATGAGACACCAATCCTAGGAGGACTGAACAATCAAACTTGTACAAGTATTGGGTCTCTTAGATCAGTAAGGGGTGAGTTAGAATTCCTCACAAACTCTACAACTTGCAAGTCTTCAATCTCTATTAATAAAATATCAGGCTAAATGTATCTTAGTTCAGATTACCTTGGACTTTCACTAATACCAGTTGATTCAAATGAACCGCTTTTGTTCACTCTCTGCCTTCGAGGTGGTGGTGGAGGATCCACTATTGTAAGTGGGTGAAGGATTTGCAACCTTCTTGACCAACGAGGAGGTTGATGATCCAAAGCTAAAGACTTTATTTACACACACCTAAAGGTCAAACTATATAACAAGCAATCCAAAAAGCACACCACTAAAATTTCCAAGAGTATCACAACCAGGCAGGTAAAGATATACCTTCCAAAGGAATTTCTGGAATGATGAGGACCTAGAACATACCAATGAAGAGTTGAAGAACAATTACCCGAATTCCCAATACAAGTTTTTTGGGTGCAAGCATTTGAATCACCAACCTCCCTCCCAAATTATTGCATGGGGTTTCCTCCCACGTCTGTCCTAGGTACAGTGGAAATATCCTTCCACCGCACCTATGTAAGAGTCATAGATCAAGGTATTAATGCTACAAAATCTATTAGAAAGTTCTCACAAAACAGTTATAGGTCCAACTGATGTGCATGGGTAGGGTAGCAAATCCCAAAATCCAAACAACACCAGCACTGCATGGGACCGAAGGTGGTACTGAATGAATCCCCGAATGCAAACAATCCTGGTGTATGTTCAAGGTGAGTATTGGAGGGGTATCTCCACAACCCAATCTTCACATGACCTTATGCTTGACTCTTATGGTAGAGGAGAATTCTGGTTTACCTTCTTGTAAAAGTGGATTTCCTAAGTGATAGTCCATTATGTCCGAGTTTAATTGGTTTTGGATAGTTGAAGATCGCTCTAATCTAAAACCCTAGCATAAGCTAGTTGGTATCATCCCTAAAAAAGAAAATGTTGCTAATAAATTTTAAATTATGAGCGCTCTTTTTAGGATGTGTTCTTTACTACAAGGAACGTGAACCTTATGATGTTTTGACTCAAGTGTAAAGAAAAATAAATGATGTAAAAGATTTCAAATTGACATTGCTATTCAAATCCTTTTTCCTTATTTCAAAAATTATGAAATTTACTTACTAAACTTTGGAAATCAATTTTTTTCTCTTATGAAACTAAAAAACAATGCTCAATGCGTCTACTTAATACTAACATGCACCTAATCACTTCGTTTTATTTTATTTTTTCAAAAATGAAAACAAAAGAATGCAAATTATGCACAAATGTAAGTCAAGACTATGAACAAATGTATAAGAAAGACTCAGATTTTAGACCTCACAAAAACAAACTTCAAAGACCATGCAAAGCTTGACAATACCGTACTTGGACAGAACTACAAATTTTTTAAAAACAAAGTTGTTCAAAAATATTGGAAGAAGTAATTATCAAATTAACTACTCAAGCAACCTGGCGGCAAACAAAACCAAGTATAAATAGGGGTCAAAAGCTCAAAATATACCTACACTCCAACCAAGTATACACCAAGAGGAGAGACCTAAACAAGCCTTACACACAAATTAAAACTAACCTACTGAAGAAGGATTATAAAAGCAAACAAAAAGAGACTCATATAGGTTACAAACCAATGAAAATCCTAGATGAAGTCCTAAACGAATTCAGATATCCAAAAGCATGCTCAGAGAAACTAAACCCTAAGCTTTTAAACATATATCTACATGGAATACACGATGGTATAGTGACAATTTTGTGTACCATACGTGACTGTACTAAAGGAAACCCACGAATTCTATAAGGTAGGCTATACTAGTATAGCCTACCTATGAATTCTTCCAAAAAATTTCAAAAAGAAGAAAAAGGGCCCTAGAACACTAAGGATTCAACTTGGTCTGGTTGCAAATTGATTATTGCAACCACAAACAGGACAAGGAAAGACAAAAAAGGGAAAGAAACTTCAATCAAAGAGACCCCAAAACAAATTAGACTCCCAATCGAGTCACCAGTTATGTTGTTAGGGAAATCTACCTGATGGTTGGGGTTTTAGGCCACCAACGTATTGAGGGTTTACTGATAGATAATCAAGGTTTTACAAGCATATATTAAAGAATAAGAGAGAAATGATGTGCACCTTATTTCGACGGTTGATCCTAGCTTGGTATCTTTCCTCCTAATGGTCATTAGCTTCCAATCTCCAACACCTGCGACAAATATTTGACCTTCCTCAAAGCATCTTTGACTATTATACAATATGAGATGTGGACATTTAAAGATTGCAACTTATATAAAAGAACAACCTAGGTCAATACTCAAAATAATTGAAGCATACATTTAGACATTGATGGAAGGAAAACATATTATTTATTGATAGAGTTATGGAAACATTACATATCCTCTATTTGATAAAGCTTCGTTGCAAACCAAGACATGATCCCTCTTGCTTCTCTCCTCAATGAAAATCTCCAGCATAACTTTTCCTTCAAAGTTGGGTCTCATTATCTTCTACCCTTCTCCTCTTTTTATAGTTGTTTAGGAGGAAATAATACGAGGCTAGGATAGTTAGGGGAGTTAAGGTGGTTTCCAAATGGACCCCAACTACCCCATAGTTAATTTTTTTAACAACTTCTAATGAAATACGTGGGTTGTATTAGAGCATATCGCGAATTATTCGCGGGTTTCCTTAAGGAAACACGCGAATTCAACATTTAGGATTAATACGCAGGTTGCTTATGGGAAACTCATGAATGATGCATGGGTTTCTATAAGGAAACCCACGTATTCATAGTAAGTTCATATGCCAAAATGGTTGATACTGGAGTGAGCAATGTGAATCAAATGTCCAAACCATTTATAGAGTTAGGGATACTTCAATCCATATAGTCCTTTTGTGTAACGACACATTTGGTGTCATTACTCACACGAAGAAGTGTTAATTCAAGCTATAACACCACCCAAAGATGCATTGGAAGATCCTGGTCGTGAAGCATTACTTTCGTTGCTTCCATTATGGTTCAATTCTTTCATTTTGCAACACCATTCAACTGAGGATTGTATGGAGTGCTCAACTCCCTCTTAATCCTATACTCTCTACAGAGTTCCTTGAATTCTTTCGAGGTGAACTCTCCACCATTATCTAGCTACAGAGTCTTGATCTTCCTCTCAGTTTGGTTATCAATCGAGGCTTTGTATTCCTTGAACTTACTGAATACTTCATTTTCCCCTTTTAAGAAATATATCCAAGTCTTACGTGAGAAATCATCTATAAAGGAAACATAGTACGCATACCTACTTAATGAGCTAGAAGACATGGGTCTTCATACATCTAAGTGTACTATATCTAGTATTCCTTTAGCCTTACTTTCACTGCTGGGAAATGTCTTCTTTGCATTCTTCCCTTGTGCACATCCTTTGCAAATTCCTTCATGATTTTCTTGGATCTCTGGAAGTCCTGAGACTACTTTTCTTGCAATTGTTAGTGCTCTATAATTCACATGTGGAATCCTTTGGTGCCACAGTTCACTTGGTTCTATTGACTCATGAACCAATGCATGTTCAGGATATCCCTTTATCTTGTACAAGCCTCTATATTATTCTCTAATCAATGTTGTATCATCAATTGTCTTTCTTTTAGGTCACATTAGAACTTGGCCATCAACAAATTCAACTCTCATTCAATTTGCATCTAGTGCAGAGATGGAGAGGATATTCTTCTTCAATCTTGGAACATATAACACATCCTTCATCTTTAAGGATTTCCTGGAGTCTAGCTTGTATGAAGCTTCTCCACTCCCTTTTATGGGGTATTGATAATCATCCCTAAGTTTCACCTTGTGAGGTGACTCATGGTCATGCATTTTAAGAAATGATTCTTTGTATCCTGTCATATGTTTAGATTCCCCACTATCCACAAGCCAATCGATGCTTCCATGTGAGATAGTACATGTAAGTGCTGAGATTAGCATATACTCTTCATATGAATCATCCTTCTCTCTTCTGAATCTTTTGTTTGTTGGTTCATTTTCGTCGGCGGTATGAGCATGATGTCTCTTCTTCCTATTCGATCATTCTTTTGCAATGTGCCCCTTTTCATCACAAGTATAGCATTGTATGATGGAAGGATATTTTCAGAACTTATTTTTGTTAATATTTCAATGGTTATACAATATCTAATAACATTTATCATCATAACATCGTAACCATATACAAAAGGGTCACTAAAATAAAGACAACCACAACCACAAAAAAGAACATAGAGATTTATCCTGGGAAGCCCTCATGGGAGAGAAAACCCCAAAAAAATTCCTCGATATATACTTTAGCCAAGTACTATGTAAGACCCAAAGAATAACACTTATACTACCCCAATCATATAATACTGTGCTGACCCCTCTCTCCCAGATGGAATACTCTTTCTCTCTCTAGCGCAACTACTAAGTTATGATGCTTGTCCAAATGGGGGAGGTGCCTTTCCTATTTATACTAATTAGTTGAGAGGCCTAATAACCCAACTATGCCAACTTATCCTTTCTGTTAGGTCCGACTTGCTTTGGAAGATGCTGTAGCTGCAACTATTTTCCCCCTATTTTTTCAAATTTTGGTCCCCCCCTTTATGATTTAGCATTGATTTGAATCGTTTGGATCCTTGAACCTTTTTTGGTTGTGCTTTAATTTTGAATGATGTTGAACATTGAATCTCGGCCTGTTTTAAATGTTGCTTGTGTTTGAAAATTATTGTGGATCACAGACTTTAGAGTTTGTTTTTACTGAGTTAAATATGGATCAGACCATTTGTCCTTTGCAAAACATTGTTTCGGAGGTGAAACAGTTCCAATCGCTGCCAAATTTTAAAGTTTTATCACTTAGATTGGAGGCTACTGTCTTTTCATCTTCTGCCGTTGCGGCTCCTAAAGAAACTAAGCACCCGAAATATAAAACGCTCTGCCCACCGATGCATGCCAGTCTTTTAGTCGCATGTCCGAAGTCTTTTCTCTTTCGCCGTTGCAGCTCCCAAAGTAGCTAAGCACCTGAAGTTGATGTCTTTCTGATTTCTAATCGAGAGCTTTCCCGCCCACATTTTAGGTCGTATCTTGTTTGATTCAGATGGGCCCACGTGTTTTTGCAATACCCGTCGCCTGTTAAGATCCACCGTTGTGGCTGTGAATGGGTCTACCCTGCCAATGTTAGCGTCTGAGCCGCCGATGAGTTCTCTGTTTCTTGTCGTCGATGTTTTCTTTCGAACCCGTAGGTAGACAAGATAATGGTTCCAGCGTTTGTTAAGCTTCATGACAGTTATGCATGTGGTCTTTCCTATTGAGTAGCCATTTGATTGATATAATTTGACATTTTATTTTAGAATTCAATCCCAATGAATGATGCTTATTAATCAATTGTAGGTGGGCTCAAGGGACTCTTGAGATTACCACGGTGCAATGACATAGCTGTGCAGTTGTGGAAAAGGTCAAACCGTAGCCAACAGGATCGCAAGAAGGGAAAATGAAGGAAAAGACAAAATGAATAGTGACAAAGGCACAGACCCGAAAGATCTATCAGTTACTAATCAGATCATGAATGCGCACAAAAAGGATAAAAAAGAGGAATATGAAACGTTTTGTGGGACCGAAAGGTCACACATTTGGGGGCAGCCCAAGCGGTCTGTTGTTTAGTTTAAATATTTGAAAGTTGGGATTAACAGGGGCTTTTTCTCTGGAAAAACTTGTAAACTAATGCTTGTAAGAGGAACTATTTCGTTTTACAATCAGAGAATGTAAATTTGGCCTGTTGGAGAAAGTGCTATGTGGAATTTATCAATGTGATTAAATGAGCAATGTTGAATGTGAACTATTTTGTTTTCAACTGTGTTTCATCAGCTGTAAGAGCGTTCTAATTTCCTGAACCTATTTTCTTATCTAAATGTTCTTTAGTACCTTTATGATGTTTGTTCCACTATGAGTAATGGGAGTTTTAACTGTTGATGAGCTATCTTATCATGTATATTTTTATTCATGTTTATATGTTTGGTTATAAGAATAGCTACCTGTGATTTGCCATAACATATGGGCAGTAGTGCATTACTCATGAATTAATATCCATATCTCTAGAGATCATTTAGTTAGTATTTATTTTCTTGCATATACGCGATTCAGATGCTTGTGAGTTCTAAGACGAGAGGTAAGAACCTGCGCATCACATTGTGACTTCTCTTGCATCTTTATCACCCTGCATTGTTAATTAGGCACGTGCATATGATACTTTAAGTAAAAAAATACAAAACATACGGTGGACCGGGCCGCAACCGGTAAACCCTTTTGTTACTTGACCCACAGTATCCGGACCGCAAACCGGACGGATTCCCTACACCAAACAGTCATGGGCTAGTTGGGAACGTTGACTGGGGAGAATCCCTTGCTATTGTTGTATGCAAATTTCCAGGCCTCAATAGTTTCTGGTGCTAGAAGGAGGGCCGCCAGTGCATGGCTGGCCGAGGAAACCCGTTTTCTTAAGATTATTCCACCGGTAATAGTTCTGAACGCAGTGGGCTTCATAATCCAATTCTGGAAGAAAGGAGTAGAGAACATTTGTATTCTATTGGCAACGAAGTTGTTAATGATCTGAGAAGACACACCAAGGCATATGTGAAGAAGATTGGAGGATTTCCAATCATCTCTGAATTGCCTAGAAGAGAATATAAAAGGAAAGATCATCCTATAGTGGAAGACTCAGTGCTGGTTGGGGATTGGGAAGAACTTGTAGAAACAGCCATACAGGGAGTTGTACTTCCTTTGAACCAAAAAGGCCTAGATACTCCTCACACTTCTCCTGCTCACACTCCTATTTGCTCACCTCCTCACTCTCCACCCAGACTCATGGTAGGAGTAAACGCCAATCAACCACCCAACCCACCAAATCCACCACCTGCATAGAGAGCTAGATCACCTTTAAACTTGACACCTCTGTTACATGATTTACCTCAAGCCTTTGAAAAGATGCTGCCCAAATTCAACCCAAGTGAGAAGATACTAGTAGATGACCACCTGCAAATTTTTTACTTGGCAATAGAAGGGTTAAGGGCTAGGGAGCATGAGGATGTAGTTTGCAGACTATTCCCGCACACCCTTAAAGGAGCTGCAGCATCATGGTATTTTGGTTTGCCTACAAACTCCATCCCTGATTGGGATACCTTTGAAAGGATATTTAGAAGTAAGTATGCGGTCCAAAAGACTCATGCAGCCCTCATGAAAGGACTATGCGCTTTAAAGAAAGAGAGAAAAGAGAAGGTGCACAGCTTCACTCAAATATTTCCAGCATACCTCAAGAATTTTTCTGAAGCTGACAGACCTTCAGACAAGGTCCTGATTGAATATTATACCTCAACTTTAGGCCCTAAGTTGGCCATGTTTTCCAAAATAAAGGCCAAGCCTACTTTGGCGGAAACCTATGAAGAGGTGGAAATAGTGGAGGTTGAAAGAGAAAGTATCGAAGATTATCCCGAACAGTCAGGAGAGAAAGGTGTGGGAAGGAAAGCCTTGTTGATTTCTAAGCCCAAGGAAGAGAAATCACCAGATTTTGAAAGTATGGCCAAAATGATGCAGAAGCTTTCTAACAAAATCATAGAATTGGAAAAAGAGAAGGAAACCCAAAAGTTCTACAGGCCCTATTACAAGAAAAGAGAGGACAACAATCAATCCCAACCTCCTCCTCACAATTCGACATCTATGAATTTAATAGAGGTAGGAATGGAAAATTTTTGCACTTTACACCAACAACTCCACTCTGAAAAGAATTGTCCTCAATGGATAAACTTGATGACGTTGGTTATGAATCAGATGTTGGATTCTAAATTAACAGAAGATGGAGATGAAGAAAGAAAAGAAAGTACCACCTCAGCGAAGGAACAAGAAGAGGAAACCATGGTTCTATGGAATTATATTTTGTTATTTGATGCTGAAGAGGAAAAGAATTAGGGCCACAAGGATGTCATGGAAACCAACGTAACAACAAGGAGCCAAGGGCTAGCTAAAGAAGACAGTCTCATACTCCCAAAAATCAGAAGGCTGCAGAAAAATGTTAAAAAATTTCAGAAGAATTCCTCAACTGATAAAATTCCCGAATTCACCATTACCAGCCAGGATCCTAGGCAAACTGATACGTTCACCAATCCCAATGAGGAAAAAATGAATGCTGATAAGCCATATCTCACTAAACCGCAGATGAATTATGACATCGTGGAAGATATAAAGAAGGTAAAGGTGAACGTTTCTCTATTCGAAATGTGTAAAGTGCCGCAGCAAAAAGAAAGACTATTGAAAGCACTTGAAGCATCAGATGAGAGGCTACCCACTGACAATCGACCTCAGGAAGAAGAAGAAATCGGAGAAACCAGCATTGGAGGTAAGTCTAAGAGCAAACATCCACCCTTCCTCCTCACTTTTGAAATTTTTAATCACAATGTACATAATTGCCTGGTAGATTCAGGGGCATCGGTTAACGTCATGCCGATATCAGTCTGTAAAAGGATAAATGGGCAGCCTAAGCCATCCACTTGGAGAGTTGTTCAGCTGGATAGGATGAATGTGAAAGTAGTCGGGGAAATGGAGGATGTCCTAGTCCGCTTGTCATCAAATGATAAAGTATGCCAAGTTATCGATATCGTGGTGGCAGACATGCCAGATGCTTATGGTCTTGTTATGAGTAGGGATTGGTCAGCAAAACTAAATGGATATTTTTCCTTGGATTGGTTGCATCTGTGGCTGCCATATAAAGGAAGTCCAAACCAAATTAAAATTTTGAGGGAACCTCACATGAAATACAACGTGAATCAACTTGAGGAGAAGAATAAACCAGTGGATTTTGTGTTGGGAAATTATTTTATTGAATTGGAACCAGGAAATTACCAAGCAGAAGAAGCCAGCGACACATCAGACACCCAGCCTAATCTCCTTCAATTTTCACAGGCTGATGAAATCGACTGTAACATATTAAACTCAGCAGTAGGAGTAGATTCGCGTGCAGTAGTTAGCGATTTTTGGACATTGTTTTTTGATGGCTCTAAGACGTTAGAAGGGTCAGGGGCCGGCTGTGTCCTGATCGACCCCAAGAATAATAAACATTTTCTTTCATGTAGATTAGAGTTTGAATGTACAAATAACACAGCTGAGTATGAAGCGCTAGTGTAGGGTTTAAGGAAAGTAATCAAATTAAAGGTAAGTAATCTAAAAGTTTTTGGATATTCTGAAATAATCGTTAAATAGATCCAGAATCAAATACATTGTGTTTCCCCTCACTTAAAGGCTTATCAAAATGAGGTATGGGACCTACTCAAATGTTTTAACGCATTTAATATTATTTCAATTCCAAGACTTAAAAATGTAGCAGCTGACTTGTTAGCCACATCAGCTGCTAGGCTTGTGCCTACTAATAATCGATGCTCCATTGAATTGCTTTTCAGGCCCTCAGTACCTGATATGATCACCAACCTATGAGTATTCGATGACGATCAGCAGATTATAGAATGCTTAACAAATGACAAGGTATTTAAAGGAGCAATTATAGACGATGAAGAACATCAGTCCGAGCTAAAGTATGATAATTTCATCCCTAAAGGAGTCAGAACTTTAGAAAGAATGTTTGATTTAAATGAAAAGTTCAGAAGACCAGCCAACGTGAAGACTCACAGCTCATCTCTATAGTTCGAGCTGATAAATTTAGGGACTGAGACAAATCCGAAATATGTGAATCTTGGCAAATGTTGTTCACCAGCAGAAAGAGATAAGTTCGTCAGTATTTTTAATCAATATAAAGATGTTTTTGCCTGGACATACGAAGATTTGAAGACATATGACATCAGCATCATCAAGCATGTTATCCCCATTAAAGCTGGCGTCAAACCTTATCAGCAACCGTTAAGGAAAATGCACCCCAAATTGGAACCTCTGATCCAGAGTGAAGTTAAGAAATTATTGGATGCTAGAATCATTTTTAAGGTTAGACACTCTGAATGGGTCTCAAATCTGGTGCCAGTGAGAAAAAAATCTGGAGAAATAAGGCTATGCGTGTATTTCAGGATTTTAAACCGTGCTTCAGATAAAGATAACTATCCTGTTCCACCCATGGAGCAACTGCTACAAATGGTCTCAAGGTCTGAACTATTTTCTTTACTAGATAGATTCTCAGGCTACAATCAAGTATTAGTAGCCGAAGAAGATAGGTTGAAGACAACATTCAAGACCAAATGGGGAACTTTCTCTTACAGAAGAATGCCCTTTGGGCTTATAAACACTGGAGCTACATTTCAGAGGGCTATGGACATAGCTTTCTGCGGTCTGATTGGCCGTAGTGTTGTAGTGTACCTTGATGATATTATGATATTCTCAAAGAGGAGAGAAGAGCACGCCTTTCATCTAAGGCATATTTTTGAACGCTGTCGGAAATACGGCATCTCACTCAATCCTAGGAAGTGTGTGTTCGCTATTACGGAGGGTAAGTTGCTTGGTCACATAGTTTCAAAGAAGGGAATCTCTATTGATCTGGAAAGGATCAAGGCCATTGAATAGATTTTATTTTCCCCATAATAAAAAAGGGATGCAATCTTTCATGGGAACCATAAAATTCATATGAATATTTGTGCCTGATTTCGCTCAGATTGTCAAGCCTTTGCAGCAAATGGTGAAGCAAAATGCACAATTCAAGTGGACTGAGATTGAGAAGAACGCATTCAGCAAAATTAAAATTGTTGTTGCACACGCACTCTCCCTGAAAAGCCCAGATTTCGATAAAGATTTTATCCTGTATACTTTCGCATCTAATGATTCGCTGGCAGCTGTGCTTACTCAAAAGAAAGATGGGGGGGATGAATTCCCAATATCTTTCATGAGAACTGGTCTACAAGGGGCCGAATTAAATTACCCAGCTATTGATAAACAAGCTTATGTAGTATTCAAAGCAGTGAAACAATTCAGGCCTTATATATTAAAAAATCGAACCAAGGTAATCGTCCCATACCCAGCTGTAAGGTCCCTTTTTGTACAGAAGGAGTTAGGAGAAAGAAGGGGCAATTGGGTTACAGCTCTTCAGGAGTATGATCTTGAATTAAAGCCAAATTCTATAGTTAAAGGGCAAGGGTTGTGCAAACTAATGGCTGAAAATGGGAACAACAACAAACATGTCTGGGAAGACGAGGCTGAATTACATTTGATGGATGTATGCCCTTTGTTTACAGCCCCCGAATCTTGGTATAGAGACCTCGTGCATTATCTGCAGGAAGGGCTGTTTCCAGAACATTGGAATTCTAAGAAAAGGAGAGTGCTATGTCTCAAATCAGCCTCCTATCAAATTGTTGAAGGAGTATTATTCAGAAAAAACTACGATGGAGTTCTTCTTAGGTGCTTAGAGAAAGAAGATGCGAAGAAAGTAATGGCATATTTGCATGACGGGCCTGTTGGGAGACATTATTCAGGAGATACTATAGCTCACAAAGTTCTCAGAGCCGGTTACTATTGGCCCATTCTTTTTAAATATGCACACGCACATGTCAGGAAGTGCGATATTTGCCAAAGGTGTAGTGGAAGACAACCTAAAGCAGCTGCACCACTGAATCCTGTGATGATAATGGAGTCGTTAGAGAAATGGGGGTTGGATATTAGTTGGAGAGATAAAGCTGAACTCCTCCCTACAACACAAGTACATTCTGACCGTGACCGATTATTTCACTAGCTGGGTCGAAGTCATCCCACTGCGCACGATAAATGAAAACCCGATCATCAGCTTCCTGTAGGACCATATTATGACCAGGTTTGGAGTTCCAGTTTCTTTAGTCTTTGATAATGCTACTTACTTTTCATCCATTAAATTAACTACTTTCGCTCATGAGAAAGGAATAAAGTTGCATTATTCTGCTAATTACTATCCACAAGGAAATGGCTTAGTTGAATCCACTAACAAAAATCTGATTAGAATCTTAAAGAAAACTGTAATAGAAAACCAGAGGAGTTGGCACTTAGTGCTACCAAATGCCCTTTGGGCTGATAGAGTCACCCCCAAGTCTTCGATAGGAGTGTCTCTGTATACCCTTGTGTACGGTAAAGAAGCCATTCTTCCTCCCAATATCATGCTACCTTCTTCCATAATAGCTCAAGAATCTAGAGGTTCGGATGATGAAGTTTTGCAAATAAGGATATATAATCTCCTGAAAGCAGAAGAAGCTCGATCTAAAGCCAGAGAGCGCTTTAAGCAATGACAAGAGGTAATAAAGAGATTGTTCAACAAACATAAGGCAGGAACAAAAGACTTTGAAGTGGGAGATTTGGTTCTCAAATGGGATCACCCCCATGATGAGAAGGGAAAACACACGAATTTCCAGCAGTTGTGGGCAGGTCCTTTCCAGATTGCGGCAAATCTTGGCCCTTCCACTTATAAGTTGCAAGATCTACAAGGGTGGGAAGAGAACTTACCAGTAAATGGAGTAGTGAGTTTCGTTTATTTTCTTCTATCTTGTATATAAATAATCAGGCTTGGTCGTCTTTTTGAGTCTTTGAGTCATGAATTTTAGTTTTGTTTTAGTTTAAATGTCTGTCGTTTTCAATAAAAGGAAGCAAGTTTTTGGTTGCATGGAGAGCATTAGAATTCTAGACTAACTAAAATCCTTGATTATAAGACTGCGTATTATGGTTTTATCTGATAGAATTTCTTCTGGTTTAACAGTTTTCCTAAATGGCTATGAATGTGTTGAGTCAGTAATTTTTTCCTTCAATTTTTGGTTTATTTTCTCCAGTTTTGGTTTGTTTTTCAATCTACCTCAGTTAAATTTTTGGTTTTAATTTTCAGTTTTGGTCTCCTTAGAAACTTTATTGGTGATTGAATAGGTTTTGAACACAATCTTTTTAGATTTTATTTGATTTTTGATGGTCTTTTTATGTTTTAAAAGGGGTAAAGAAGGTCTTATGTTCAAAGGTTGATTCATTAATGTGTTGAGAGACTAGTTAAACCTATTTTCTAAACCTAGCAGCTTTCAAAACCTTCGACAAATTGGCGAAAAGTTGCAAAACTGTGAAAATTTGGCTTAGCAATTATTCTTGTAGCGCTGGTGGAAAATTTAACAAAGGGCGCGCTACAAGAATATCGCGGCCCTTTGTTTTTCCGATATTTTTGCAGATTTTCATCATGGTTTTCATCTTGAAGTGATTGATTGTATTTTGCAAGGTGTTTTAACACGTGTGACTGCAGTTTAGACACGTATTTTAGCAGTTATCAGTCACGCAGCCAAAGCAAGTTCATCATTGCTAAAAACGTGGAATCAGTTGGACAAGATCAGCAAATATCGGCTAAAACTGTCAAGTTTCTCGTTCTACATGCATTATTGTAGGAGAGGAGAGTTCGTGGAGAAGAGTCAAAACGCTAAAGAAGTGGATCGTGTTCCTGTGAAGAGAAGACAACATTTTTAATGTCAGCAGAAAATTAGGGCATCTTAATTCTCTCGTTTGCGGTTAACAAGATGATTTGGAGACTCTTGTATACCTGAGGAGAGACCGTTGCTACCTTAAAACAGAGCTTTAAGCCACGACAGTTAAAAATTGGTAGGTTCTTTGCTTCAAAACCCTTATAACTCAAAAATTTGGGTTTTTCTTGCTGCGTGATTATCTGGAGAAATTGCCTGGTTAAGATGATAGAATGGGGCATAAAATAACTTCTTCACCATAGAAATAGTTATCGGAAGCTATTGTAAGGAATTTGCAGGAACAGAGTAGCAAAGAGGCTTTGAACTTAAAGCATGTAGCCTATGAAATTTTAGTGACTGTTTGAACAAAGATAGTATATAATTTGTTCTCCCATACATTCGAAACTCTGGTGATGATGCATGGTGATTGTAATGAGCTAATTGAATGGAGTTTGTCTCTGACCTAATGCTAGTATAAACCAGAAATTACAGGAAACAACATGTAGAAGATTTATAGATTGCCTGGTTATGCTCATGTTTCACACAGAAGGTGTTTTGTGATTTATTCGAGCGGTTTGAAAAACTGTTGGAATTGTCATGACTTGTGAAATCACTCGCTTGGAAAACAATGTTCAAATGACTGGAGGACATGTTGACTGTTATGTATAGGATTTGATGATATTTTGTGGCTAGGGTGAATATCTTGCAAACACTGGTGTTTTTGTTCTCTCCTTTCATGCTGTCAGTCTCTACTTGGTCTAATGAGCCTATGGGTGATGTTATGTTGCAAATCTGAAGCAGTGGAAGATTTAGGATTTGAGGATTGAAGCTGTTTTGATGCTATTTTGGTGCAGATATTTAAGTGAAACATTGATATAAAACGACCATATTTACTGACAGTTTTCCATGGCATTTAATATTCTGAACATTGCAGTGCTATTTTGAATGTTTCAAACCAGTTTGTAATAAGGATGGAGTTTATGTTTGAAGACACATCATACTGTTTTTCCTAAACCCTAAAACGAGGAATTTGAGTGACTGATATTCTAAAACAGTTTGACATTATGCCTGATGGTGCAGTTTGAAGTTTAAGCAGAGCCATATTGTTCTTATGACAGTTTTCATGTATGTTTGATCCGGTCTCACAGTGTGTCTATCCAGAAACCTAATTCTATGGTTGAGACAAGGGAAAATTGACATTGCAGGCCTGTACAAGGGTACATAGCAGATTGAAAAGGAGTTCAAATAATAGCAAACCAGTTTTAAAACATTTCTGAAACCTCAAGCCAGATTGTTTCTATCTGTTGAAAGGAGAATATGGGAAAAAGTGGAAAGGTCAACAGGGCTGAGCCCACAGACCTAACCTGGGTTTAGAAGCTTCCTGACTGTGCAGAACTGTTTCAGCAGGCAGGTTGGTTGAAGTTTTTCAAGAAGATTGATGGTTTCAATGCTCAGGTGTCCTGCAAGTTTTCCAAGGGACTTAAAGAAGATATGATCATGATGGATGCTTTGAAATTCAAGCTAACTGTGGAGTTAATAGCAGAAGCTACTGAGATCAGCAATGAGGGAGAGCATTGGTTTAAAAAATCACCTTTTGAGTTTGAACCCCAAAGATACTTATTGCCTAATGTGACTCCTGACTGGAGCAAGGGTATCCTCATTCAAAATTTCAGGAAGGAGTGGATTGAGCCTATAAGGATACTTCAAAGTTATGTGACCTGTGAGGGAAGATATTCATTTGTCTTTAAATACCACTTGAGGTTCCTGCAGCACATGGTAGGAGTTTCTAAAATGAACTTGCCTTTCTTTTTCTTAAAAATTCTGCAGAAGATGTCAAGCAAGATAAAGCAAAATGATGATCACACCTCCCAGTCACTTTTTCACCATGGTCTCATCAAACTGATCATCACCACAGTGTTGTAGCATGAGGGAAGGACTTGGGATTTCTTTTCGTTTTGGTCAGATGTTCATCCTCAAAAAGAAGATCAGCAGCCTAAAAGGCAGACTGATAAGGGGAAGGTAATGATCAAAAAGTTGGGTCACTCAGTCAAATCTACAAGTAAAGATGAGGTTAAAGCCAAGAAGGTGACAGAGCAGGTAGCAGAACAAGTAAAGGATGACAGTTAGCTCAAAGTGGTTTCAGGTTTCATGAGAAACAAGTACTCATTGTTTGCAGGTGAAGAAGTGCAGCCCTGTCTGAAATTGCCACAAGTAGCACATTCTGAACAAGCTAGGACTATTGATAAAGAGAGAGCTACTACTCCTGAAGAGGAATTACAAACTAAACAAAGGAGCCCTCTTACCATATTATCTGAAGATGAAGGTTATTTATTGGAGGATGAACAACAGATTGTTGTGACAGAGGCAAGTACAGAAGCATGTGGAGACTTTCCTACCTCAAGGGTAAAATCAGCCAAATCTAGGAAAAAGAAAAGGAAGAATGTAGCTCCATATAGAAATCCCAAGACTAGGCTTACTAATAAGCTAAGATGGAACATGAAAAAGTTACTTAACCCTAAACTAGCCAGACAGGAAGCTGTGGTGATTGAGTTTTCCTCTAGTGAAGAAACAGAAATGGTTAAAAAGAGCAGTAAAGGTAAGGGAAAGAGAACTGTCAAGCCTTCCTCCTCTTCCCAACCTGCAGAGACAAAAGGATCACAGTTAGTAGGAGAAGTTGAACAGCCTAGGTCTGAATTATTTGAAACAATTGCTGAAATTAAAGATAGACTTACCAAGCAGCAGGGAGAAGATAAAGCAAAGGCAGATGCTTTTGGAGATCATAAATTGGATGAAGAGGATCAAGCTATTCTCAAGCAAGCAGGATATTTAGTAGAATCAAGTGTTCATGATGATTTTTCAGATCTTTTAATGCAGGAGGACAATATATCAGAGATCCCAAATTTTGATGAAGAGAATGTACAGGAAAGTATTCAGAGATACAGGAAACACATGAAGCACCTGCAAGAAACGAATGATGTATTACTCAAAGTTAATAAAGGGCTTGTAGAGGAGTTGCAGGATATGCATAAACATTTTTTGGAGCTGTCAGAAGTTTCCAAGGAAGTCTGTAGCAGGAAAAAAGTTGCTGACAGGTACTGTGCAAAGCTGGAGAAGACTGTTGATCATTTACAACAGGAAAATGAAGACTTGCAGAAAAGGATAACTGATATGGAGAAAAAGGATAAAAGAGCTAAGAAAAGGGCTCGAGGTCTAGATGGAATATCACTTCTTGTTGAGGCAGCTAAGAAGATATGAAACTGTTTTTAGTTAGTGGTTATTTTTGATAAACACTTTTTGTTAAACATTTGCTATTTTTAGCAATCATATAATTTTGTTAAGATCACTTTTTACTTTACCTACTTAGTGACTCGATGGAGGTAGTTAGGAGGTGAAACCTAACTGATTTTTGGGGGAACTTTCTTATTTAAATGAGTTAGCAAGACATTGTGAGGGTTCTAGATTTTGGGAGCATCAGGAGGTCTGCTAGCTGCTTGTACTATCATACTTATTCAGAGATAGGTACTGTACTCTTATATACATTTACTGATGAAACTATGAATATATGACTCTTTACCCTTCATTTGGTCTATGTTGGCTTTGTTATTGAGCATGTTTTGCTTCTTAAATGGTAATTTCATTGCTAGTTGATGTCTTTTTCTAGTAATGCTTATCTTTTAATGTATGAACCACAACATAGTTTCTTTGTTGGATGTTTGTGATATATTGGGCATCTTCATCAGTGTATGTCTGTGATTTAGTTGTTTCTTTTACTCTGAATGTATTCCCTGCATGATCTTGAAGCTTACAACCAAAAACACATAAATAATACCCTAAAACCTAGTTTGAATTGAGTTTTTTCTCTTGAGATTGTGTTGGCTTGTTACCCTAGCCTTAGTAACAATTTCTAACACAAACATCTTTGGCGCCATTGCCGGGGACGAAGCTGAAGCAAATCTTCCCTGGGATACTTATCATTTTTCCTGGTTTGAGAGGTGGACTCGAACCAGCATCTTTAAAGGCTATTTTCACCGAGTTTGGACACACTAGCTTCTAGAAGTATTGGAACCAGGAGCAGACCTACATCTCCCTTGCTACGGGGTGTGACAGACCCTGAAAAGATTATAAAAACAGCAAGAAAGCTCAGAAGGTCCCAATCTTTTCCAGCTTCTTGTGATCCTCACCAGTTGGGTGATTCATTAGACCCAGCAGAAAACTCACCTTGGTTAAAACCTATCATTCCTGAAAATACTTTTCAAGTTTTTACCAATCCAGAAACCTTTTTGAAAGCTAAGACTACTTCTCCTGGAAAAATCCCACTCTTTCAGCTGAAAATAGGAAAAAATCCATTCCAAGCAAGTACCAGTGAAGTTTCTTCCTCTTCAAAACCTCAATCTAAACCTCAGTCCACAATGGCAGCCCAAAATCCACCCATGGATATGATGGACAGAATGATAGCTGCTAGGTATGCACCACTAGCATTACCCCAGCCTTTACATGCCTTGCCTACTCATGAGTATCAGAAATATATGCCCCGATTCAATGGACAAGGTGAAACAACTGCAGAAGAACATTGGGAGGCCTTCCTGAGTTATGCAGACAATCAGAACATTGAAATTAAAGATGTGTGGATGAGAGTATTTGTGCAGAGCTTAGATGGGGATGTGAGAAAATGGTTCAGGGACTTTCCTGCCAACTCCATTACAATCATTGAAGAACTCCGTGACCTTTTCCTGAGGCAGTGGGGAGACACCAAGGACCACACTTATTATATCACTGAATTTGGTG
>LPNX010209705.1:0-11412 GCA_001517045.1 Pseudotsuga menziesii | reverse complement strand
AGTTGTCAGAGAATCTAGTGTTCCATGACAAGTCGAAGCATATCGAGATCAAGTATCACTATATCAGGGATATGGTGCAAAGAGGAGTAGTGAAGCTCCTGTATGTTGTGACGGAGGAACAGATAGCTGATGTATTGACTAAGCCATTGGCTAGGCTGAATTTTGAGTACTTCAGAGAGAGACTTGGTGTTCTCCAAATCGAGGCTTCCTCCCAGAGACAGTGTTGAGACCCAGAGCCATTCTGACATGGTGAGAGGATTGGTTCCTTCCATGGTCAGATGTAAGGGCTGAGACATTCCGTCATGGTGAGAGGATTGGTTCCTTCCATGACTGATATGAGTATCGAGATCTATAGCCATTCTGACGAGGAGGTCAGATATAAGGGCTGAGCCATTCTGTCGAGGAGGACAGATGTAAGGGCTGAGCCATTCTGTCGAGGAGGATAGATGTAAGGGCTGTGCCATTCTGTCGAGTAGGACAGATGTAAGGGCAATTTCCATTCTAGGAATGGAGGCACCTGTTCAGTTACCAGGATCATTCAGTGCAGGACTGTATAGCCATTCTGATATGACAGAGGGATGTGTTCCCACTTGATCAGATGTAAGGGCTGAACCATTATGTTCATGGCTAAAGGATTTAGTTCCTTCCATGTCAGATGTGAGTGTTGTCCATTTCAACGAGCAGGTCGGATGTAAGGGAAACTGCCATTCTCTAGGAGAATGGAGGCGCCTGGTCAGTTACCAGGTAGCTCAGTCGAGGAGGACTGGGGGCCATTCTGATGTGACTATGGAGATGTGTTCTCGTAGGATCAGATGTGAGTGCAAGCCTTTCCATCACTATGATAGGATGTGTTCTTGTCTGGATGGATGTAAGTGCAGGAAATCTTCCACCACTGTGATAGGATTGGTTCTTGTCTGGGTGGGAGTCTTCCATCACTGTGATAGGATGTGTTCTTGTCTGGATGGATGGGCCTTTCTGACGAGTAGGTCAGATGTAAGCGCTGAAATCTTCCACCACTGTGATAGGATTGGTTCTTGTCTGGGTGGGAGTCTTTCATCACTGTGGTAGGATTGGTTCTTGTCTGGATGAAAGTGGAGAAATCTTCCACCACTGTGATAGGATTGGTTCTTGTCTGGGTGGGAGTCTTTCATCACTGTGATAGGATTGGTTCTTGTCTGGATGAAAGTGGAGAAATCTTCCACCACTGTGATAGGATTGGTTCTTGTCTGGGTGGGAGTCTTCCATCATTGTGATAGGACGTGTTCTTGTCTAGATGGAAGGGCCTTTCTGACGAGTAGGTCAGATGTAAGTGCTGAGCCATTTCATAGATGGTATTTGATTGTGCCTACCATGCTGGTGAATGTGAGTGCTGGGCCTTTCTGATGTGATTGTAGTTTACTACATGATCAGATGTGAGTGTTGGGCGTGCCTTTCTGATGAGCAGGTCAGATGTAAGTGCTGGGCGAAGACCTACATGAGGGTAGGCCTACAACCAGCATGAAAAAGGGCTGGCTCTATAGAAATTCCTATGACGAGATAGTACACACTTGATGATGACCAGTAGAGATCCAGATCGAGAGATGATCCAAATCCAGGTATGATGACTCCGAGATATCCAGATCGAGTGATGATCCAGATCCAGTAGAGATGATCCAGATCGAGTGATGATCCAGATCCAGTAGAGATGATCCAGATCCAGTGATGATCCAGATCCAGTCCAATGATGTTGATCCAGATCGAGTGATGATCTAGATCCAGTGATGCCATTTTATGATGATCCAGATTGAGAGATGATCCAGATCCAGATGACTTGAAGACGAAGATGACTTGAAGATGAAGATGACTCGAAGATGAAGATGATCCAGTTGATGCATAGAAGAAGACCAGTGCTGAAAATTGTGTTGAAAGAATACCTTCCTAGTTAAGAGGGAGTGTTGATGTATATGTAACTTCGGAATGTATTCTTCTATGTATTTTATATATTGTAACCCGATGTTTATTCCGAGATGTTTCTATTATGTATTTGAGTCATATTGTCTTACCCCGATGTTCCAATCGGGAGGATTAATAATGTAATCAAGTCATGTCAAGTCATTAGGTAAGTCCCCCCAGTGTCGGGGCACTTGAGTTATTATACACTAATTAAGGTGTAGGCTCGAGTAGTAATTATTAGGGTTGAGCCTACGTGTGAAATGGCAACTTAAGTGAACGGACTAATATAAATAGAGAGTGTGTGTCTCTCTATTTATCACTTGTGACTTAGCTCTCTTGCTCTCTCAAGTGTGGCGCACTTTTGGAGAAGGAAATTCTTGGGCTTGACAGAAGACAGAAGGCTGCTGTTGTGAAGGGAGGTCATCTTACTGTTTTGGGTTCACATCTTGTGGTGATACTATATTAGAGGAAGTTGAGGGGTTTTCTCCATTTATGGTTTCCCCTCCTAAAATATTTGTGTCTCTTGTCTCTTGTGATGTGCTTATGTGATTGCTGTGCTTGTTATTCTCTCAGTGAAAAAGATCTTATCATAATGCTAGCTTAAATGTTGAAAAACTAACATCATTAACCAATGTGTTTTTTATGGTCTTGTTCTAGGAAAAATACCTCCCTCAATATTATTATGTTGGGGATATTGGGATCCCTATCTTGAGAGAAGAGGGGAGAGATTGGACACAAAGGTTCTAATGGATGACCAACGTGGTGGAAAAATGTGGGCCATAGAGAAACATACCAGGAGAACACTAAATTATCATGGTATTGAATGCAGTATTAATGGTACATACAGACATATTCATTGCAAGAGGGTTTCTGAAATAGGAATACCTTTTGATTCATTGACATGCAATTTTTGTAGGATTATACCTAATTGTGATGGATTTCGAATGTGATTATATAGCGAATTAAGGAGCAACATGAAAAGACACGGGAGAGATACAAGGAAAGGGAGAAGGTTGGACCATTTGACTCAAACTGAACTCAAAATTGTTGCAAGAGAAGCAAATTCTACACATAGGTTAACAATGTGATCTCTTTCATGGGAGAGGACAAAGGTTGCTACACTATCTATAAGAACAAGGTCTCTAAGGGAAAAGTTGTTTGAATCTGCAGGAAGGAAGGATGTTTTCAGGTTTTGCAAGGATGTGTGTGAGGCTCATAAGCAAGGAAAATTACAAGGTAAAGATGCATTTTGGGAATTTGTTCAAGATATATTTCACAACCTAGTTCGTTCAAATCTAGGTAGAAGGTATAGTGCATCGAGTCAATCCATTTATGAGATGATTAAGTTATGGGGAGGTCCTAGATTACATAGCTTTATTAGCTTGAATCTTGATGGCCCTTCGATATCTATGACTTTAAGGAAAGTTAGAAAATCATTGACATATATCCCAGGGGAGCAAGAGTACATTTTTGAGACAATCGGAAAAGTTTATGCTTTCTATAAAGCCAAACATGGTATAGAGGGCCCAATTCCCGTATGCCTTGCTGAAGATGAAACTGTTGTGGAAAAATATGCAAGGTGGGTAGCAAAAAGTGATACATTGGTGGGTTTTTGTGGTAATAAAGAAGAACATAAGTGCCAATCACATAATTTATTGGTGACAGTTGGTGAGGGCACTGTAGGCTATGAGATTATTACAGATGCCTTCAAGAATTGTGTGATTGGCCATTATGCACATATTATTATTGCAAACCCTTTACATGAGAAGCTTCCTCATTTGGTTGTGGTTGTTAATCCAACATGCAACAGGTTTGATGCAAATTTTTTCCATCGACAATGGGAAAAAGTAGAAGACCTATCGAAGAAACATGTGGAATATTTTTTAGGACCTATTATTGGTCATTCCTCAGATGGGGATAGTAGGAGAAGAATTCTTATGTTGAAGGATTATTACTCAACGACAGGCATGAGATATCAAATTCCTTGGGAAGGGTGGAGACTAATTGGGTTTAATGATGGCTTTAAAGTAACAGGACTTCATGACCAGGATTACATCCACAATGGCAAAAATCTAGTGAATCCTTTGTTTAGTGGTCGATGAGATCTGATTGTTGGAAAAGAGTTGATTATTTTTAACCATGTAAGAATGGTTTATAACAATTTTAAAGTGGATGAACAGAAGATTAAAATTGAGGATATAGAGATGATTGATCGCCAAAACTGGGGTTCAGCACAATGCATTGCTTCAAGGCATGTCCAGAGGTGCTTGAAGGAAATGAGATTTACAGGTGGTAGGACAGAGAGGACATCGGGTATAGAGACCTATCTAGCAATCGTTGCTGACTATATTGATATTTTTTTTTCTCCTAGTTTAACTCTTTGGGAAAGAGTGCAAAATTATTCAAGATTCCATCATTTCTTCACCTTATGGTTATGTTGGGTCAGAGAACAGGAAAATACTAATGTCAACATTAATTTCATTAGTAGAGAGGCATATCAAGATGTGAAAATTTATTGCCACTTTGCGGTTTTGTTGATGAGATTATTTCGTGATCAATACTCTAACTTACCATGTGCATTGCACCGGATTGGGTTAGATGTATGTGAGAAATTCTTCATCAAAGTTGGTGGCATGGTTGGAGTAGAGAGGGCATATGATTTTGCTGACTTACTTCATGCTATTGGAACCCTTAATAGAGTTGCTGAAGAAGAATCGATACCCAAAGGGCTTCGTTTCAATAAATCTCATAAGAAACAAATTAGTATCTGGAACAAATTGCATCAACAAACAGTAGAGGAAGGTGATGTATTGTCACAATATGATTCAATTTCCACCTATAATAAAATTATAGAAGCTCTCAAGATAGGATTGGACGATGCACAGGGAATTTTACAAGGTCTTGGCATGCAACCAAAAAGACACACAAAAGATTCTTAGTGGTTTAAACCATGGATAGAGGATCACAATGTTCCAACATTTGAAGATGTGGATGAAGTAGTTGATAATTCTCCACCGGGTCATTCAACATCCATATTCCAATATTTGTCTTTTATGGTACTCAATGATAGTGAATTGCAAATGATGGAAAGTGAGTGGAGGCACGAGTTGGATGGAATTTTAGATTCTGTTGATGAAAATGTAAACATATCTACCAAACTAGTGGTGGAGCTCAATGGAAAGGACATGTACAAATCTTGTTTGGTTAGTCAATTGAATGGAAACCCGACATTATCGAAAGATAGATTGACTAAGCTGAGGAATGGAGTATACTTTAGGAGAGATGAGAGGGCCCCAAAAAAGGGTGTTGCAATTGGTTTTGGAATTGGATCAGATTGTGCGGTGTTGTTTGAGAGAGAGCCTATAGCTTTAGCTAAACGTACTACAAGAAAATGTGTATCTCAAAGTACAAAGAACGACATTTCTTCTGGGACTTGGTACATTGGAAGAGTTCAAAGAATAAGAAAAAAGGATGGTAATAGGGTGTTTGATTACCATAATGACATTGATCTTTTGGATAGGCCTGAAGGTGTTGAGCTTCAATGTTGTTGGTACAATAGAATAAAGGGGCAATGCATGTACAAGTATGATTCAACAGATCATCTATTCATACAACTTGAATCTGTTATAGCAATGAAAAACCTATCATACAATATCAAGAAAGACACATACAAGTTAGAAGAAGGTGACCACAAAATTTTCGAGGATTTCATTAAAAATTTAAATAGGGTGAAGTTTTCAAACCATTCTAATTTATCTTATCTTTTGTACTACTATCTTATAACTTATTTATGAAGTAGTATTTTTTGTATTATTGTTGATTAGTTTGTATAAATTTCATACTGATTTTATACTCATTTTAATTTATCTTATCTTCAGGTGCGGTGAATGGTTCGGATGCCGAACAATTGGGATAACTCTATGTGAAGTTATCAATTGTCAAATATTTCTCTATGCATTCTTGAAGCATGGTTCTTGAGGGTTGTTGAACTGTTCGCTAGTTAAACAATTATGTTTAATATTACTTTCAAAAGGATGAAACTAGTTTTTGTTTGTCAAATTTTGGTGCCCATGCCCATATTGCTACTTCAATACTTAAATGGAATATTACATAATGTGTGTTTCTTGAAATGTGTTTTCTAAATTTTTTCTTAAATGGCATATCATGTTCTTTAATTTCGCCATGTTTGTGTGGAGTGCATATTAACTCATTAGGAAATTGTGATTGTTGTTGATTTGAAAGATGGCTATGGTGTGGAAATCTCTTGTTATAAAACTCATTATTGTGCACCTGTTGTGGTATGGAGTGGGTATGATTCGTTCTACTTTCTATAACCAATGAATCTTATACAATGATGAAAAAAATATATAAAACAATGTACCTTAAGAGAGAGAACATATTATTGGTCTTGTTGGTCCTATACACGTCCTATACAGGAGTTGCATGTCCACCTTATATGGTTCACCTTGACCTTTTGGGTTTGTTGTTTGTTTTGTTGTGGCCACTTGGGTTGACTCATGATCACCTCATGATCCTTTATCTTACTTTGTCCATAGGTGATGTTTATTAATGTTTTGATACTTTACCTTAAGGAGCGTTACTGAACTCTCTCCCTCTGCGTGATCTTTGCACGATCTTTGTTGATCCTCCATGTGATATCTTGCTGCACCATCCCCATGACTGGGCTTTCCTTGTTACACCTTCCATGTGGTCACTTTGCACCAGCGTGACCATGAATATGTTGGATTTTGGGTCCTCCCCCAGCGTGACCGTGGCCTGTTTCTTGGGTGGACTCTAGGTTCTTACATAGTGTAACCGTGGGTCTGTTTCTTGGTGGAATGTGGCTCCTTCATCAGCGTTACCATGATTTGTTTCTTTTCACTTTATTGGTGGACTGTGGGTCCTTCAACAAGGCCAAAAAACCTGTTCCTTAGTGATACCTTGAGAGGTCCTTCTCCAGCATGACTATGATCTGTTTTATTGGGTGGAATTTGGGTCATTCACCAGCATGAAAGTGATATGTTTCTTGGTGGTCTGTGGGTGCTTCACCAGCATGAGTGTGATCTATTTTCTTGAGTTGACTGTGGTTCCTTCCCCAACGTGACTGTGATCTATTTTCTTGGTGGACTATGTGTCCTTCTCCAGCATGAACATGATCTATTTTCTCGGGTGGACGATGGGTCCTTCCCTAGCATGGCCATGAGACGACCATGAGCCTATTTTCTTATGTGGACTGTGGGGTCTTCCCCAGTGTGACATTGAGTTTCACTTTGTGGGTGGATTTTGTTTTTTCAAGCATGACTGTGCAAAGTATGCTTGTGTGTCTCTGCAGTATGTGACTGCATCCTTACCCAGCATGACTGTGTTGACAGATTGACTGTACTAGGTATGCATGTGCTTGTTAAATAAGACGTTTGGGTTAGTATTTTGTCTGTATGCTTATGCTTTAACCTTGTATGGATCTCTCGCAAGGTACATAAATTGTTTGTCTATATTGAATTTTCCCTTCGGTGAAAAGATCAAATCTGAAAAATCTGAGTATATGCTTGATTCAAATATTGGTTATGATTGTTTACTGTTGATATCTACTGTACATTACCTTCTCATGTTGTTATTGTACATGGCATTTGATGATTCTTGAGGACCAACTTTAACGCAGTGAATAATGGAGCGTTAAGTTGAAAGAGATGAAAATTATGTTTGTTTGGTTTTATTGAAAAGTATTGGTTTTCTTGAAAAGTATAGGAAGCTTACTTTATAATTATCTTTTCCTTTTACTTTATAATTTTCTTGAAAAGTACTTGTAGGTCTCAAGGAGAACAATGAGGTTCTTTTACGGTGGATATGACCCATGTATTAAAGTATATGCAAATGGATATTTAAATAGGGTTGATGTTCAAGAAGCTCTTCATGCAAATGTTACAAGGATTCCTTTCAAATGGGAAATCTACAAGTGGGTATCTGTATTCTAATCTCTAATAAGGTCATGTTATTTGTGATTCTAGATCATTTTAACTCTGGATATATTGGGATACAAAATGTTTGAGGGGAAACTATCTTCACTCTTTATACTGTCTAGGTA
The DNA here is from genome assembly GCA_001517045.1 of Pseudotsuga menziesii. Taxonomy (NCBI): domain Eukaryota; kingdom Viridiplantae; phylum Streptophyta; class Pinopsida; order Pinales; family Pinaceae; genus Pseudotsuga; species Pseudotsuga menziesii. The sequence goes on along the minus strand of LPNX010209705.1, from coordinate 3,398 downwards.
GCAGACCTTGGTCATGTGATGTGGTTAGGGAAGGGAAGCTCATTTTCCAAATCCTCTGAATTTCTCTGAATTTCTCAAATCCTCTTATTGTGAGGGACTTTGACCCAAATTCCTATATGTGGGCATATAGCATGAATATATTTGACTTGCAAGAATGGAAAAAGTAGGACATGACAAGGATCTATCATAAATGGAAAAACATGATAAGTATACATTGCATTTTGCTTTTGTTATCCTGGTGCTTTATTTGTGGTTTCTGCAATGAAGTGACATTAGCATTTGGTTTTGTCTAAAAATGACTGTGATGCTTTTTATCTTAGAACAAGAACAGACAGCTGTGGAAACTAGGCAGCCTGCCACTTGGGGACAAACTCAAGTCACATGTATATACTCGAACTCCAACAATGTACCTGGATTTCACAATGAAGCTAGGAGCTGTTCTTCATCAAGTGTTCCCGTAAAATTGATCCAATTGATTAATAATATCCTTTTCTGAATCCTGTTACTTCTTGTTAAATTCCATATTTTGCACTCTACTACAATTTCAAGCTTAATGCATTTCAGTTCTTACAAAATCAAAAGCGAACCTTGGCAACTTATGTGGGTCACTTCCTGCAACAGTGGTCCATAATAAGCAAAAGTTCAAATAACATTCTTAAGAATCAATAATATACAAAAAAAAGGACTTTGCAATGTAACAATCCTTAACTCTAGTAGACAGTTATCCCATAAAATGCTATGAAAGAACCTTGGAGTTAATTTCCAAAATAATTCTACTAAATTAAAGCAGAATGAAACAATTTGCTATTAGAATAACTTAACAGTTGATTACAATGCGGAATATTTTGTACTGGTTGAAAATGTAATGAATGAATTCAACAAGAAACAAACTAAGGATCACAAACAAAACAATATATGGAAACAACTATGTAAATGTACTTCTAAAGCATATATCTGGTGCTCCTGAGGCCATGTCAACAACAGTGATTTTGGTATCATAGTTTGAATCAATATGCTCTCTAGAGTCTATTCAGCATCACTAAGCCCAACAGGATCAGAACTCCAGCTGACAGCTCTTTCGAATCCATTTTTGGAATGTTGATAGTCTTCAATAGCCTGAATTATCTCTTGTTTATTGTTCATAACAAAGGGACCATAGTGAACCACTGGTTCGTTCAGTGGGTGGCCCCCAATTAGGACAAATCTGCAGGGAATGTTTGACTTGTTCCATATACTCAATCCATTGCCAGAGCCCAACTGAACAGTGTGGTGAGCACCAATAGCTAATGACGCAATATTTCCAAAAATTACCTCACCTTCTAAAACATATAAAAATGCATTACAACCCTTTGGAATAGGTTGGTGAAGAATAGCTCCTGGCTTCATTGTGAAATCTAGGTACATTGTTGGAGTTCAGGTATATACAGGTGACTTGATACATAGTTGTGCGCCTCTTGTTGGAAATCAGGCATGTTGGTTTTGTGTGCCCATGGATCGACATGGATCTCATCCATTGGATCATCTCCAAGTGTCAAGAAGCAATAGGGCTGTTCAAAACCAAACATATCTACTAGGACAAGTTTGTAGTCAGATTTAGTGCTCTTCCTGCCCATATTTACTGCTAAAAACATCCTTGTTTTTCTGCCAATCTACTACCAGTTTACAGGCCTCCAGAAATATAAGAAGTCATGCTATAGATGGGTATTTGTAGGCTTTGAGTCTTCCATAAATCCAAGGAATAGAACACTTATAGACATGTCTGAAAAGGCATCATCATTCTGCTCTGTCACTGCTATTTTGTCCAAAATTTTATGGAGCAAAATATCCCTGTCTTTATTCTCCTGTGTCTTCCTGTGTCTTTTCTGTTCTTGCCTCAGTTTGTTAGCACTTGATGAAAATATCCCTAAGCCTTGTAATGATGATATAGCCCTGTGATAATGATAAAAATTGGCATTTAGTTCTTTTATGTTGATATAGCCTTGTGATAATGATAAAAATTAGTGTGGGCTTATGGGTGATAGAATTGTTTTTTCCTGTTATGGTATGGTCTTTAGTGATGGAATATTGTTTTTGTTACTCAAGGTTTCAGAGTTCCAACTGGGGGAATTGAGTGAACTTAGTGAAGAGTTTGGTGTTGAGTCCCTGGTGGTCCAGTGTGAGCAGATGAAGGATGCACTCAAGGACACGCCTCTGAGGAAGGATCATAAATTGGAATTACTCAATTCCAGTCCTGTAACCTTTTTGTGGAACTGCCCAACTTTCTCATCTGACTTGCCAATATACAGAAAATGTATATTCCTAATATATAGGAATACACAGCAATAAAGGCCTCCAATATTTGGTATTTTGGTTCCCAAGTAATTTTTATAGGAATTGGTGAAACTTTAGCCTTAAATATTTGAAACACTTCCAACCACTTTGCTGGATTTCATTGGGAAGCATATTTATTTTGAACTTGAAACTTTCCAAGGGCTCTAGAATTACAGATGTTGATATAAATATCCTGTATGCAGTATGTGAATCCCAAGGTTTACACACTGAACTATGGAATGGCCTTTGGCCAAGCAACAATGATTCTGTCACTTGGAGCCAAGGGAAATCATGCTCTTATGCCTAGCTCAACAAGTAAGTGTACTATGTGAGTTTCTACTTCATTCAGGCTTATGCAGTTTCTAAATAAGTTGAATGGCACACTCATAGCTTGTTGCAATATGGTCTACTAGAACTTGAAAGTAATATATCCTATCAAAATCCAAGGGTTAGTCATACGCAAGTGTCAGAAGCAAAGTTGAAAATGTTAATAAGATTTGTGTTTTTTTTTGGTAATTTATGCGATCTTGGTAGGTTCATATATCTAGTCATTCTTTGTTAAAAACATGCTGATGATCTGTCTTTTTTCTATCATAGCAAAATTGCACCTGCTTGTAGTGAATAAATCCAGTGGTTCTTCCATCGATATGTATATCAAGGTAATATTTTTCCCTTTTTTTAAGATGTTACTTAAGAAATTTCGAAAGTCGTTCTTAAGTAACAGGTAAATGCTCACTTAGCTCCTTTTAAAGGAGTGCTTAATACTTATATATTCATCTTCTTCTATTTGTAAATGTATTCATCTTCTATTTGTGTTTAATGCATCAATTAAAGAGTTAAATGTAAGTGAAAACTGATTCAGATAATGGTGATTTTAATTTGTGTCGTAAAATGATGGTAATTGGTCAGTTGTCAAACAAAATTTTATGAAGGCTGGCATTAATGGAATTTGACAATGCATGTAGGATCAAGGGCATCACATTTTTAATCTATTGATATGCCAAATTGAGTCCTAAAATCCCACATGTAACCTTCTCCATGACAAGAATGTAGGTCGTTACTTACAATTCGATGGCCTGATATTATAT
>LPNX010209682.1:0-140406 GCA_001517045.1 Pseudotsuga menziesii | reverse complement strand
GAAGTACCATTCCATCATCAACATTATACATAGGTCTTTCTGTTTTATTGTTTGGATTTGGAATGGGCTGAGCTGGTAGTTGTGTAGGCCGAGGTGGAGGTTGATTAGATGGCAATTGAAGCTGTTGAGGTGGTGGACCCAATTGAGGAGCCATATTGGGTTGTTGGAAAGATGGGACTTGGTAAGATGGGGCTTGATAAGAAGGAGTTTGGACTTGATGCTGCTGGTATTGGGGATAAGCTGAAGGTTGTTGGTATGGCTGCAAATAGGCCTGCTGATATGTTTGATTACCATGGGCATAACCTCTCCAATTTGGAGCAAATTGGGCTAAGGGAGGAGACCAATTTTGCCAAGGCATAGGTGCACTCCATGAATTCTGAATAGGAGTTTGATAATTTGCATTAAATTGTTGCATAAGGTCTTGGGACATACCTGAGAATCGTGGCTGTCAAGGTCTTCGTTTTCCCATGAAGTAGAGAGACTCCATGCTTTGATTCTCCTCCATTCGAGCTGCCTGCAACTCTTTCAATCTAGGGCAATCATCAGTCTTATGATTAAAAGTACATAAACCACAAATTTCAATAGCATTTAAAGGACATTCTTTAAGTGGGTGCTTCTTTCTACACTTAGGACAAAAGATGGACAAAGCTTGATCTTGTTGGTCCTGTTGTTCTTGTCTTTTCTTAGTTTTTTCTACTTCAACCTGTGTGCCCAATGTACTCAATAAATCACTTTTGAAATCTTCTAGCAGATTCCCAAGTTCAGCCCTAGAAATACCACTATTTGCATACTTGTTTACTTTGGTGATGATGCCTCTTTTTCCAGTCCTAGCCTTCCCTCTCGAATATTTTTGGCATAAATATTGTATCTCATCAAATGGAAGGTAAGAAATGTCACATTTTCCCATAACATTTAAAATATCTAAATACTCTTCTCTTATTCCTTTTAAAAATATTGTTCTAATCATCTCTGATGTTAAGGAATTGTATTTAGATTTTTGTAAATTATATGAGAACCTTTCCAAATACTCCTCTAGACTCTCATCTTCCTGTTGATTCATTCCAAAGATATCATCTTTGAGATCCTTTGATCTGCAATAGGCTTGATATTTCCAAAGAAAGATCTTCCTCATTTCATCCCAACTAGTAATAGAGTGTTCTCCTAGGCCCATAAACCACTTCAAGGCAGCTGCCTTAAGGGTAGCAGGGAAAAGACGGAGCTTATGGGTATCATCAGTATACCCATAATTTCGACACAAGATGTCAAATTCGAAAAGGAAAGAGTCCCGATCTTCAGAGGTTAGGCCATAAAAGTTTGGTAAAATAGAGGGTGGAATGTTCTTCATTTTCACATCTTCTCCTAGGATAATACTAGTGTCCAGAATAGGAAATTTGAAGGTAGCTTCCTGATCTTCTTCTACCTTTTCCTCTCTCTCATGTCCTCTTTCTTCTTCTCTTTCATGTCTTCTCTCTTGTTCTCTCCTCTCCTGTCTTCGTTTGTTCTCTATTTCCAGCATCCTTTCATACTCTCTTCTCTGTTTAGCAGTTGGGCCTTTTGATGTTTCTTCCTCAGACATTTTGGAACTACCTATTGTTGAGATAAATCCCTTTGGAAGAGAAGCTCCTGTTAGTTCTTTTTTTGGGGGATTTTTAAGAAATCTTCCTTTTTCGTCTCTAAGTCTTGACATAAAAGTAAAACCTACTCTGTGTTTTTGTTTAAAATTTTTGTTTTTATCAGAAAACTAAGGTTCCTAAGTCTGCTTCTACAGTGCCTCCCCAGCAACGGTGCCAAAATGTTGGGCTCTGATCTATCAGTATTAATTAGAACTTAAATTTAAAAATCAATCCGGGTCTGTGAACTTCGAGACACATCCAAGTTTAGGACAGAGAGGATGGAATCATTTGGAAATTAGCTAACTGTAACTGAATCTACTAACAGAAACTGAAATACTGCAACTCACAGAGAAAAAATCCTTTTACAAGGGTGACTTCGTTTGTTTCTTCTTAAGCACACAGTAATTGATTTATAAAAGCATAAAGGACTGAGGTAAAAAGCAATTTAAATAACAGATCTATAACTCTAGGATCATGCTACAGAGTTCTACCAGCGCTGAAGACACATTCACCAATTAAAATCTTTTACAAGACAATATTCATAATCTGTAAATGTTCTTTACCATTTCACCATTGGATAATTAGCAATATATATGAACTAAAATCTTGATTTAAAACTTCAACGCATTCAGTCTTTAACCATTGAAAAGAACAGAGTTTATCCAATAATGTTGGTGATATACATGGCAATAGAATTTGTAATTTGAACCGTAACTTGAAGGGAACAGAGCATTAATAGAATGAATTGAAAACCTGATTGAACTTGTTCTACGATTTATAAACTGGAAATTACAAGAAAATGCATACCAATGACACAATTTAGATAGCTAGCACCAGAAGTAAATTGCTGCAACCATCAAATCGATCTACCGACAACATGAAAGTGTGAGAGTTCGACGATGGGGGCCCTCCAAAGCCTTGCTCAGCACACAATGAAAGATTTCACAGAACTAAAGCTTTATATTCATTCACCAAAAAATTGTTTACACAGAGATACCACGTAGTTTGGAAGCACAAGTGCGTTCCTCTTCAAAATTGTGATCCCTTCTTCATTGTCTTGTGAATCATTTATACAAATTCAAAATCAAACTGTAATGCTATAAATCTGCATCTAATTTAATGCTAAGAGCTAACGAGATCATCTTCAGAATCGTGGAGTTCCACAAAATCAGCATTGTTCCTTCTTTTGTGTTGAATGCAGAACAGGTGGCCGCCTTTGACTCTAGTTGATTGGACATCTGTACAATCCACATCACCTAACTGTTGTATGTTCATCCATCTGTGGACATTAAGGATCCATTCTTTATCTTCCTGTTCCCTCCTACCTGTCCTGCAATTGCTCAATCTAGGAGATAATACGGGAAGTTAGTACATCCAGTAGTCTAAGTAAAAATCCTAGTTAAAATGCCTAAAAAATCACAAAACTCAATTTATTAACAAGCAATGACATTATACCTCTTTAACCAAGGCTTATAGATGAACTTTAAAGCTTTTTACTCAATATGGAGGTTTTATGAAGGAAATGAATGTTATCTAAGAGGCAAAAAGGGGTCAAAAACAGTGCCCAACACATCCCACAAAGAGATCATGTGTATTATAGGTAGCATGGAGGAAAAGGATCAAGTAGATCGAAGTACGGTCGCAAAGGATCAAGAAGATCGAAGTAGTGCTAAAAAGGATCGAAATGATCGAAGTGCTATTGCTATGAAGGATTGAGAAGATCGAAAGTGCAACAAAGGATCGAGAAGATAGAAGTGCTACTGCAAAGGATCGAGAAGGTCAAAATGCTTATGTAAAGGATCGAGAAGATTGAAGTGCTGATGCAAAGGATCGAGAGGATCGAAGTGCTACTGCAAAGGATTATAAGATTGAAGTGTTGTTGAAAAGGATCAGAAGATCGAAGTGCTGCTGCAAAGGATCAGAAGATCGAAGTGTTGCTACAAAGGATCAAGAAGATCGAAGTGTCACCGCAAAGGATCAAATCATTGAGTGCTGCAGAAGATTTAGTGCTGTAGAATATGATTTTCTAGTACTAAATACATTGAAGAGTAACAATTCTAGTTACTAATGACTGTGAAAAAATTCTATGACGTATAGATGTATCACCTCGATGATGTTGCATATACTCTCTCTCGTTACTACTATTGTCTATGATGATGTTGTCAATAGAATAACCTTCTCTTTAAGGGGGAGTGTTGAATATTGTAACTTCAAAGGATATTATAAATGTATTTTACTGATGTAACCCTAGGGAGATGTTATTATTCCTCTGTCGGGGTGTTACTATTGTAATTGGTCATCATGGAGTCATGAGGTAAATTCTCCATTGCAAGTTGAGTCAATAGGACCCCAATGAATACAATACAATATAATATTGTATCAAGTCTTCCTAAGTGAAGTCGGCCTAGTCAGTTAAGTGGGGCTGACTTGATAGGTTAAAAGTTAAGTGACAAAAAGAGTATAAATAGAGGAGACGTGTTCCTCATTTGAACACACACTCACTTGTGTATAACGCATAGGATATATATATATATATATATATATATATATATGCTGGAGGGAGGGGCACTTATTTTGGGTCTTGTCTTTCACTTTTTATACATCTTATATAGAGGAAGTTTTGCTAGGATTTCTTCCCCATGAGGGTTTGCTAGGATAAATATTTGTGTTCTTTTTTGTGGTTGTTCTTGTCTATCTTTCAGTGATCCTTTTTCTTATGGTTATGTTGTTATGATGCTAAATGTTATAATATATGATATAACCATTAAAAACTTAACACCATTACTCATAATTTTGAATTTGGGGTTAAGTCATGACACGTGTAAGGAAGAATCTAGCCACCCAAGGTCTCCATGAACCTCTAAATACCCTTATGAAGCAGTGCCACTTTACTTTATTCATATTTATTATTTATATGACCCAATTTAATGTGTAAATGAAAAAATAAGGTTATCCTAGGTCCCATAGCTCCCTTATTGCAAGATTGAATGCCTCCTCCCCAACCTAGGGAACTAGTAGGTGGGTGAAACATTGTCAGCGAGTAGACTCATTAGAATGGGGACATGACAAACTGCAAGAACCAAATTTTTGCAGTTAAGGAAGGGGATTTATTCATGATAGAATTAAGACACAGATCGATCGAAACAGAGGGATGGATTACCAGAGGCACATAAACACAAGAAAACATACTGATTTGTTGACACATTCAAAACATAAACATATACATATTAAAGAATATTCCATATCATTATTATTGTTATTCCACAACATGAAATCAATGTAAATGCAACAAACACGTAAAGACTTAAACACAAGTTACTTTTACATCAAATACACTGAGGTTTAACGTGGAAACCCATACGGGAAAAAACCCAAAGTGCCCTTCATTTGGCATGAGTAATATTGGAATGATTTGGTCTATGCACACAACTTGCGGACTTCTCTCAGAATCTTCTTTACAATTGATGGGTTTTTTTCTATCTTTCTCATTCTCTCATGCTTTCTTTTCTTCTCCCAGTCGATCACTCTGTCAATCTCCTTAAGATTTAACAATCATCTGCACATTTAATAAAGGCACCAATGACCCAGGTTACATTCATGCCCATTCCAAAATATAGATTGTTAGTCTAACTTAACTCATTGTTACATTTATTATTTTCTCCAAACATGTCGAACACTCAAATTCGACTTTTTCCTCTCCTTTTTTGTCACGGTCTTGCTCGCCTTGCAACCAGATTCTTCACTTTTTTTAATAAAACTGGTACATATTTTCCCGCAGCCAACAAGAACCCAACACTCTATTATGGCTCATCCCGAGCCACTTCAGCCAGAGGTTTCTGTCATGCCGAGTTTACTCTAAAACTCCCAATAGATCTTCATTACTTCCTCTTCTTATCTCCGCACATCTTCTTTTCCCTTCTTGTTTCCGACTTTTCTACTGATCTAGGTTCATACTTCCTTGTCCATCAACATAGCCCAAGATATCGACCTAACAGAGTATAACTCTGTCCGCAACACCTCCGATGCAAATGAGGTCTCCCTTGAGATATATATGGAGACCTCTAGAACTAGGTTTCTGCAGTCATGGAAGGGGATTTTCTTACCACAACATTAATAGGACACTTGATAGAAACCAAGGAACGAAAGCATGACATTATACATTTATAAGGGAATAAAGCATATTGATCAATCAACACACATAGACAACATGTAAGATATATAAATTATAACACACATTAATCAACATTCCATGCTATTATACCATTAGATATTTGGTGAAACTCATAACAATTCATTCATAGAAAAAACGCAGATATCAAAGTCACAAATACACATGTTTAATGTGGAAACCCATAAGGGAAAAACCACAAAGGTTCTCTTCATTTGGCATGAGTAATGTTTGAACACCTTTGGTATGCACACATAGCCTGTAGACTCTTCTTTAGATATTCTTTACAATCAATGAATTTTTTACTCATCTCATGCTCTCAGGTTTAGGTCTCTCTCTCTCTTTATCTAGTCCTCTTATCTGTCAGTCTTAGTCTCTGTCTGATCCACACACAGCTTGGATCGACTTAATAATATTTTACAATTCTTGTTTTACCCATCAATTTATTCTCAACTGTTAGTCAATAGGTTGTTCTATGAACTCAAAACATCCCATTATATTTAAATATAGGCATTATCGGCCCAATTTACAATCATACATCATTCCAAAAATATACTATTATTCTAACTACCTCTTACCCAAAACTATTTCGAACTCCTCGTTTCAACTTGCTCTTCTCCTATTTTGTCGCATCCTCTTTTTCTGTTGCCTTTTCTTGCCTTGTGACCTGAATCTTCATTTTCCTGAACAAAATTTTGTTTATCTTTTCCTAGGGAAAACATGCCCCCAACACTCACCTGTGGCTCATCCTGGTCCACTTCAGTCCAAAATTTCTGTCTGTTCGAGTATACTCTAAAACTCCTGATAGATTTTCATTACTCCTTCGAATTCTCGTTGCACCTATTCCTGGACATTTTGCAATTGTTCCACAAGTTCGAAACTGATATGTTCCAAAGTTGCTACTTTTATTGCACCTAGTCCTTGTCGCACTTTTTCATGGATTGGGTGGATTGTTCTTGTAGCCTTCAACTCTTCTTGATAATGTAGTGCTGTGACCTGATATGTTCATTTCTTTTATTGTTTCCAAAGTCTAGCTACTTGCTGCTACAATATTTCATCCTTTCTCATCTTTTCCACCAGTGGCAATTTCTTCAATTCATTCTTCAACTTATACATTTTTTCTTTAGCTGTATGAAGTTTTTTTCTTACCTATTCTAGCTTTGTATCATCCATCAAGGATTTCCATGACTGAGAAACCTGTTCATATTCTTTGGTACAAAGTGCCTCGGCATCTTGAATCTTCTATGTAGTTTCATTCACTGCCTTTTGTCACGCTTCCAGTACCTTAGGGGGTTTACTAGGAGTCAGCTTTGTTTCCAATTCTGCGAATCATTTGTGGAGGTTGATAAACACCTCCCCAAGTCATAACATTTTGGCTTCTGGAAAAATATTAGTTCTAATTCCTTCTTCTGTGAAGTTATTGAAAGTAAGTGAAATAGTTTATTCCAACCTTTGCCTGTCGTCCTGCCATGTTTTTTCTTTCTGCTCTGTCTCCTTGACTTTGTTTTTCAATGATGCGATAGTATTACTGGAGTTCTTGAGTTGGTAAAACACATGTTATCTTGTATTAATATCCTCTACTGTAGTCTATTAAATGCTATGTAGTAGATACATCGTAACTACAGAGAAATCAAGACTCACATGACCAATATCCTTGATCATGGTGTTATATTCTAGTGTACCTAATTCAATTGCTTTGGAAATTAATCAGATACTTCTATGTGGTGTTAGATTTTTAACATTAAGCTAGCATTATTAGGATCTTTAACTGAGAGAATAACAAGCACAACAATCAAACAAAAGAGACAATGAACATAATTTTTTTCCTCGGGGAAACCATAAATGGAGAAAACCCTGCAACTTCCTCAGAGATAGAATCAACACCAAAAAATAAAATCCCAAAATAGTAAGATGATCTCCCAACAGCAGTAACCTTCTTTCTATCTAGCCCCAGTGTCTTCTCCTTCCTCAACTATGCACTACACTTGAGTGTGTGTGAGATGTGTTTTAAATAGAGAGATCACCTCTCTATTTATACTACTTCTTGGCATGACTAAAACTCTACTAGGGCCGACTTCACTAGGTGAGTATAATAACCCTAGTGCCCCGAAATTGCGGGGACTTTAACATTTAGACAATAGGAGGGTTACCCACAATGACTTGACATGACTTGTTTATATTATAGATCCTCTCGATCGGAACATCAGGGAATGACATCATGACTCAATTACATGACAGACACATCCTGGAATAAACATCGGGGTACAAGACATAAGATACATAGATGAATACATTTCGAAGTTACAAATACATCAACACTCCCTCTTAACTAGGAAGGTATTATTTTGACACAATTTTCAGCATTGGTCTTCTTCTCTGTATCGACTGCATAATCTCGTCATCTTCATCTTCAAGTCTTCTTAGTATTCAAGTATTCTTCATCTTCTTCGTCTTCTTCGTCTTCTTCGTCTTCTTTGTCTTCAAGTCATCTTCTACTTCAAGTCTTCTTCATCACGGGATCTGCATCATCATGACTACTGGATAATCACTGCTAGATCATCATCACATCTGGATCGTCATCAAGTCTGGATCGTCATCACATCTGGATCGTCACTTGATCTGGATCGTCACTTGATCTGGATCGTCATCAAGTTTGGATCATCATCTCATCTGGATCATTGCTTGATCTGGATCGTCATCAAGCCTGGATCATCATCATATCTATATTGTCACTTGATCTGGATCGTCATCTAGTCTGGATAATCATCACATGCTATCTCAGAATGGTGCTATCTCAATTCTTCTCATCACAGGAAGGTCTACAGAGTCAATCTTGTAGGCCTACCCTTCATGTAGGTATTCATCAGTGCTTATATCTGACACTTAAGTTAGAATGGAACACCCAACTCTTACATCTAACCTCATATTGTCAAAAAGGCATGCCCAACACTCACATCTGACCTCATCTTGTCAGAAAGGCCCAACACTCACATCTGACCATGTGTAAACACATCGCGCCAGAATGGCTTAGCACTTATATCCGATCATGTGCAAGCACATCGCGTTGGAAAGGCTCTGCACTTACATCCAACCTCATCTTGTCAAAAAGGAACAACACTCACATCTGACCATGTGTAAACACATCGCGCCAGAATGGCTCAACACTTATATCCGGCCTCATCATGTGAGAAAGGATCTGCACTTACATTTGACCATGTGTAAACACATCCCATCGAAAGGGCGTGCACTCACATCTGATTATGTAGGAACTAATCCTACCATCGCATCAGAATGGCCCCCAGTCCCAGACTGAGCTACCTGGTAACTGACTAGGTGCCTCCATTCTCCCAGAGAATGGCAGTTGCCCTTACATCTGACCTACTCGTTAGAATGGCCAACACTCACATCTGACATGGGAGGAACCTAATCCTTTAGCCATGATAGAATGGTTCAGCCCTTACATCTGATCAAGTGGGAACACACCCCTCTCTCACATCATAATGGCTTCTCAGTCCTAGACTGAGTTTTCCTGGCAACTGACCAGGCACCCTCATTCCCAGAATGGCAGTAGCACTGTTGTAATCTTACTGATCACATAAGGTTACCAATAATACACACTAAAACATACATATATATAGAACAGAGACAAGAGACAAGAACATATAGGATTAAAAAGATTATATTTTTACAATGAGTCCATACAATGCAGAGAACTGAACTAAACTGAGTTCTCGTCTGGCTCAACAGCCTAATATATATGATTTACAAACGATTACAAAATAACTACTTGTCGGTTCGGTCAACTGACGCGACTTTTTAGATGGCCGACTTAATATCCTAGTTTAGTCGGTCGACCAACTTAGTTAGCTGATCGACTAAGTCGGCCCATCAACTTAGTCGGCTGATCGACTAAGTCGGCCCTTGTTCAAGTTGACTTATTCACTTGCTCCTTCGACATCTCCCCCACGAAAAAAACATTTCTTCGTCTCGAAGAAACAGGGAGGTACACAATTTGTTTGTTTTGGCCCTTCAAAAATTTACCATGGCGGACTGTGAAGACGGATGGTTGGTCGTTTTTGTACACAGACCTCAACAATGGCAGGAGATGTGATGGTGAGGTGATGTTGGAAGTCTGTCCAACCTTGCAAAGCTTTTTGGATATCAATGGTTAGTGTGGTTAAGCCTGACAAGATTGACATATTCTTTGCGATAGAGACTTCGGGTATCCTCTCCATGTTGGGGCCTATTAATTGGTATTGCACCTCTACAGTCTTGATCAGTTGTTTCATATACGGGCAGATGATGTCAACTTTTTCTAAGTTGGGGAGAGCTTGTTGCACCCATTGATGTGCTTCCCTTTCTAGTTTCTACAGTTTGGTGGTTTCCAGCACTATCTGTTCTTCTATCGTCATTCTAAGTGCTGCCTCTATGGTCTTTCTGCTCTCCAAAGCCTGAATTCCTTGCCAAGTCTGTCATGTCTGCTACTTCATTGGTGAGTTTCTGAATGATGCCTTTTGACACAGCATACTCAGGGTTGTTTGGTTCGACTTTGGCTGTCGGTGCTTGAGTCGGGACGTCACTTGCGGGAGCTGGAGGAATTATTTGCTGCTGTGGTTGTGGCTTTGGTTTTGTCGGCTATGGGTTTGCTTTCTTTGCGGTCGGAGGTTTGATATTTATTTGTAGTCAACTAGTGGGCTGGACCAGTGTGTCCTCTGACACAAATGTACTAATGTAGAGGTTGAGCTCATATTATTCCTCCTTTTCTTGGTCGGTGAGTGGCTCCTCTATTGAAAAGTCGATCTATTTCGCTGCTATCGGTACTGGTATCTTCGTCTTAGCCTGTCGAGATAGTTCTTGGAAGATTTGGTCGACAGACAGGTAGTAGTCGAGGGATTTGGCATTGGAGGCCTCGCCCTGCATATACCACACCGAGGTATGGTCGAGCTCCAGCTGGATGTGGGAGTTCACTGGTAGATTTCGTTGGATGTTCTGAGGCACCCTCCATCTAGTTGTGTGAACTTTCATTTGTTGGAACCACTTCTCCAGGAATAATTTCCCATGCTCCAGTTCATGCAGGGTTCCTTTCTGAGAGAAGGGTTTAAACCTCCACATGTCAAACCTGGACTGTTCCTAAAAGACTGAGCTCCCTTCTGGGTAGATGTGATACATCACAATCCATAAGATGAGGGAGGGGAACTTGATGATTCTCCCTATTTCCTGGCATCGCTCACAGATAGTTTTTATCATGTCGGCGACATAATCTCCCCATCTGTAGATTCGTCCATCAGTGGCAATAGTGTCGACGACTTCGAGCATTTCTAACTTGAGGTCGCTGCTTTGACCTGCTAATGTGAGTGTGATTGTGATTATTTTGGCCACAATTTGTGGCGTTTGAGTTGTGATTTGGCCAATCATCAACCCTTTCAAGTTTTTGCCTAAAGGTGATCCCGTAAGCTCTTTGACCAGTCCTTCTTTGATTTCGACTGGTACAGGGTCTCCTTTGTTAGATAGGCCAGTCAGTTTGGAGATGACATCCCCAGAAATGTCGATCAGCTCATCAAAGTAGAACTGAGCGTCGTGATATCAACTGATAATGAATTTCATAGAAGCTTCTTTAGTACCCCCAAATCTGGCCATCAATGGTGCATTGGCATATCCAAAGAGGGTGCTGCATCTGACCTTTTCTGCTGCTTGAGTCATCTTTTTCTTGACAAAGGCCCACTCTTGGATCTCAGCCCATAGTTTCTGCCATGGGCCTTCCTGTACTTTGGCATTTTTTATGTTTTTCAGCCTGTAGACCAAGGGTGTATCCGCAGCCTGTAACTCTTTTGCTTTGGTCGATGCTTTGGTCTATTTGGGGGCCATTGTGTTGGTTTGGTCGATGTGTCTACAGGGTTCTTGGCTTTTGGTCGACTAAGTGTTCTGGTGTTCTGTGTGTAAAGTTTGTGGTGAATGAACCTTCGACGGTCTAGTATTTATAGGCAATGGTGTGGTTATGTGTGGTTATGGATGTATTAATGGCGGACTTGACGTTTCAGCTATACTACGCGAGTGTGAACTAATGGTGATTTGCTTTCAGCGCTCGAGGTCATGAATGCACGATCGGACTATCGAGGTCATCGGCTGGTGTCGGTGCTAAAAATGGTCGACAGGAATGGTCGGTGAAAATGGTCGAGGGTCATGATGTCGGTTGTCGAACTGGTGATTTCCTGTCATGTTTTTTTTGTGTCTGGGGTATTATTTTGTTTTTGGAATTTTTAGCTTTTTATGGATTTTGGTTGTCAGTAATGGTCGTTATTTTTATTTTTATTTATTTATTTTTTATAATTTCTATAACGTTTCAGTCGGGCTCCATTAACGAGTTTGCGAAAAACTAGGCCCTATAACGTCCTCATTCTGACTGATCCATTGGGATGTATCTCTTCGAAAACGTAAGGTCCCATCCATTCTGTGCGGAGCTTCTTAGGTTTTCCTTTGACTCGACTATGATAAAGTAAGGCAAGGTCACCGATCGACAGGTTTTTGTTTTTGATGTTGCGGTCATGCCATGCTTTCTGTTGTTGCTTCTGTATTTCTAGGTGTTGTATAGCCATGATTCGGTGTTCTTCCAGCTTGCTGAGTTGAAATAGTCGGTCCTTTCTTGCATGTTCGACATTGACATGTAGTAGTTGTGCAATAATAGGTGTTTGCTATCGAAAATGTAGTGGGACTACTACTTCTTGTCCATAGACTAGTCGAAACGGGGTTTGGTCGGTTGACTGTTTATAGGCTGTTCTGTATGCCCATAAGAATGCAGGTATTTTCTCGTCCCATTCATCCTTGTTAGCATTACATATTTTAGTTAACCCTTTTGTTAATGTTTTATTGAATGCTTCAATTGTGCCATTCGACTGAGGGTGATACGCTGTACTCCGTCGGTGGTCGATTTGGAATTGGTCAGTTAGGGTTTTGATAGTTTTGTTAATAAAGTGTGTCTCTTGGTTGCTAATCAAGGTTAGGGGGCATCCAAATCTAGTGATGATATTTTCGTAGATGAATCTAGCAGCTATCTCGCTAGAACATGTATCAACAGGTGCAGCTTCTGCCCACTTAGTAACATATTCTACTGCAGTAATAATATACCTTGCACCTGATCTTTTTGTTGGGATAGGAAATGGTCCTATGAAGTCTATGGCCCAGATTTCAAATGTGAGACTGGGGTTTACTGATACTAAGGGAATTTCTGTACTAGGCAAGGGTCGACCAAGTCGTTGACATCTGTCACATCGACTAACAAAACTTTTTCAATCTCTGTGGAGTGTCGGCCACCATAATCCTGACTGTTGGATTTTCTTTGCAGTTGTGTCTGCTTGGAAATGTCCTCCTGAAGGTCCATAGTGTGCCTCATGCATGATTTGGTCTCATTCATGTTTGAGTACACACCTTCTGAGGATGTTGTCTAATCCCATTTTGTATAAAAATCCGTTAATGAGACTGTATGGTGCAGCCTTCATAGCTAATATTTGTTTTTTCTTGGTATTCATACCTTCTGGTGCTTGTCCATTTTCTAAGAACTGAGCTATTTCCTCTAGTTCTGTTGGCACTACTTCTATGTAAAATAATTGTGCATCAGGTAAGTCATCATCGACTCCTATCAGTTCCTCTCCTATGTCTATTCGGGATAGATGGTCGGGCCAGACATTTAGCTTTCCTGGTCGAACAACGACTTCGAACTCAAATTCTTGGAAAAGAAGTAGCCATCGAAAAATTCTGCCATGATGGAGTGGTTTATTTACAAGATAATTCAGGGCTTGATGGTCGGTATATAATATGAAGGGGTTGGCTAAAAGGTAACGTCGATAGTTTTGGAGGGCAAAGACCATACCTAAGGCTTCTCTTTCTGTGGTCGAGTATTTTCTTTCAGCCTTATTTAATTTTCTACCGCTGTAAACTATAGGATAATCCATCCCATCATCTCCTAGTTGAGTTAGGATTGCTCCTATTGCTATTCCCGATGCATCAATATGGTCATGGAATTTGATCGACCAGTTTGGGAATTTTAAGATGGGGGCTTCGACTAATTTTCTTTTCAATTTTTCGAAAGAGATGTGTCATTCCTCTGTCCACTTAAATTCTTGATCTTCCCATAGTAGTTCTTCAAGAGGATAGGTCATATCTAAATAGTGTCTTATGAATTTTTTGTAATAGCCTGTATGGCCAAGTAACACCCTAACTTGTTTGGGGTTTACTGGTGGTTTCAGGTCGAGGATAATTTTAATCTTTGCAAAGTCGACTTTGATACCTTCCTTACAGACAATGTGCCCTAATAGTATTCCTATGGGTGTCATAAATATACATTTCTTGACGTTTAGGGAGAGTTGAATCTGTCTACATCTTTCCAGCATAAGTCTAAGCCATTTGGGATGATCTTTTAAGGTGGAGTATATTGTCCAGTCGTCAAAGTATACGGCCATGGTTTTATAGATGTATTCTTGGAATGTTTTGACAACTACTCGAGAAAACACTGCAAGTGCATTCTTTAGTCCAAAAGGCATAACTTTGTAAGCAAAGGAACCAAATTCACACACAAATGTTGTCTTCTTCTGGTCTTCTTTAGCTATTGGTACTTGGTTATAGCCTGAGAATCCATCTGTAAATGAGTAGCATTCATGTCCTGTGACTTCATTCAAGATTTCATCCGCATAAGGGGTGGGAAATGGGTCTGTCAGTGTTACTTTGTTTAGTTCCCTAAAATTGACACAAATTCTTAGCCTGGTCGGGTCATGTTTCTTGGGTTGTATGACCATTGGAATTGCCCATTCTGATTAATCGATAGGGTAGATAATGCCTACTTCTAACATGTTAGCAATTTCCTTTTTGATTATCTCCTTGTATTTGTGAGCTAGTTTATAAGGTCTTTTCTTGACAGGTCGAACATCAGGTTTAGTATCAATTTTCATTTCTCTCATCTCTTGGACTAAGCCTTTTAGGTCTTTATAATCCCTAGAAAAGATATCTTGGAACTCTTTTAGTAGGTTCACGATCTCTGTGGTCTGTTGTTCGTTCCGGTAGTCACCAATTTTTGATAGTTTTGGTCGAGCATCGTTTGAGATGTCAACTTCTTTAGTTTTTAATTTGGCATCTAGCCACTTTGGTGCTTTGTCTTCATTGATCGGTCAACTTCCTTCTTTGAACTGTGAGAATGTGGCAGGGAGATCGGCTGCATTCATTCTGTCAGTGTCTTGTTTGTCAGTTGTTGCGATTTTCAGGATCGAATGGATAGGTTTTGTTGTTTCGACATGGTTGGATTTCCATCTAAACCTCTTGCCTTATGTGTTTTCATTTTCTAGTTGTAAATGGGTTGACTGTGGTTTTGACCCTGTTTGTGTATTGTTACAGTCCTTTATCTATTGATGGTCTCGTAAGGGTTGGTTTTTGGTCGGTTGGATAAATTGTTTAATATGTTTTGCTGTCTCAACCATATTTTTATTTTGAGGGATGAAGTTAAAGTCTTTAATAAAATTTTCTCAGAGTTCATGCCATAAGAAGGTTTCACCTCTAGCTTCTTCCATCTTATACCATTTGTTTGGTAAGTCGGCTAGGGTTGAGGGGAATAAGTGTGGCCAGGATCGCTCATCCTTGTATCCCAGTCTTCTCCACTCCTTTTCACAGGTTTTGATATGTTCCTCTAGGTTTTTCCCTTGAGTGAATATAGGTATGGAAGCTTGTTGGGTTAACTTCTTTCCTCCAAACATTTTGACAAAGTAAGTCGACGTAGTTGTCCAGGTCTGTAGTCTGGTCTGGTGGGTATCCCACCATCTAGTTGCTTGACCTGTAAAAGTTTCAACTAGGCTTTGGAGTTGGCCATGTTCACCAATATTTTTAGATACTTGTTTGATGTGCATGAATCGTGATTCCCTCTCTTTATACCTTGGCAGTTGTGTAGTATTCAAGCTGGTTGGTTGTAAGGTAGGGTGTTCCCTTATTTTCTTTGCAAAGACTTTTGGGATAATTGATAGTATGAAGCACTGTCGGGTGGGTTTTTTCTGTACTTTTTGTATAGTCCAACACCCTCTTGCTTGTGTTTCGTAATTTTCTATTTCCCAGTCATACAATTCAACATCTGAGTTATAACCAACTGAGTCTTGGTTACCTAAGTTAAGTTCTCCATGGATGTTTGGTTCTGTGTAGTTTTCATCATTGTGGATTTGGTAAATTTGTCTGATATCGACTTCTTCATCAATAGGTTCAGTCCAAGGTTCCCCTTGGGATGGATGAATGGGTACAATGACCTTTTGACCATATCGTTTTAATTTGATTCGTTCCTTGTCCAAAGATATGGATGCTTTCATCTTCCGACCCCAAGGTCGATCGACTAGCACTGGGAAGGAGCTGGATCCTTCTTTTGGGTTAATAATTTCAAAATCGACCTTGGTCGAGATTCCCTTGATGGTCATGTAGATGTTTTTCTAGACCCCAATGGGTTCAATTAGGCCTTGGTCAGCGAGTTTCAGGTAAATGTCTGACTCGTAGAGTCGAGGTCTGCCCATCTATTCCCAAGTATCCCGAGTCATGATATTTACTTGTGAACCGAAGTCGAGCACTACTTGTCGGATGTGGTAACCTTCGATTTCTAGGTCGACCAGTGGGTCGACATCACTTTTGTTTTTTTGATTCAAGCTGCAGATGTTTTTGGTTTGTTTTTCAGGGTTGGTACCTTTTATTCCATGCAATAAGTCAATGAACTGAGATACTGATTTGTCAATTTGAATAAGTTGGATTAGTTGATTTATTGTGTTGTGTCGGTTGTTAATGATGTCTTCTTGTTGTGCAATGTCTTGAAATATGTGAGTTGCTTCTTTATATGTTTGTTTTTCCTTCATTGGGTCAGGATAAACGTTTGTGTCTTTAATCTTACTAATTCTGGTATTATCAAGTCCTGCTTTTGTTCCTTGTCGAGTTACAATATGTAAATTTTTGGTGGTTATTACATCATTCTTTTGCACAAAAGACAAGACATTAACATTTTTCTTGGTATTAATTTTTTCTAACATAGTAGGGAAATCCTATAGGTCAGTCCTATCCTTGTATGGATAGTCTGCATACTGGTGACCTTCTTTGTAAAATGTGAAGCACTGAGTGGGTCGACGCGGTCGGGTGTCACGATTCCCAGGGAATCGACCTATTCCTCCATAGCCTTGGCATCGATTGTCATACCGGCGCTCATATTGTCAGCCGTTGTATCTTTGTCCATTCTGATTGTTTGCTAGATTGTTTTGCTCATTATGTTGCGCCACTGCATTTGTTTGGTAGACCGCCTGATAGTTCTGTCGGTTCTTCAGGTTTAACTGGCAGTTGATGATGTTATGAATTTTGGTCTCTCAGATGGTGCACCAGGAATCCTTTCCCTTCTTCATGTTAAATGGATAGTATTTTGTAGAGTGATCTCCATGCTCCTAGAAAATGTCGCAAAAGGATTTGGTCTGTACAAATCGAACGTCTTGTCGGCTATATTCTTGTCGACAGTTATCTTTCGAATGACCGGCCGTCGAGCATTTAGTACACCTGATCTTTTGATTCTTGAGGCTTAGTTCCTTCAGAGACTTGTGTATGTTCTTGAGCTGTTCTTCCAATCTGTGGTCCATGGGGTAAGCAGGTATGTCTTCGTCCATCTCCACCTGAAGAGCTTTTGTTAGCACATCTTCGTAAGTTTTGAACATTTCCAGACTGATGTGTCGACGTACTTTCTATGATAGTCCTGCAAGAAACCATTGGATTAGTAACTGTTCATAAATAACATAATCCAACTGGATTAGTAGGTATTTCCAATGTTTATCATAGTCACGGACGGTCTCCCCTAGATTTTGTGATGTGGTTTTAAGCTTATTTGCGGCCAGGTGCTTAGCATATGGTGTTTTGAAAATGACAAAAATTGCACCTTAATCTTGGCTTTTGTCGCTCTGGTTTTTCTTTCCGAAAAGGTCATGTACCACATCAATGCCCTTTTCCTTAAGGCCCTTGCGAACTGTGCCATTTGTCAATCTTCATCTGTAACCTGGTTGGCTTCCGAGGTCGACTCGCAAATGGACCAATGTCGTCTAGGGTCTTCATCTCCCTCATAAAGAGGAATGTGAGCCGATCCATGACCCATTTATGAATCACTACCACTGCTCTCAAAAGGTGGCGACGTTGGAGGTGGGGCTGGTGATGAGGGTGGTGGGGTTATTGGTGTATTCGTGCCTGCGAAATTTTGGTTGACGAAACTTCCATTTTCGTCGGTTGTCAAGTCTTCATCGACTTGCAGTTGGTTGATGTCAACTTCTGCTATCGATGGTCCACTACAACTATTTGTTCACAGTTCTGAGTGTTCAATTTATTCTAAAGCTGTATTTGGCGGCTGGGAGGGGGGGGGTGCTCCTTCATGTGTCGGTAATAGCAAGTGGATACTTCGGAGGGAGGATACCACTTGAAAGGTCACTCAGTTCCCTTCCACTGGTCGACGTATAATAAGGTGTCGTCTAGGGTATGGTTCGTCACCTAGTCGGCTCCAGATACTGAAGTCGCCAGCTCGTAGTCAGAGGTTGTGTTCGATAATAGTTTGTATTCGACTACGCGGAATCAATGGGGAAAGGGTTGTTCCTTCATTGGGAGCTCGTAGTTGGAGAGCTTATGGCTGCTCTATCCACAATTCTTCCTCTCTAGGGGACACTTCTTGTTTTATGCCCTCTTCATGTCAGTCATGACCCGACGCTGGTGGATTCTCTTCCTGGTCGTTCTCCCTAGGGTTTTTCCCTCTATGCAGCTCTAAGGCCCTTTCTCATCTTGCTTCCCTTCTCTGGTGTCTCTCTTCCCTTTCTAGTTTCTGGATGTCCGACATACTTTCGTAGGATACTATTCTCTTGAGGTCCCTTTTGGTCGACTTCTCATTACTGGTGACTGTTATCTGGTTTGGTTCGACTAGGATCCACTATACTCTATCTTCGACACATGACCAGCTACCCCCCCATAGCCTACCCGACTCTTTTAGAAAGCCCGGATAGTTCGATTTATTTGCTTAGGAATTATTCCCACTCCCTTTCTGCAATGAATTTCTCCCACTTCCTCTGCTTCTTCGCCCAGTTAGTGTTTGATGGATGTTTGTACAGTGGTGGATGAGGTTCAACAATGTGTCCTACTCCTTTCTCGATCAAGAATTTGAACAGCAAGGTCAGTAGGGAACACAAAAATTGTTCGGTGAAATCTGTGTAAAATTTCTCTTTGACGGTTTCCACCGAATTTCTGTCTTCGACTGCTTGTTCCTCAAATAAGTCGTCGGCAATTTTCTCAAACCACTCTGACAAATTTGTCCGGCCTCCTCGGATTAGTTTTTCCAGCAACTGTTGTTCTTTAGTTGCATCTGGCTTTCTCATCCAAGAGTTGCTTCAAGAGTTGCGGCACTGATTCGACAAACTTTTCATGTGTCTCTGTAAAAAAATCTTTCTTTTGCTTTAGCGACTGTTAATCTGTTCCTTCGTGCGTAATTTTGCAAATAGTTTGCAATTTTATGTTCCCACCAGTCCTTGATCTCCTACTCTGGTATCATATGTGAGCATGTATTTCAGTCATGTATGACCGGCAACAGAACCAATGTTGTAATATTACTGATCACATAAGGTTACCAATAATACACACTAAAACATACATATATATAGAACAGAGACAAGAGACAAGAACATATAGGATTAAACAGATTATATTATTACAATGAGTCCATACAATGCAGAGAACTGAACTGAACTAAGTTCTAGTCTGGCTCAATAGCCTAATATATATGATTTACAAATGGTTACAAAATAACTATCTGTCGGTTCGGTGAACCGACGCGACTTTTTAGATGGCCGAATTAATATCCTAGTTCAGTCGGTCGACCGACTTAGTCGGCTGATCGACTAAGTCAGCCCATCGACTTAGTCGACTGATCGACTAATTCAGCTCATCGACTTAGTCGGCTAATCAACTAATTCGGCCCTTGTTCAAGTCGACTTATCGACTTGCTCCTTCGACAAGCACTCATATTTGACATGGCTCAACCCTTACATTTGACCATGGAAGGAACTTAATCCTCTCCCATGTTAGAATGGCTCATGGACTCATCACTTCCCTTTGGAGGGAATCTCGATCTGGAGAACACCAAGCTTCTCCCTGAAGTTGTTGGGGCGCGAACCTTGAAGGTCCTTAATTTTGGCAACTCCGTAGTTTTGGTGCGAAGCTTGTAAGTAGAGTTGCAGTCCAAAATAGTCTTAGGGGTTTCAGGGTTGGGTCGAAGCCCCTCTTTTTGTAATTAACCCATGGTTTAAACTCATGGTTTAAGCCCATGGTATTGTAATAGTGCACTTGTATAAATAGGCACTTATGTAAAGGAGAAAAGGGCTTTTCGAAGGTTTTTGTATGATGATAATTTGACACAGAGAAGCTAAGGCCTATTTTTGGGTTTAAGGTTAAGTCCCAGCTGAGTGCATGGACGACCTCTGCAGCTGAGTGCACAGAGGGTTTTTGTAAGTTAAGGTTAAGTCCTAGCTGAGTGCATGGACGACCTCTGCAGCTGAGTGCGCAGAGGGTTTTGGAAGAAAGGATCTGCAGCTTAGTGCGTAGTTTTGGGTTGTTGAGAAGATCTGCAGCTGAGTGCACAGAGATCTATAGCTGAGTGCGTAGATCAAAATTGTGTTGTTTGTAAAGAGTTGAATATAAACGTAGTTCTATGGACGTAGCCCCTACACTGAGGGTGAACCACGTATATCTTGTGTTGTGGTGGTTCCTTTTTGTTTTGTGCTATTATGTTTTTATGCATTTGATAAGTAGGTGGATGATAAGTAAGATATATTGTTAATTATTAACTTCACTGTGAATTCCCAGTTAAGGGTTAAGCAAGTAACTGTTTGTTTATCTAAACTATGAATCTATTTAAGTGAATATCGAAGCTCTTTATTGCATAATTATTCTTTGTTAAGACTAAAGGTACAGTAATATCCCTCTTTTGCCTGCAGAAACCTGATTCTGTGGCACCCCATAGCTGTTTCGGGTGAGACTGCAACTTGTTTGCAGGTTGTTTCCGAAAGGGCCAACACTGTGGGTCTCTTTGTTGGTGCAAAGATAAAAGTATAGAACCCGGGTCTGCCCTAAGTACCAACAAATTGGTTCTGTTGCCGGTTGAACCAGTATTTGCTCAAGAGGGATCTACATCGTACTTAGAGGGATATGTTTTGGAGGCCCTCAGTAAAAAAAATCAGTGACTGGATTGAAGATACTTATCTGAAATTTGCTGAACAAGAAAATAAAGATCCTCATCATAGCTCAGATGACTTCTTGCAAAGGTACGTTTTTACTGATATTTATGAAATTTTCTTTGGTAGTATCCACATAGAATTGCACCAATGGTTATCCAGGTTGATAGAAAGAAAGACAAACTTCCAAGAAGTTCAGTCTCTTACCTGGACCCCAGAAAGAATTAAGCTGTTGAAAAGAGTGAACAACGTGGTATCTAGAGTTGTTGACTTCTGGACAATGCAAACCCTTGAAGCATTTGTGACAGAGTTCGCCATCGACACACATACTTCTTTCAGCGAAGTAGAAAGACAGTTCTTCAAAGGACCAAGGGGTAAGTACCTAAATTCATTAAGTCTGAAAATTAAAATTCTCTTGGCTGAGAAACGTATATTGCTTATCGAATTAGATTGCTAGATTTATTGCTACTAACCTATGTTTGAAAGCGAAAGTGACTTCGACGAGGAAAGTGGTTTGCTTCGCAACGGTAGAAGATACAAGAGAATATTTGGATCCTTTACCCTAGGCCAGAATACCGATTATACCCCTTTAAGCCCAGAAGAGTCTAAATCTGAAGAAACCCCTTTTGTTAGAATCCCTCCTATAAATCCGCAGCGTAGATCTGTTATCCCTTAGAACCCTTTGCAGTCTGAAAGTAACCCTAGCCCGAGTAGTCCTGTCGTAGGTCAGTCTACCTCAGTAAGTCCCCCCCCTATTACCAGTCCTCCTCCCCCCCCTCCCCCCCCTTGATTTAATATGGCCCATGTGAATGATGATATCAAGCTCCCGGTCTTTAGAGGAACTGGATCAGAGGATCCATAGTAGTTTCGGTTCTTATGCGAAGCTGTTTGGACTGCTAAGAACATCATGGATCAAAATACAAGGATAACGTAGCTGGTCACCTCTTTCAGAGACCAATATTTGACTTGGTTTATGAAGTTTTTCATACTCAGAACTATGTCTTGGCTGATATTAAAAAAACAATGATCAAAGAATTCAAGAATCCTAAATTAGAGTCACAGTCTATAACTGAACTGAAAGAAATTAAGCAGAAGTGAGGTGAATCAGTTTGGGACTTTGATCAGAAGTTCAAGGTTCTGTTGGACCAAGTTAGTTTCACTATTGGACCAGAACAATATAAACAATGGTTCATTGCAGCACTATTACCTCATATCAGGACTCCACTTATGCAACAGAAGGTTGCTGATCAGTAAGAGGCATTGGAAATTGCTATGAAACTTGAAACAACTCCTGTTGGAGATAATTCTGCAATAGCCCAAATAGAAGCACAGTTAGCAGAAATGGATTTGGAGCTTTGTGACATGAAGAAAGGGAAATCTGTTTGGGAAGAGGTTTGGTGTACACGATGTAAGACAAAAGGTCATGACAAAGAACAATGTCCTGCATTAAGAAATTATTTGAATACTGGTGCATCGAACCCGTTTAACCCTAATGTCCTATATTGTGAGATCTATAGAACAACTGGCCAACATCGACCTGAAGATTGCTACCTGCTGCAGAGATATGTTCAAGTACCTAAGAATCGCTACTGCAAGTTCTTTAAGTTAGTTGGACACAATGAAGATGAATGTCGCAGCTTTGACCTCATGAGAGAGCGAACCTATGATGCTTATAGGGTACAACCCGATGCACAAGGAAATGAGGGATATGGTTACCATGGTAGTACATCAGGTCGAGGTAACTTCAGAGGTCGTATTCATGGTGGTATTCCTGGAAGAGGTTGAGGCCAGGTTGTTTGCTATAACTGTAATCAGGTGGGACATTTAGCTAGAGACTGTCAGAACCCAACTACGACATGTCGATATTGTAGAGCAGTCGATCATGTGATTGAGCAATGCCCATAGTTGATAGCCAAGATACAAGAAATAAATGGCGCTCCTACCTAGAATGTTCAAATGATTGCTGTAGAGAAAAGATCTGTCCCAGCCGTTAACATTGTTACAAGGAGTGGAGCTACGACGCAAGTGCAGAATAAGGAGAAACAACTTGACGAGGCTTGGGTCCGCAAGACCCCAGAGAAAATTCCAGCCTTCGATGTTGGAAGAGAAAAATGAACATTTATGGAAGCTAAAAAAGACTTTGCTGATCCGAGAACATCAGTAGCAACTATGCAACAACATCAACAACAGTTACAGTTTCAAGAAGCTTCACTGGATCAAGTAAGTACACTAACATCATTTTTGCAGAGTTGTATGAAGCTATTAAGAAATTAGAATCCTTTGAATGAGTTACAGAAATTTATTCAGTCTTGCGAACCTTAGTGAAGATCTGATAGAGGAAAAACTGTTAATAGAGTTAGAAGGACTGGAAGAGAAATGAGATTTCATGCTCAGATAGGAGATTATGACATGACTAATATCATTTTAGACCTGGGATCAGAAGTGAATGTCTTCGATAAGCAGACATGGGAACAAATGGGAAGACCTACGCTTGAATGGTCCCCTATACAGCTGAGATTAGCCAATCAGCAGAATATTGTGCCCTTGGGAAGATTCCCTAGTGTACCAGTGGACATTGATGGAGTCAGTACCTTAGCATATTTTGAAGTCATTGAAATAATTGATGATAGCAAACCTTATCCAGCATTGCTAGGAATTGAATGGAAAATAGACAATGATGCAGTAATTAACCTTAAGAACAGACATATGACTTTTGAAGGAAAATGCTTGAGAGTCATAGTACCGTTGGACCCTTCTCAAGGAGAAAGGTATACAGAGCCAGTCAGAGATGAATATTAGGATGTTTTAGATCATATTTACAACATCATAGCTAAAGAAGAAGACTATGTTAACCCTACTAATGAAGGTATAATGGATTGGCAGTGTGACAGTTCTTGCATGACTGATTCAGACGAAGGCCTAGAGAATTGGCAGAATAGACTTTATGAGCTAGATGGACATCGATGTGCAAGAATTACCAAGTCTATCAGATGGGTTGGCTCACAAACAAAGATCTTACCTACTTTTGATGGTTTGACAGAGCCAGAAGATTTTATTGTACAATTCTCAGAGCAAGTACCAGATTCACAGAAAATGGAGACTCTAGATTCAGCATTCAGAGCCACAGCTGCCAGATGGTGGAAGGGTCATAAAAAGTATATTCATAGTTGGAGAGCTTGTCAAAAGTTTCTTCACCTGAGATTCATGGATCAACCTCAAGAGGTACAAAGCAAATTTAATGGTAAGACTAGCCCTCAGGAACATTTGGAGTAGTGTTATGAAGCATGGAAGCATGTACCTTGTGAAGAATGGGTACATAGGTTTGTACACACCCTGGAACCTATAGCAAAGAACTGGTATGCGGAGGTTGAGCTTCGCCATGGTACTGTAAGTTGGATTAGCCTTGTTGATAGTTTTGTGCTCACATTTTCTATTAATGAGGATTTCCTTGCTTTGGACGTAGCTATTAGGGTGATCCATACTAAGGTGTTTGATGATAAAGAAATAGCTGAGTACCAACCTAATTGGAAGGAACAAGAAGCTAATGCAGTAGAAATTTATAACCTTGCCATTGATGAAGACGATGACCCTCACAACATTAATATTCCCGATTTAGAAGGACACTGCGAAGTACATGGACCAACAGTTGAATCACCTGAAGTAACTCAGCCCTTGAAAATAAGGAAAGTAAACATTGGATTAGAAGAGATGCCTAAGTACGCTACCATTGGAGATTATTGGGATGAAGAAATGGTAAGCAAAGTGACTGAACTCCTCCATGAGTATCATGACTTATTTCTGATGAAGTTCTTAGAAATGAAAGGTATCCTTGGTGATATAGGAGTGATAAAAATCCCTTTGAAAGATGATGCAAAGCCCGTGAAGTAGTGCCCTTATAGGCTAAACCCTAAGTATAAAGAAAAAGTCAGGATGGAGCTAGATAAGATGATCGCTACAGGAATCATTGAGGCTGTCGAAGAAATTCTGTCGTGGTGTCAAGATGTGTTGAAGACCCTTATTATGGCACAACCAAAGTTACTAGTTGTGTTGAAGAGGAAAGGTGTGTCAAA
This sequence comes from Pseudotsuga menziesii, assembly GCA_001517045.1. NCBI lineage: Eukaryota > Viridiplantae > Streptophyta > Pinopsida > Pinales > Pinaceae > Pseudotsuga > Pseudotsuga menziesii. The sequence goes on along the minus strand of LPNX010209682.1, from coordinate 115,316 downwards.
GCTCAAAATGCGACTGTTGGAAAAAATCAGATTTGGCGGTGCCGGTACGTTAACTGCATTAACTACCTGTAATGATGAGATTTTAAGGAATCTAGCGCCGTTTGGACAAGATCTAGCACTGTTCGGTTAGATCTGGTGTCTTCAATGCACAGTTATGGTATATTTGGTCGTTGGATTCTATAAGAAGACACCCAGACCTGCGAAGTTCACATTACACATTTTTTTGAGTTTTAAAGTTCAGTCCACGTCAGCTGATCGTGAAGTCCAGGAATTGTTGAGAGAATTCAGACAGAGGGGTCTGCAGAACCTTATGAGAAATCCACCTGTATTTGCACCTCACGAAGAAACTCCCCCAGCATTGACTCAACCAATGCAGACACGAGCATCCAGAAAGAAATTCAAGGCAGAAGTTCGCTCTAAGCGGAACGAAGAGAGGCACCAGCCATCAGGAAAGACACCGGAGGATCCTGAGATGAATCCTGTTGGTTCCACAGAGTTCCCACCTGAAGGTTTTGAAGACTTCGGTGCTGATGAGAATGTTGCATTGCAGTGTCCACCATATCTTCCACCTGTTCGACTAGGAGTTTAGCCACCTCAGCGAACAACAGGGTTCACGTTACGCACCCCTTCGCTGCCATAGGGTGTGCAGTTGGTCGGAACAATGACAGGGAAAATATATTGGTTCAAGTACACAGACCATGATATGAATGATCGTGGGAAATTTCCATAGTTCATACCTGGGAAATACTTGCACTCTGTCCATTATCCAAAGACTAGTACGATTCTACTGGAAGTGAAACAGTGGGCTACTGGCTTGGAGCAAGCTGGCTTGTTGAAGATGCTGAATGTCCCCCACTTTGGTCGCAGCACGCAGGTTACCATAGTGGTCAAGCAGCTATTGGCATTGGTGCATGATGGGCACCTATGGATAGGAATCCAATGAATTTCCATTTATGGAGAGCTCATTCACAGGATTACATGCTTGCCGAAAGAATGGCCTAATCCTGGCATTGAGTTCATCGGAAAGCATGAAGACACAAAGCTAGCGCAACACATGAAGGACCGCTTCGACTTGACGAAAGGAAAGTGAGGGTATCAAACCTCGACAATTCGACATCAAAACATCTGCTTCACCGCAGAGCTACTAGCATGCAAACTAATGCGGAAGTACAGACCCAATGAAGTACCTGCCACGATTGTCAGTATTGTTGCGAACTGTGCCGAAGGCTACAGTTACAAATGGGAAGAGTACATTGCTAGAGAATTCCTTGAAGATGTCTGCGATGTGCAGGAGAAAGGTAGACCCTTTCATTACTCATGGCTGTTAGTGTTTATTGCACTGGTAGGATGGAGAGAACCTACTGAGGCACAGTTTGTTGATGTGCCTCCGCACATTCCTGGTGCAACAAGGTATGCATCTATTTGGGTTTCACAGGATAAAACCTTACAGTAGATGACGAACTATGTGTTCGCCTTTTATGCCCTGAATATTTCATATGAGATCTTGAAGACACCGTGGCTCAGTAATGAGATATTTTCTCAGTATGCGGGAGTGGCCAATTTTAGGGCTGACATGCATCATGTCTTCATCCAGGCCCATGCAGATAACAAGCATAAATGGTCAAAGTTTCCATACGTGGTGACCTAGGAAGACATCCTCATAGTAGTTAAGCAGTGGCCGGATGAATGGGTGAAGGATGCAGGAACAAGGCCGAGCATACCAGTTCCCCCAGTAATAGATATGGGCGTAGGTCCTAGCCAGATGCAACAAAATGACCCACTCGAAGAAAGCGATGAACAAGATGAGTCACAGCAGAGCAAAAGTGACTAGGGTGGAGATGATGGAGCTGATGAAGAAGAAGAAGAATCAGTCAAAACCATTTCAGACCCCAATCGCCTGGATAAGTGCAAGTCTCCCGAAGTAGAGGAAGTGACGAAGCCTTCACCGAGAAAGAAAGCTAAGGCATCAAAGGGCAAGAATATTGTTGAAGAGCTCACTGTGACAATTGAAGAGCTTGATCAGGCTCTGACAAAGTCTATAGAATTATTAACCAGTAAATGGTCAGAGTTTGCAGCTACGCACCTTGATGCGCTCACAGGAGTAGTGTAGCGAATTGAAGAATTGAAGTCGTTAGCAAAAAGAATAGAAACTGGCGCTACAGCAAGCAGTGCCCCAGTAGGCGCGCAACCAGATACGAGGCAATGGCTAGCCAGAAATAACAGAGGATAGGTACCAAGTGCCGCCCTTATAATAACTGACGCAGCATCTCAATCGCAGATGAGTATGACAGTAGAGATAGACTACGCCAAGTTGTCTATGCCGGAGCTGCATCTTTGTCAATTGGCAATCATGAACAAGATTTGAGAACGCGACAGCTACTCACACAGGCAGTTGGAAAATACCACGAAGCAGAGTGAGAGCCTCGCAGTGTAGTTGGAAGAAGCTGAACAAAAAAAGAGGGAAGCAGAAAGCAAGCAAGTTGCACTGGCGCGAGTATTGGATGAGGCGTGTCGAAGTCTCCCTGACTTCAACATGCAAGCTGAAGAAGAACCTGAGCAGAGACTCATCAAGCTGAAAGACTATGCACAACAGTATCAAAGCTTGATGGAGAAGATGAAAGTAGAGCATGAGTCTCAGATTGCGGAGCTTCAACTTCGCATCATTCCTAAGAGTCCTCCAGAGGTTAGGGAACATCACTGTAGAGATATTCAAGCCTCAGCAACGATGATCTCAGATCTTGTGAGCAGTGCATCAAAGCTTCTAGATGAAAGCATCGAGGCCTGGGAAAACTTGCAGGACAACCCATAAGTGGAAAAGCTGCAAGAAACCATTAAGAAGCGACGGGCAGAGCTGTGTTGGCTAAATAGGGCAGACCCGGGTTTCACCTTTTAACTTCGCACCAACAAAAGACCCACAGTGTTGGCCCTTTCGGCAGCAGCCTGCGAACAGGCTATAGTCTCACCCGAAACAGCTATGGGGTGCCGCAGAATCAGGTTTCTGCAAACAGAAGAGAGATTCTTACTGTACCTTTAGTATTTCACTATTAATAATTACTTAACACAATGCTTGTATTATCAATTATGCAGCTTTGCGATTAGATAAATGAACAGTTACTTGCACAACCCTTATCTGGGAATTCACAGCGAAGCTAGTTATTAACAGCAATCTTACTTTATCATTTATTTACTTAACAACACATAAAATATAATAACAAATCACACAAATGAACCACAACACCAGATGTCACGTGGTTCACCCCCAGTGTAGGGGCTACGTCCACAGAAATGCGCTTTATTTAACTCTTTACAACTAAAACGACAGTTCTGATCTGCGCACTCAGCTGCAGATCTCTTCAGTCCTCAAAGCTGCCCACACAGTAGCAGGCCTCTACGCACATAGCTGTAGATCTTCCTTTTCACCAACAAAACCCCTCCGCGCACACAGCTGCAGAGGTCGTCCACGCACACAGCTGGGACTTAACCTTCATACAAAAACCCTTATACAATCTCTTATCTTTGCATTACATTATCTTCATAAGATAATCATTCAAGACCTAACCCTACTTCTTTACATAAGTGCCTATTTATATAGCGCACTATTACAAAACCATGGATTTACACCATGGGCGCCCAAAACCCTAACCCTGGATTTAACCCAAGAGTTAGTTATAAAAAGGGGGTTCGACCCACCCGTGACACCCCTAAGACTATTTTAGGTTGTAACTCCACTTACACTTCTTCAAAAACTACGGAGTTACCAAAACTAAGGACTTTTAGGGTCGAAGCCCCAACAAGCTGGATGCAGTAAAGGCAGAAATTAAGACATTGCCTCCCATGCAGAAGATGCTTAACGTGAAGCATAGCAATGAGCTCCAATAAGAAATTGAGTCCTGCAGAAGGAAAGAAACACTGTTGGTGAATTCTATGCAGCCCCTTATTAACGAGGCCTTGGAGTTGAGCACTACTGTGGAAAACCAACTCAAAGTATTAAAGGAGTATGATGCGTTCGCATAGGAAAAGGCCAGCGAAGTATCTGCAGCAACATTGCAGGAGATAGTGGAGAAGGAGCAAGCAACCGAAGATATCATGCGCATCCTCAACAAGCAATTTACTATCTTCCCCAACAAGATTCTTCCACTAGAAAAGTAGCAGAGTGCCCCGGGATGGGACATTGGTGAGTCTTAGAGGCCTGTTGGGGCACGGACCTTGAAGGTCCTTAATTTTGACAACTCCGCGGTTTTGGTGCGAAGCTTGTAAGCGAAGTTGTGGTCCAAAATAGTCTTAGGGGTTTTAGGTTTGGGTCGAAGCCCCTCTTTTTGTAATTAACCCATGGTTTAAACTCATGGTTTTTAATCCCATGGTATTGTAATAGTGCACTTGTATAAATAGGCACTTATGTAAAGGAGAAAAGGGCTTTTCGAAGGTTTTTGTATGATGATAATTTGACGCGAAGAAGCTAAGGCCTATTTTTGGGTTTAAGGTTAAGTCCCAGATGAGTGCGTGGACGACCTCTGCAGCTGAGTGCGCAGAGGGTTTTTGTAAGTTAAGGTTAATTCCTAGTTGAGTGCGTGGATGACCTCTGTAGATGAGTGTGCAGAGGGTTTTGGAAGAAAGAATCTGTAGCTTAGTGCACAGTTTTGGGTTGTTGAGAAGATCTGCAGCTGAGTGCGTAGATCAGAACCCTGTAGCCCCTACACTGGGGGTGAACCACATATATCTTGTGTTGTGGTGGTTCCTTTTTGTTTTGTGCTGTTATGTTTTTATTCATTTGATAAGTAGGTGGATGATAAGTAAGATATATTGTTAAGTATTAACTTCGCTATGAATTCCCAGTTAAGGATTAAGCAAGTAACTGTCTGTTTATCTAAACTGTGAAGCTATTTAAGTGAATATCGAATCTCTGTATTGCATAATTATTCTTTGTTAAGACTAAAGGTATAGTAATATCCCTCTTTTGCCTGTAGAAACCTGATTTTGCAGCACCCCATAGCTGTTTCGGGTGAGACTGCAACCTGTTCGCAGGTTGTTGCCGAAAGGGCCAACACTGTGGGTCTCTTTGTTGGTGCAAAGATAAAAGTATAGAACCCGGGTCTACCCTAAGTACCAACAGAAGTAATCAAACTTTACCCTAGCCAATGGCTTCATCAACACATCAGCTATCTGATTGTCCGTCGCAACATACTGGAGCTTCACTGCTCCCCTCTGCACCATATCCCTGATATAGTGATACTTGATCTCCATATGCTTCAACTTGTCATGGAACACCGGGTTCTTTGAGAACTTCACACAACTCTGGTTGTCGCAATATATACAAGTAGCATCCAACTAGAGATCAAATAAATCAGACAGTAGCTTCCTCAACCATACTGCCTCATAACTAGCTGAACAAGCTACAACATACTCTACTTCAATTGTACTTAGTGCCACATAGTTTTGCTTCCTGCTAAACCAAGAGATCACACCTGATCCCACACTGAAGCAACACCTTGAAGTGCTCTTCCTATCGATGGCACTACCTACCCAATATAAATCAACATAACCCTCCAGGTTAATCTTCTGATTTGACTCATACTTGAGCCCATAATAAACTGTACCCCTCAGGTACCTCATAGGCTTTGCAACAATCAAGTGAACATTTCTCAGATATGTCAAGAACTGGCTCAAGGTGTTCATAGCAAAGCAAATGTCTAGTCTTGTGTTCGTCAGGTACATCAAGGACCCAATCATCTAATGATACATCGTAGCATCAATCGACTTCGATGAAGCATCACTCAATAGCTTCAGGTTCGATGCCATAGGTGTGGCCATGGATTTGTAGTCCATCATCCCAAACCTCTTTAGGATCTCTATTACATACTTCCCTTGTCCAAGGGAGATTCCATCTACACTCTGCCACACCTCCATGCCTAGAAAATAATGCATCATACCCAAGTCCTTCATTTCAAACTTGACAGTAAGCTTTCTCTTCGTATCAACAATCAACCCATGCATGCCTGTCACAAACAGATCATCTACATATAGTAGGAGCATCACTGGGTTGCCATCTTTAACCTTGTACTAAAGGTTGGAATCTGCTTTACTCTTAGTAAATCCCAAACTGGGTAGAAAGTTGTCAATTCTTCCCTACCATGTCTTGGGTGCCTGTTTCAAAATGTACAAGGCTTTCTTCAATCTGCACACATGAGACTCCCTCTCATGTGTCTCAAAACCGAGTGGTTGTTCTACATGCACTTCCTCTTCTAGTACACCATTCAAGAAGGCAGTATTGACATCCATTTGGTGTATCTTCCATTTCATCACTACAGCTAGAGCAAGTACTAATCTGATGGAAGTGTATCTGGATAGGGGTGCAAAGGTTTCTTCATAATCTATTCCTTCATTTTATGAGAAACCACGAGACACAAATCTTGTCTTATGTTTTTCAATGCTATCGTTTGCAGCATGCTTGATCTTGTAGATCCATTTGGAAGTTACAACTGACTTCCCTTCTAGTCTTGGGACAACATCCCAAACATCATTCTTCATGATCGATAGATATTCTTCGATCATAGAATCCTTCCATTCTTTTTGTTCTGCTGCTTCATCATAACTGGAAGGTTCTTTATGAATGAAATCACATAGTAAAGCTACATACTCGGAGCAGGATCTGGTTCTCTTTCTTTCTCTGTGATTCTCTTATGGAGCCCCATATCTTTCCGCACCTTGGATAATTTCACGTACCCAAGCAGGCTTCCTCTTATGAGGATTCTTCTCCAGAGGTGGATCTACAGGTCTTTGTGGTTCTTCAAATTCTCAATCTTCTTCTTAAGTTTCTTTGTTCATGGTTGTATCATGAATTTTGGGTGCTTTTGCTTCTTCAGTTTCTTCAGGAGGTCTCTTTCTGGATTTGTTGTAAGATGTGTCTTCATCAAATGTCACATCCTGTTGCTAGGGTTTTACACCTAGCTTGTACGAACTGTTGCTAGGGTTTTACACCTAGCTTGTACAAATGAGTACCTACTAAGGACAATGGATTCCTTAGTAGCAGTTCAATGATGTATGGATTAAAAAGCTATAACAGAATTAAAAACTAAATTTAAACATTTTCATAAAGCAAAACAATGGAAAGTAAATAATGACTTTTATTAATCTGACCTTCAATGGAAGGTTGGTGAAGCTCTTTGCGATGATCCGAGTCGATGGCTCCGAGCTTCAAGCTGCTTCTTCTCTTTCTCCAATGGTGGAAATGGGCCAAAAGGGGCTCTCAATGGTGAAAGTAGCTCAATGGTGAGCTAGAATTTCACGAGCAATTTTGGCAGAGGCAGGATACTTGTGATTGTGGATATTGAATAAGGGGTCTCCATCACTTATTTATAGTTGGAAACCATGCAGTTTTAGGGTTAGGGTTTCTTCCTCATTTTCCTCATTATTTTATATTTTTTATTCCTTTTTGGAGATTTTTGCTTTTTTGAAGGAATTTTGGATATTTTTAGAGGAAAAGAGTGTTTTATGGCCTTTTGTAGGCTTTTTAAGCCTTTTGGAGGCTTTTTTGCATGGTTTTATGGGTTTGTGATGGAAATATGGTGGGAAAATGGACAAATGAGCCATGTAATGGGGTAGATGAGGTAGTGAACCCTTTTTGGGTGTTAACAGATTGCCCCCTGATGTGCGAGGGCAGGAGCTCATCGTATGGCCGATGGACATCATAAGTAATATTTGTTTTTTCTGGGGTGTGGAGAAGAGAAGAAACCAACTGGAGCCCGCAACATCGATCTCAAGCCACCTGCAAGAACTGAAAAGTACATAACCTCAATAATGGATGAGGGATCATCTGATAATCTGGACGAGGCGGGCATTCCCATGCTCGTATCAAGATACATAAAAATAACTGTGAGGCCCGAAAAGAGGGACCTGTAGGATACATAGAAAACCACTATGTATATCATAAGTGTCTAGAGGGGACACAAATCTGGAACATACTGCTGGGTTGACCATGTCTGAGCTGAACAACTGATGCACTGGAATGATAGCAGTGCTACTGTATGTGGTTCCAAAGGAACTAATGAGCTGCTGGATCCAAATGACAACAGTCATGCTTGCAATGGTATACTGATCTGGAACTGAACTGGGTACTCAAGGAAGCATGGAACTGGATGGCTTCCTAGTACAATCACCAACGCAGCCCGGATATCCACGGGAACATACAACTGGCCGTTCCCAAGTGACTCACCAATGTGCTAGAGTCGGGGGAAATATGGGGTCTTCGACACATAATGGAAAGGATATACATCCTGCAAGATTCTCAACGATGCGAATAAGGTACTGAAGTCGATCATGTGAGAAACAACTATTCGGAGAGGCAATGATGAGTCCTCCCAAAATGGTCCGTAGGCACTCATCACAGATGGTGATGGGTCCAAGGTGCAGAGGCCTCTAGGTCTATCCTCTGGAATAGAGGGGTTGTCGTCGATAGAGGGAGACCTGCAACTATCAAGGCAATGATGTTTCCTTGACAGGAGCGCAAGTTTAAAAACCGAAATGTGATAGTACTGACGGCAGGTTTGATAAACTGGGGTAAATAACTGGGCAAGTAGAGTGGGTGGACTCAAACTTCCTTTATTCAGAGTATGATGGCGGGGATGATCGGGCAGCATATGGGACTGACTGGTGGTAAAGGGATCATAGCTGTATGGGATCTGAGTTGGCTAAGGGAGACTCAAGCTGTGATGGTAGGATACTGTAGAATACTCTGAACAAAAGGCGACCTTAGTGGTGGTGCTGCCGAGATGATCGATCATAGCGCCAAGGGGAATGGGGGGGACTTCTTCATGGGTTAGTGAACGAGGAGGAGTGTGGATATAAAATGGTACTGTCATGTGGATTTTACGAGCCTAGGACAGTTCATGCTCGTGGTTGCTTTCAATTTTAAGGAGTCTGAAAGCAAATAAGAAGACTCTGAAAAAATGGAATGATACTGTCGTGTGGATTTTACGAGCCCGCGACAGTTCATGCTCGTGGTTGCTTTCAATTTTAAGGAGTCTGAAAGCAAATAAGAAGACTCTGAAATGATGGAATGGTACTGTCGTGTGGATTTTACGAGCCCACGACAGTACATGCTCGTGGTTGCTTTCAATTTTAAGGAGTCTGAAAGCAAATAAGAAGACTCTGAAGTAATGGTCAGGCAAGGAGGAAGTGTTCAATCAAGGAATATTTATGGTGACCAGGACGGAGGGTGGGGGGAACACTAGTGGGCCTCCTTGTGGGGTGAATGAATGGTGGCAAAATAACGAAACATTTGCAGTATGACAGGAGTGGATGGCTCATGTAAAAATTGTGAAATAATCTGATGACAGCCGAAGTGGCGCATAAATTGATGCGGCCAGGTGTAGGGACGCACTATTGAAATTGTACCAAGTGAGAGCGATAAATGATCTCAAGCATCACCATGAGCTCGGAAAAATGAATCCGGCGATATAAAAAATATTAAAAACGGAGAACGGCCGAAGTGGCACGGAAACCGAGATGACTAGTGGTGTCTGAAAAATGGGTAAAAAATGACATAGCGAAAAATAATGCAACGAGGTGACCATCATGATGGTCCCCTCGTGCTGATTCCAATGGTGGAAATGGTTCGAAAAATGGGCTCCGTATGGGTTCAGAAAAGCCAAAACAAGAAACGGTCAACGGACTATAAATAGTAAGTGGGCCCAACATGACATGTGTCATTTGACTATTGGACTTTGATTCGTGAGCACAGTGGACCAGAGCTTACTTGTCTTTTCTGGATGATCTGACCGGTGGATTGCAGAGTCGAGAGATACAGGTATTCTGTTGAACTCATACCTGCATTTTGTTTGGGGTTGGGGGGTGGGTAGTGGGTCCCAGGGGATGATTTGTACGGTCCACGTGGGTGGACCGCGGGTTAGGGCGGAAAAACCGCGGTCTCAGACCGCGGGTTCAGGGAGGACAGCCGCGGTGGCAGACCACGGCTGTAGGTTTCACAGCCGCGGTCGCGGACCGCGGCTGTAGGCTTGACGGGGTAGTGACACCGGGAGGTGGTTGACTAGTAGTGATGATGGGTTGCACAGGTTGCAGGACGACATCTGGTGTCGCGGGACGAACGGGAGGCGAAAGATACCAAACGGGTAATCCTAAGGTTAAACCAGGGAGGTTGAGGGTAGCCATGACCGGGGCGCTAGCCACTCCTGACGGAGGGAAGAGGAAAGGAATGGTATGAATGGGTGTAGCACCAATGTGACTAGGTACCAAAGGGGGTTTAGGCAACAAAGGTGTTTGATTAGTAGGAGTCTGCGTGATGTAGGATAGGGTAGGTCGGACACTTCAGTGGTAGGAGACGGGGGTGGAATAGATGGGAAGGTTGAGATCATTGGTGCATCGGAGTAAATGCCGGGACCCACTGAAGACACGAATGAGGTGGTGGCATCCGAAATGGGTTGTTCAACCATGGGGAGCACGGGCCCTATAGAAGAAACGACTGTGTTGGTGGCACCTGAGATAGGTTGTTCCACCATGGGGAGAACATTTTCGGGCGCCGCAGGGGCTTTGGGATCGTGGTAAGTAAGTTGGTCAAACTTGACCACGCGTCCCTCATGGGGGAACATCATGATACGAAAAATGGTAGAAGCGACTGCCCGCATGGCATACATGTAGCTGCGGCCAAGTAAAAGGTTATAATCAAGCTAGGCATTGATAACCTCGATGTTGATTAGGACGGTTTTTCCAGCCAGCTGGACGGGGACATTGGTCAATAAGCCTTGTGGTTGAGCTGAACGGCCATCATAGGCTCGCAACGCAGTAGAGGACTGCTGGAGAGGGGGGGATCCCATTTTCTTCCAGATGGAGATGGGCATGACACATGTAGAGGCACCTTCATCAATAATGCATCGATGGATGACAAAATTCCGAATGGAGACAGAAACTTGGAAAGATAAATTGGAAGGCAGGTGGGGTTCGGATTGGTCCAAATCAAATGCCATTAACTACGAATCATTTGGATCGATAGCTCCAATGGCTGAGAGTAAATTCTTACGCTGCGAAGGGCAGTTTTTCAAGACTTCTAACGTAGACATGGCTGCGGGGGATTGGGCTAAATCATCGACAATGTTGTAGTTAGACGCAGCCCGCGCATTGGGGTTGTTGTTGATACGACGATGTGGGAAACAGGCTGTTTTGGGAGCTCCATCTAGTGGAGGTGGAGGTATATGTAACGCCTGATCAGTGGGATGAGCGTTAGCGGGGTTATTGGTAGGAGGGGCTTCTGGGGTGGAGCCATATTGGTTCCGTCGAGTCTGGAGGTTGACCTCATCGGAGGACATCATCAACAGATGGTGGGTACCTGAGTCAAATATGGGTTAATCAGGAGCCGCGTAAGTGATTTGTTGGATGGGCGCATTAGCTGGAGAGGAAGCCAATGGTTCAGTGTTCACTAAGCCTTGGTTTGGTAAGGGGTTTTGTAGCACCAAAGGTGGCTGCTGAGGTTGTGGGGGATTGGGTGGTGCTTGAGGAGCCGCCTGTCCTTGGCGTAGTCTATCAGCAGCCAAAATTTGTTGGACTCGCTCCATATGTGGACAAAAATGTGTGTAGTGGCCATAGACCTCGCAAATAGAACAAGGATAGTTCGTTTGCAAATTAGGGTTTTTAGCCTACTTGGGCGGGCGATCAGGGTTTTGGTTGGTAGGGGCTGCGTTATTATTAGCGGGGGGATTAGGGTGTTGACCAGCTTGCTCGGTCTGTTGGTTGTTCCCATGATTGCGGCCTCTGCCGCGGTTTTGTTGGCCCTAGTTGCGTTGGTTGTTCTGGTTTAGCGGCGGGTTTTCTTGGGCGTAAACCTGCCCTTGGGTAGTAGGTGGATTCTGAGTTTGCGCAGGTGCGGGAGTGGGCTGTGGTGGATAATATGGAGGTGGAGGCTGCATTGGTGCAGCTACTTGAGGGGGTTGTTGATAGTGCTATGGAGCGGGTTGTGGGTTTACCGCAGGGGCTGGCTGTGGCTGATAATAATGAGGTTGGGCTTGTGGTGGCGCAAGAGCTGGTGCATCCTGCTGATGATAGTAGGGCTGAGGTGCGATCGGGGGGGTGTAAGCGGAAGTCATATGGCCGAAACACTGAGGTGGACAGGAGGGTCCATGGGAATGGTGTTGATGTGGCATTTGAGCATACGAGTTGGTTGCTCTGGACTGTGATGTAGCCCGTGAAGGTTCAGGGCCAGGGGGAGGACGGGCTATGGAAAATGGCTGAGGCTGCGAAGAGAGACGACCAATGATGCCGTCGGCAGCGTGGGATGCCCCCGGCACATCGTGCTGAGAGGGATCGCCGCGAGGGGCGTCAGGTATGATGGTATAAAGATAACCCGACTGGGCATAAATGAGATCGAACTGCTGGGCTTTAAGGATAGCCTCTTCCTCCGACTGGGGTCTTTCAGCTGCCACATCCTTAGCAATGAGCAGAAGGAGGGATTTGAGGAACCAATCTAGGAAGATCCGGTCATCTAACTTGATTTTGAAGAGGCTACGGCATCGCCGCCATTCGTGAATGTGGTCTGTGATGTGGGTAGCCGTGTTCTGTCTGCAAGATAGGAGGATCTCAACGCCCATGTCATAGCGGATAGGTAACTGGAAGAACTGTAGGAAGGTCGAGGCAAGGGACGTAAAGGTGACATGGGTTCCATGGGGTTGCTTGATATACCACTTGGCAGTAGAGCCAGCGAAAGTGCGCTGTAATAAACGGAGGCGAATGGAGTCGTCTACTATGGAATTTGAGGAACACCATAGATGGAAGGACATGATATGGTTCTGTGGGTCCTCACCTGCCTTACCCTTGAACTTAGGGATGTCAAAGGGGAGCTTGGTAGGCATGTGGGGCCATGCAGGGTCGTGTCGGATGGGGTCGTTGGTTAATCTGGCTAGGTCAGGTAGGTTGAGGCTAGCCATGTATGGAAAACTGGATGAAGGGTGTGACATGGTTGTGGGTTGGATCAAGTTGGGGCCCATGCCCCCAAGTGGAGGGGTCATGTGAGGGAGGTTACCCCCAAGTGGGGGAACTAAGGTGGTATGGGACGGTCCTGTACCAACATGGGTAGTATGAACCACTAATGGAGTGGGAATAGGTACGGTGAGGGGAATGGTAGATGGGCCTCCCGTGGAGGGCATACACATGATAGGTGTGATAACTGGTGTAGTGGTGGATGTGCCACCAACGGTCCCTCCCATTAAGGGAGTGGGATTCACGCCAGCCATGGGGCTAGTAGGGGCGGTGTAAAGGGTGTTCTCGGATTCAGGCTTCGAGTCTGAGGTAAAATAAGGGGCGTCAGAATCTGGTGACGGAGTCCTATGCTGCTGACGAGTGGAGTCAAGTGACAAGGCTCGATATCTATGATGAGTGGTATCAAGTGATCCGTGCTGTGGGGGCTCACCTCTGAGGCGCCGAGAATGTCTCGGGGAAGCAATGGTGATAAATGATGTCAAATCTCTGTGGGTTGAGGGAACTACAAACCAGCTCAAAAAACCCTAATGCAACCGAGCGTGCAGAAGGAGAGCTCAAAAAATACGGCGCTCAGGCCAAAAAACTAACTCAAAAACACCCACTGTAATAGCGTGCTATAATAGGCAGAGTGTCAACAAAAGTGGTCAGAATACCAATAGGCAATAGGTTTCCTAAAAAATAAAAAACGGTGGACTCACTAGACAAAAAGGAGGTAAGGGAGCCTGCAAACACCTAACTAAAAGTATTATGACTCAACTAAGAATATCCTCTGCAAGGTGATGAAATCCAAGTCAGACAATATAAATAGGAAAGTCAAATGGCTAAAGTATCCCCCTACCGGGAGGGACACCGGGTACTCAAACCTAGAAGTATGGCAACTAAGATACCCCGTTCATGACACGTTCAGAAAGGTAAATCTGCCGCTTGGTCCTTTAACCGCAATATTCCCTATACAGGGATATTCCGAGAACTGCAAAAGGTATCCCTTCAGTTACTGAATGGAGTTCGGTATTCCACTCAGACCTCCGGAACCAATCTCACGACTTCAACCCTCCTAAGGGAGAGGCCTTCTGATAATCTGGTTGTGACCGTGTCAAAAAATACTAGGGGATTTTGGTTCCCTAAAGGACAACAACTATGTCTCAAGTGTAAATAACCAAGGGGTGTTATTGGAAGCCTATCCCCTTGATCCTACCTAACTACAAAAATTCTTTTATGTTCCCCAAGTGGGGTTAGAATGTTGGTTGAGTTAAGTATTTTTTAAGTCTCACTTGATTTAGGTGATAGATTGTGTGCTTGTGAGGTTATGAACCCAGAAGAGAAGTGCCAGGGCAACTTCCGAAATAACAATATAATTGAATGAAAAAATTTATACCATGCAAAATTTATCTGAATAAACAATGCTAAAGTTTTTTAAAACAATTCTGTAAACATGGGACAGAAAGGCTGTAGGGCTGCAGGTGGGACAGATGGCTGTGCAAGTGCAGGAAATATGGAAGCAAAGTGACTGGGTTTTGGCGTGGCAACAAGTGCAAAAATCATATCGCGGATCGCGGGTATGGGGCGAAATCGCGCGGTCGGACCGCGGGTTTGAGGGCAACAGTCACGCGCAGGTCGCAGGTTTCTGTCTAACAGCGGTGCTCGGACCGCGGGTTTGAAGTAAACAGGTGCGGTCGGGACGCAGGTTTCTAGCTAACAGCGGCGGTCGAACCACGGGTTTGAAGTAAACAGGTGCGGTCGGGACGCAGGTTTCTAGCTAACAGCGGCGGTCGAACCACGGGTTTGAATAAACAGGTGCGGGCGGGACGCAGGTTTCTAGCTAACAGCGGCGCTCAGACCGCGGGTTTGAAGGCAACAGTCGCGCGCAGGTCGCAGGTTTCTGGATAACAGCGGCGCTCGGACCGCGGGTTTGAAGTAAACAGGTGCGGTCGGGCTGCGGCTAAGGGCTGAAAAGGCGCGGTCGGGACGCGACTGTGGAGAAAAAAAAAGCTATGTACGGCGGCCGAAAACGACAGCCGAAAGTACAAAACGGAAAATGACAAATAAAAATTAAAAAGCCAGCGGAGTCGCCAAAACTATTGCTAGGGTTTTACACCTAGCTTGTACGAATGAGTACCTACTAAGAACAATGTATTCCTTAGTAGCAGTTCAATGATGTATGGATTAAAAAGCTATAACAGAATTAAAAACTAAATTTAAACATTTTCATAAAGCAAAACAATGGAAAGTAAATAATGACTTTTATTAATCTGACCTTCAATGGAAGGTTGGTGAAGCTCTTTGCGATGATCCGAGTCGATGGCTCCGAGCTTCAAGATGCTTCTTCTCTTTCTCCAACGGTGGAAATGGGCCAAAAGGGGCTCTCAATGGTGAAAGTAGCTCAATGGTGAGCTAGAATTTCACGAGCAATTTTGGCAGAGGCAGGATACTTGTGATTGTGGATATTGAATAAGGGGTCTCCATCACTTATTTATAGTTGGAAACCATGCAGTTTTAGGGTTAGGGTTTCTTCCTCATTTTCCTCATTATTTTATATTTTTTATTCCTTTTTGGAGATTTTTGCTTTTTTTAAGGAATTTTGGATATTTTTAGAGGGAAAGAGGGTTTTATGGCCTTTTGTAGGCTTTTTTACATGGTTTTATGGGTTTGTGATGGAAATATGGTGGGAAAATGGACAAATGAGCCATGTAATGGGGTAGATGAGGTAGTGAACCCTTTTTGGGTGTTAACACATCCCTGCTGATGTCAATCTTATTATATCCTAGGAAATATATTCTGTAAGCCTTCGAGCTTTCAAAGTATCCCACAAATATACCCTTCTTTCCTGAAGGATCTAATTTTGTTCTCTTCTCTTTTGTAATGTGTATGTACACATGACAGCCAAATATTCTGAGATGGTTGACTTCTGGTGTCTTGTTGAAGAAGACTTTTTTAGGAGTCTTGTTCTTGAGTACTCTATGTGGAGTATGGTTCTATACATAC
This sequence comes from Pseudotsuga menziesii, assembly GCA_001517045.1. Classification (NCBI taxonomy): domain Eukaryota; kingdom Viridiplantae; phylum Streptophyta; class Pinopsida; order Pinales; family Pinaceae; genus Pseudotsuga; species Pseudotsuga menziesii. Next base: position 99,356 of record LPNX010209682.1, on the reverse strand, counting down.
ACTGCTGTTCTGGCAGCTTCCGCCCAAAGATGCATAGGAATATCTTGATCATGGAGCATTGCTCTTGCAACTTCCATGATAGTTCTATTCTTCCTTTTTGCAATCCCATTCTGTTGTGGATTATAAGGAGTGGAAAACTCCCTCTTAATATGTGAGTATTTTCATAGCTCTTTGAATTCATTTGAAGTGAATTCTCCACCATTATCTGATTGAAAGGTCTTGATCTTGTTTTCAGTGTGGTTTTTGATCAATGATTTGAATTCCTTGAACTTGCTGAATACTTCGTCTTTTTTCTTCATGAAGTGAATCCATGTCTTCCTAGAAAAGTCATCAATGAAAGAAACATAGTATACATACCCGCTTAGTGAGCTTGATGACATAGGACCACATACATTGGAGTGGATGATTTCCAAGATTCCTTTTTCTTTGCTTTCGCTACTTGGAAATGTCTTCTTTGTGTTCTTTCCTTTCGCACATCCTTTGCAGACCCCATCATGTTTTGCTTGTATTTTTGGAATACCTTTAACAACTTTGCTTGCAAGAGGTAGTGCTCTGTAATGCACATGTTCAAGCATTCTATGCCAAAGTTCATTTGGCTCTACTGTCTCATCGACCAAGGCTTGTTCTGGATGGCCCTTCAATTTGTACAAACCTCCTTCTTGTTCACCAATCACTATTGCATCATCAATAGTCTTTTCTTTTGGCCACATGATGAATTAACCATTTATGAATGCAACCCTCATTCCTTTTGCATCTAATGAAGATATGGAGAGAAGGTTCTTCTTGAGTCTTGGCACAAACAATACTTCCTTCATTGTCATAGACTTTCCAGAGTCTAGTTTGTAGGAGGATTCCCCACTACCTTTTATTGGATATTGGTAGTCATCTCCTAGTTTCACCTTGTGAGGTGATTCATGTTCTAAAAGTCTCACAAAGGATTCCTTGAATCCAGTCATATGTTTGGAAGCCCCACTATCAATAAGCCAATCATTGCTTCCATGAGTAATGTTTCCTATGAGAGCAGAAATCAAAATATATTCATCCTCGCTTGAAGAATCTTCACTTTCATATCTGGTTCTCTTTGATGAAGGTTCATCATCCTTTGCAGCATGAGCAGGATGTATTCTCTTGATTCCTTTCTTCTTATGAGATATACTTTTGTTCTTAGGACAATCTCTAGCAAAGTTTCCTCTTTCATCACATGTATAGCAAATGAACTTAGACTTATCTCTAGGCTTTCTAGAGTTATTTCTTTGATTAGAGTACTTACTTTTGTGATGGATGGATCTAGGTTTCCTGGATTGTACTATGAGAGCTTGATCTTACTTCCCATCTTCTATTCTCGAGCTGATATCCTAGCTTCTTCTTGAGAACATTATTCCCATAGTCTGCTGAACTTGACTAAATTCTTTCTAGCACAGATCCCTTGAATGAAGGAGTCCCATGTCCTAGGGAGACCATTCAAGGTGGTCATCACAATTTCTACATTCTCCACTTCTTCATATACTACTTCTAATTTTTCCTTGATCTGAGAAACCCTTGTGAAGTAATACTGGATGGTATCTGCATTCTAGATCATCACATTCTTCAGTTGATTCCTCAGACTCATCTTCTGGTTTATGTTCTTCCCTTCAAATAATTTGGTTAGGGAATCAAACATAGCTTTAGGTGTCTTGAGGGAGGACACCTGTGGTATAAGGTGATCCTTGATAGAATCAACAATGATCCTCTTTGCCATAACCAACTTATTCTTATGTAAGGCCTTAGCCTCATCTCCCTTTGGAACTGGAACCTCCTCATTGATGTAGGAGTCCAACTCATTTTCTTCTAGGACCAGGGAGATTCTATACTTCTAGGCTCGAAAGTTATTAGCTCCCTCAAGATTTTCATAAATATTGGTATGATGAGACATCTTAACTAAGAACCTCAAATGGAAATGAAAAATATTTAGATCTTACCAGGTTAAGATGTCGGATCTGGATTTGGAGCTGGAATCTTGTAGTACTGTTCATGAGAAAATTAGGGTTTTTCTTTTTCGGAGTTCTGTACAACCAAATGCTTTGAAATTTATCCCTAAATTCTATTTTGGGGAGGATATCAATCCAAGCCTGGGCTCACTGAAAAATCCCTCTTCTATGAAAAACCATTTCCAGCAGTAGTGTCGGGTCCAAAACTGAAAAACCTCAGAATTGGATTCTGCTTCAACAGAAAGATGTGCCCTAGGGAGGAGAGTTATTCCACCTTACTTTTGCTGAAAATATGTGGAGGAAGTTCCACAAAGTAGGAAGCCCTAGTTCCCATAGCTACACAGTGTCTTCTTCTCAGGTTAGCTCTAATACCATGTTAGATTTTTAACATTAAGCTAGCATTATTAGGGTCTTTAATTGAGAGAATAAAAAGCACTACAATCAAACACAAGAGACAATGAACACAATGTTTTTCCTCGGGGAAACCATAAATGTATAAAACCCCGCAACTTCCTCAGAGATAGAATCAACACCAAAATAGTGTTGTTTAGGAATAAACACCTTATAACCGAAGGTCTTGGGTTACCAACGTACTCTTAAAACCTGCAGACAATAAGCTTTAAAGTACAGAAAGGAAATAGGAAGATAGAATGTACTCACCTGGTTAACGACGGTTGATCCAAGCTTTGTCTTCTCTCGCTCTGCTTCTCCTCCAAAGCTTTCAGGGATGCACCTCCTTCACCTGCAAAGAGAAAATCCTCCAAGTGAAAACTTATACATGTATATATGACAAGTTAGATAAACAATATATAGAGTGCTTAATCATAAATATTCATCAGACCATGATACATGAAATATATTCAACACACATTTGGAATAAGGATTCTCTTTATTAACAATAGTGAATGAGATAAGGTTACAACCCAACGCTTGAAACAAGGACTCCTCTGCAACCAAAGGATTTTGAGTTCTGCTGCTCCAAAGACTTCTAAATAGATTCCACCAGCATAACTTTTCTCTCCAAGTATATGCCTTAATTCACTCCCCAAGACTTCTATTTATACTAAGTGAAATAGAGAAGTTTCAAAGGTTGAGGAGGTTGAGACAGTTAAGATAGTTATTGATTAGGGCTTAACACATCTCCATTAATCACGATTTATTATTTTTAATGTCAAAGGAAGGCGTATGCGAGTATTGATACTGGAAACCCACGTATAACACATGAGTTTCTATAAGGGAAACCAGTGTATAGATCTATACGCAGGTTGAAATAACAATACTCACGTATAGTACGCGATATGCTGTAGGAAAAGTCGCGTATGTACGTGGATTGCTTATAGGAAAAGTCACGTACATCAATTGACATATGAAAAGGTAAAAATGGCAAGTTGGATGGATAGTGAATGTATTTCATAACATGCCCATCTATAGTGTTTTAGGAAACCTTCAATCCATAAATGTCCTTTTGTGCGCCAACATATGAAATGTCGGCACTCGGACAGAGAAGTGCCATTTGGGCTGATAACAGATGCCCCCTAATGTGTGAGGTCAGAGGGAAGTGATGGCTGAAATACATTATAATATTTATCTTTGGAGAACTCATAAATCCAATGGAGTAGAGGTAGTACCTGAAACAAATACATAATAATGTCATATACAAAGTCATATCTGAGGATGCTATGTTCAATGTATTGGAACGCTAGCTCCTTTACAATATTTGAGTACATCATATGATATGGGTACAAGACCACATAGATTACAAAGGTCGATCAAAGCCACAATATACAATAATGATGAGTCTTCAAAGATCTGGAAGCTGTGTACATAAGTGGAACATAATCTTGCACAACTTAGTCCATAAATGAGGAAATAAGGTCTTCATAAACAATCCCAAAGAACCAGTACAATCCAAGCCATGTGAATAAATGTAGGTTGAATTCGAACATGGAGTGGATTCAACAGTTTGTCAATTAATAGGTGATAATCAACAACTGAAGCAAAGGATTTCACTAATGATGAAAGTGAATCCTGAGGTACGTTCATCAAAACTCTAGGTCTTCGTCATTAGGAAGTACTGATGCGGAACGATGCTGTGATATGAAAGGAAATAGATTCTCCAACGGATCACAAGAGTGACTAGAAACTGGGTGAAAGAAGGTAGACACAAATGATAATAGATATGACAATGATGGGATCAGGATAGAGATCAGACATTGAGTTGAGTCCTTGAACAGTGAGCATGACACAAAGATGACCCAAGGTAGCTTTTAACTTTATAGATAGAACAACTAGAATTATCTGTCATGTAGGAGACATGATCAGATTCCCTAGGTATAATGGACAAGAGGAGTAGTAAACTCAAAGTAATAGCTGAACTAAAAGTGAACACTGAGACATGGGTATTGAAAAAAATAGAGAGTATTATGTTCAAGGATGACATGCTGCCACTAACTGAAAACAAGAGAAAAATTCTTCCTTACCTTCCCTGTTAAATTTTAATGAGTCCAGGAAAGTCAACTCGGATCTCTCTTCATTTTTTAACAAGCTTGAAGAGAAGAGAAAATAATGCTTGATAGTGTCACTGATTCGTGGATTTAATGAGCCCGAACTAGTACATGCTCACTCGGTGTTTTCACATTAAGAGAGTCTGAAAACTCCAAAGAAGACTCCAGGGGGGTCCTTTTTTGTCCAATTTAGTCTCCTGAGGCTGGAAAAGTATAAAACATACCATAAAAGAACTCTCTTAACTTCCACAGAAGAAAAGGTGAACCTTTTTCATACTTAGTTAGGGAGGTCCGAAAAAGGTTAATTTACCACCTACCCAATGCTCCTTTGAAAACAACATATAGCTTGAGTTTTATGAGTGTGAAGGAAAGCAAGATCACTCGGAAAGATACATTTGAGTACAAGAAATGGGGCTTACAACAATAAACTTGATGCTTTGTTCTTTAATGTTTAACGAGCATGACAAAGACATAAAGTACACTCAGAATCTTTTTCATGTTTAGGTCCAGAGCATGAAAAAGAGAAAACTAAGCTCATACCGGGAGTTCCTTTTCTGTAAATTTAGTCCCTTAGGTCCAGAAAAGTGATAAACCTATGCCTAAGAATAGGCTTCTCAATTCAGTAGAAGAGAGAGTGATCCTTTCTCGTATTATTCTGTAAGGTCCAAGAAAGAGATAACCTACCACCAATGCGGATGCCCATTCACATATTCTTAACAAGCTTGAACAGACAAGTTAACTCTGTAGTCAAGTCTATTTTTAAGGAGTCAAACCTGGGCCTAAAGAAACTCCATAAAGGCGGGGATTCCTATAAAGGGATAGCTTGTAAAAAGAGACCAAAAAGAGGCTCTATTCAGCGTGAAAAATATCTAAGAGGATACCCCTGTACCTAAAACAACTACAGCATGAGTATCAAAAGACAACATAGGTTCTAAATGAGGATAATCATGAGAGGAAGGTCCTATCCATGAAAGAACGATGGTAGAGACGAGGAGCTAATGGTTTTAAAATACCATAGTCCGTGGAAAAATGTTGATTGCTAAGTTTAACGTGGATTAAGTATAGATGCAAAAATGCATTGGAAATGACAAAAACCACCCTATAGGAGAAAAAACACTTCATAATGATGAAAAACCTATTACAAGGCCAAAAGAGATATGGTATTAGTTAAATACATTTCGAACTATAGGAAAAAACCCACTTTAGAAATATAATTTCTATAAATAGTTCAAAAATTAAAATAAAACTTACCATTTTGAATTTTAGCCATAAAAAGCAATTTTTTACCTCTACCTTCATTCAATCGATGCAGACAATCCGGTGGACGAAATCCAATTCCGCAAGTTGCAGGTAAGCCTACACCTCAAGCTCTTCAATTTGATCCTAGCAATTTTCAATTTTGAGTCCCAATTTTATGTTTTAAGCATCTTAAAGTAGGTCACGTTGTGTACGTGGGTTCACTATGTTGAAACTCACGTACACGCATTTTGTATGCGGGTTTCCCTGAGGGACAGTCACGTATAGTACGCAACATGTCTAACTAGACAGTCATGTGTACTGCGTGAGGGAGAAAAAGATATGTTGAGTCAGAAATTTTGAAAATTTATATGATACTAAAGATTCATAATGTTTACTTTTCTAGGTGTGAAGATGGTGTTGGAATGGAGGGAAAGGGAGCATGAGGATATGGACCAGGAAGCACTCCAAACATGTTTTATGAACGAGTGGGTTATTGAAATTCTTTTGCTCATCACCTATGCGGGCCAATGTCTGCTTGCTAGAGTTCATGATAAACTACTGGGACCATTATTTAGGGATGTTTGAGCTACAAGGTCAAACTTTGGAAATTACTTCTGAGGACATATATTTTATTGCCGGTCTATCACGACGAGGAGCACCGGTCAACTTAGAGGGCACTGATAGGGGCGGTGATCCTTTAAGTGTCCAGAACTACATTGATGTGTACTGCACACCTGGAACCTAAAAGAGAGGGAGTTGCATCCCCATTACACATATACGTGATCTTCCACTACAGGTACTGACCAACACCATAGTGAGGGTTTCGGGATCATCTTCACTACATCTAGATACACGGAACCAAATGAGTTTGGCGGTGGATTGTATACAGGGTGGCCTATATGATTGGTGTTCAGGAGTTGTCCCAATTTTGAGAAAACAACTCTCTAATTGCAAGAGAGGAAGGCGGAAGAAATTTGGGTATTCTAGCATATTGGTTTCCTTCTTCTTCGAGAGAGTGCCAGGGTTGAGCCCTGCCATACCCCTACCAGTCTAATCTCCACGTCAGCCTAGGATGAGCAGATGGGGAGACATCTTCCTCCGTCAAGGAGGAGGTGGCTGAGTGTAGAGTGTGTACAATGATGAATTCTACTTCTGGTGGGACTGACAGCTATCGACACTGGAGTAGTTTCCGTATGCCGGGATGTATTTTTGAGGTGATCCAGAACTTGTCCTCCCTCCAGGAGGAGCATGGGGAGAGCTAGGTAATTTTTTTAATTTTCAATTTTTTTAATTTTTTTTATGAATTTTAATATATAGATATATACATATGTATAAGAGTCCTAATCCTATAAACATGTCAAAATGCAGATATTGGACTGGTCCGCCCTGAAGGGAATCCACGTATGTTTGTTCGTCCTGTCTTAGGCGAAGACCCGTGGCTTATTAGGGTTCTAGAGGGGAAACTGGCCAGGCTTACCCAGAGAGTGCCCACTTTGCGGATAGAGCATATCCCAGCCGTCATGCAGGAGTTTGTGGTTGGAGTTCCACCTATCTGGTTATGCCTTTTAAGGCGGGTGGCCAGAACAATTCTAGTGTACATAGATGATGTGGAGGCTACTAAATCCGAAGAGGCTAAGGAAGCCAGAGTATAGAGAGACCATGGAGACCAATGTTAGTTTTTCAATATTTAGCTAGCATTATGTTAGAATCTTTACTAAGAGAATAACAAGCACAACAATCAAAACACAAGAGATAATGAACACAGTGTTTTCCTCGGGGAAACCATAAAGGAGAAAACCCCGCAACTTCCTCATAGATAGAATCATCACCAAAACAGTAAAATCCCCAAAATAGTAAGTGATCTCCCAACAGCAGTAATCTTCTTCTTGACTAGCCACAGTAACTTCTCCTTCCTCAACTATGCGCTACACTTGAGTGTGGATGGGTTGTGTGATAAATAGAGACTCCTGTTCTCTATTTATACTAATACCAGCATGACTAAAACCCTACTAGGGCCGAACTCTACTAGGAGAGTCTAATAACCCTAGTGCCCTAGAACTGCGGGGAATTTAACCCTTAGAAAATCGGAGGGTTACTCAATATGACTTGACATGACTTGTTTACATTATTGATCCTCCTGATTGAAACATCGGGGCATGATAGTATGAATCAATTACATAATAGATATAGCCCAGAATAAACATCGGGTTACAATACATAAGATACATAGATGAATACATTCCGAAGTTACAAATACATCAACACTCCCTCTTAACTAGGAAGGTATTCTTTCGACACAATTTTCAGCACTGTTCTTCTTCTCTGTATCAAATGGATCATCTCGTTATCTGCATCTCAAGTCTTCTTCGTCTTCAAGTCATCGGATATGGATCATCTCTCGATCTGGATCATCATGGGACATCATCATTGGATCTGGATCATCTCTCGATCTGGATCATCATGAGGCATCATCACTGGATCTCGATCATCACTCGATCTGGATCATCATTGGATATCATCACTGGATCTCAATCATCACTCGATCTGGATCATCACTGGATCTCAATCATCACTCGATTTGTATCATCACTGCTGGATCATCATCACTGGATCTTGATCATCACTTGATCTGGATCATCACTGGTGCTATCTCATGATTCTTCTCGTCATAGGAAGTTCTACAGAGTCAGCCCTTTTTCATGCTAATTTTAGGCCTAGCCATCATGTAGGTCTTCACCCAGCACTTACATCTGACCTACTCGTCAGAAACGCATTCCCAGCACTCACATCTGATCATATAGGAACCAATCCTATAATCACATCAGAAAGGCGCAGCACTCACATTCACCAGCATGATAGGACATCACATCACTAACATCTGTGAAAGGGCTTCAGCACTTACATCTGACCTACTCGTCAGAAAGGCATAGTACTCACATCCATCTAGGCTGGAACACATCCTACTCACAATGATGGAAGAGTTTTGTACTTCCATATAGCCTAGAACACATCCTAATCACAATGATGGAAGATTTTCCTACTTTCATCCAGGCTAGAGCACATCCCGCTCACAATGATGAAAGACTCTCATCCAGGAGGGAACACATCCTGCTCATAGTGATGAAATATTTCTACACTTACATTCATCTAGGCGGGAACACATCCTGCTCACAATGATGAAAGGGCTCTGCACTTACATCCATCCAGGTGGGAACAAATCCTGCTCACAATGATGGAAGGGCTTGCACTCACATATGATCTTGTAGGAACCAATCCTACAATCATATCAGAATGGCCCCCAGTCCTCCTCGACTGAGCTACTTGGTAACTGACCAGCGGCCTCCATTCTCCTAGAGAATGGCAGTTGCCCTTACATCCGACCTGCTCGTCAGAATGGCCAACACTCACATCTGACATGGAAGGAACTTAATCCTTTAGCCATGATAGAATGGTTCAGCCCTTGCATCTGATCAAGTGCGAACACATCCCTCTATCACATCAGAGTGGCTACTCAGTCCTAGACTGAGAGTTCCTAGTAACTGACCAGGTGCCTCCATTCCTAGAATGGAAATTTACCTTACATTTTTCCTACTCGACAAAATGGCCAACACTCATATCTGTCATGGAAGGGAGCAACCCTATCACCATGACAGAATGGCTCAGCCCTTACATCTGACCATGGAAGGAACCAGTCCTCTCACCATGTCAGAATGGCTATGGGTCTGATCACTTTCTCTTGGAGGAAACCTTGATATGGAGAACACCAAGCTTCTCCCTAAAGTACTCGAACTTCAGCCTAGCCAATGGCTTCATCAATACATCAGCTATTTGTTCCTCCATCACCACATACTGGAGCGTCACTGCTCCCCTCTGCACCACATCCCTAATATAGTGATACTTGATCTCAATATGCTTCGAATTGTCATGGAACACTGGATTCTTTGACAACTTCACGCAACTCTGGTTGTCACAATGCAAACAAGTACTAATCCAACCGGAGATCAAATATATCAGACAATAGCTTCCCTAGCCATACTGCCTCACAACTAGCTGAACAAGCTACGACATACTCTGCTTCAGCTGTACTCAGTGCCACACAGGATTGCTTACGTCTAAACCAAGAGATCACACCTGATCCCATACTGAAGCAACAACCTAAAATGCTTTTCCTATCAATGGCACTGCCTGCCCAATATGAATCAACATAACCCTCTAGGTTAATCTTTTGATTAGCATCACACTTGAGTCCATAATAACCTGTACCCTTCAGGTACCTCAGAATATGATTTGCAGCAGTCAAGTGAACACTCCTCGGATCTGTCAAGAACTGGCTTAAGGTGTTTACAACAAAGCAAATGTTTGGTCTCGTGTTCGTTAGGTACATCAATGACCCAATCATTTGATGATACATTGTAGCATCAACCGACTCTAATGAAGCATCACTCAATAGCTTCAGGTTCGATGCCATAGGTGTGGCTATAGCCTTGCAGTTCATCATCCCAAACCTCTTCAGGATCTCTACTGCATACTTCCCTTGTCCAAGGAAGATTCCATCTGTACTTTGCCACACCTCCATACCTAGAAAGTAATGCATCATCCCCAAGTCCTTCATTTTGAACTCAGCAGCAAGCTTTCTCTTCGTATCAGCAATCAACCCATCTATACTCATCACAAATAGATCATCTACATATAGTAGTAGCATCACTGGGTTGCCATCCTCAACCTTATAGTAAAGGTTGGAATCTGCTTTACTTTTGGTAAAGCCCAAACTAGATAGAAAGCTGTCAATTCTGCCGTACTAGGACCTAGGTGCATGTTTCAAACCGTACAGGCATTTCTTCAATTTTCACACATGAAACTCCCTGTCATGTGTCTCAAAACCGAGTGGATGTTCTACATACACTTCCTCTTCCACTACACCATTCAAGAAAGTAGTCTTGACATCCATCTGGTGTATCTTCCATTTCGCCATTGCAGCCAAAGCAAGTACTAATATTATGGAAGTATATTTGGCTACAGGTGCAAAGGTTTCTTCATAGTCTATTCCTTCTTTCTGAGAGAATCCTCGAGCTACAAATCTTGCCTTATATTTTTCAATGCTACCATCTGCAGCATGCTTGATCTTGTAGGTCCATTTGGAATTTACAACTGACTTCCCTTCTGGTCTTGGGACAACATCCCAAACATCATTCTTCATGATTGATTGATATTATTTGATCATAGCATCGTTCCATTCTTTCCGTTCTGCTGCTTCTTTATAATTGGAAGGTTCTTTATCAATGAAATCACATAGTAAGGCTACATACCTGGAATTTGATCTGGTCCTCTTTCTTTCTCTGTGATTCTCTTCTGGAGCCCCATATCTTTCCGCACCTTGGATAAGTTCTCATACCCAAGCATGTTTCCTCTTATGAGGATTCTTCTCCAGAGGTGGATCTATAGGTCTTTGTGGTTCTTCAAATTCTCGATCTTCTTCTTGATCTTCTTCGTTCATGGTTGTGTCATGAATTTTGGGTACTTCTGCTTCTGCTTCTTCAGGTTCTTTAGCAGGTTTCTTTCATGATTTGTTGTAAGCTGTGTCTTCATCAAATGTCACATCCCTGCTAATGTCAATATTCTTGTATCTTGGGAAATAGATTCTGTAAGCCTTTGAGCTTTCAGAGTATCCCACAAATATTCCCTTCTTTCCTGAAATATCTAATTTTGTTCTCTTCTCTTTTGGAATGTGTATGTACACAGGATAGCCGAATATTCTGAGATGGCTGACTTCTGGTTTCTTTCTGGAGAATACTTCTTCAGGAGTCTTGTTCTCGAGTACTCTATGTGGAGTATGGTTTTGTACATACACCGCTGTTCTGGAAGCTTTCACCCAAAGATGCATAGGAAGATCTTAATCATGAAGCATGGCTCTTGCAGCTTCCATGATAGTTTTGTTCTTCCGTTCTACAATCCCATTCTGTTGTGGATTATAAGGAGTGGACAACTCCCTCTTAATCCTTGATTATTTGCACAGCTCTTTGAATTCATTCGAAGTGAATTCTTCACCATTATCTGATCAAAAAGTCTTGATCTTATTTTCAGTGTGGTTCTCGATCAAGGCTTTGAATTCCTTGAACTTACTGAATACTTCATCTTTGTTCTTCATGAAATAGACCCATGTCTTTCTAGAAAAATCATCAATAAAATAAACATAGTATGCATACCCGCTTATTGAGTTTGATGACATAGGACCGCATACATCGGAGTGGATGATTTCTAGTATGCCTTTGGCTTTGCTTTCGCTACTGGGAAATGTCTTCTTTGCATTATTCCCTTTTGCACATCCTTTGTAAACTCCATCATGTTTTGCTTGAAATTCTGGAAGACCTTCCATAGCTTTGCTTGCAACAGGTAGTGCTCTGTAATGCAGATGTGCAAGCCTTCTATGCCAAAGCTCATTTGGCTCTACTGTGTCATGGATCAAGGCTTGTTCTGGATGGCCCTTCAATTTGTAGAAACCTCGTTGTTCTCCAATCACCACTGCATCATTGATAGTCTTTCCTCTAGGCCACATAATGACTTGACCATCTATGAATGCAACCCTCATTCCTTTTGCATCCAATGCTGATATGGAGAGAAGGTTCTTCTTGAGTCCTGGCACAAACAATACTTCTTTCATTGTTAGATACTTACCAGAGTCTAGCTTATATGAATATTCACCACTACCTTTTATTGGATATTGGTAGTCATCTCCTAGCTTCACCTTGTGAGGTGATTCATGTTCTGACAGTCTCACAAAGGATTCCTTGAATCCAGTCATATGTTTGGAAGCCCCGCTGTCTATAAGCCAATCATCACTTCCACGAGAAATGTTACCTGTGAGAGAAGAGATCAAAACATATTCATCCTCCCTTGAAGAATCTTCACTTTCATATCTGGATCTCTTCTTGGATGATTCATCATCCTCTGCAGCATGAGCATGATGTCTTCTTTTGTTCCCCTTCTTCTTATGAGAGTGGATCTTCTTCTTAGGACAGTATTTTGCAAAGTGTCCTATCTCATCACATGTATAACATCTCAATTTAGATGGGTCCTTTCTATTGTTGTTTCTATGATGAGAATTCTTACCTTTTAAGTGATGAGGTTTTCTTCTACCTCTCTTGGAGTGAACCATGAGAGATTGATCTTCACTTCCCATCTTCTCTTCTTGGGCTACTATTCGTGCTTCTTCTTGAGAAAATTCTTCCCATAGTCTGCTGAATTTGACTAACTTCTTTCTGGCACAAATTCCTTGAATGAAAGAATCCCATGACCTAGGAAGGCCATTCAGAGTTGTCATCACAATCTCTACATTCTCCACTTCTTAATCTACATCTTCTAATTGTTCCTTGATCTGAGAAACCCTTGTGAAGTAGGACTGGATAGTTTTTGCATTCTGAATCTTCACATTCTTCAGTTGATTTCTTAGAATCATCTACCGGTTTATGTTCTTCCCTTCAAACAATTTGGTTAGGGCATGAAACGTAGCTTTAGGTGTCTTAAGAGAGGACACCTGTGGGATAAGGTGATCCTTGATAGAATTAGCAATGATCCTCTTTTCCATAACCATATTCTTCTTATGCATGGCCTTTGCCTCATCTCCCTCTGGAACTGGAACCTCCTCATGAATGTAGGAGTCTAATTCATTCTCTTCCAGGATCAGGGAGATCCTATACTTCCAGGCTCGAAAGTTATCAGCTCCCTCAAGTTTATCATCAAGCTTGGTATGATGAGACATCTTAACTGAGAACCTCAAATGGAAATACAAAACATTTTAGATCTTACTAGGTTCAAGATGACGGATCTGAAACTTGTTGATGTATATGTAACTTCGGAATGTAATCTTCTATGTATCTTATATATTGTAACCCGATGTTTATTCTGGGATGTTTTCTATTATGTATTTGAGTCATATTGTCATACCCCGATGTTCCGATCGGGAGGATTAATAATGTAAACAAGTCTTGTCAAGTCATTAGGTAAGTCCCCACAGTTTCGGGGCACTTGAGTTATTATACACTAATTAAGGTGTAGGCTCGAGTAAGTAATTGTAAGTTGAGCCTACATGTGAAAATGCAATTCAAGTGAACAGAAGAATATAAATAGAGAGTGAGAGTCTCTCTATTTATCACTTGTACAACACATCACTTGCTCTCTCAAGTGTGGTGCACTAGTGAAGAAGTAAATTACTGTGACAAGAAGTCTACTGCTGTTGGGGAGATCTCTTACTGTTTTGGTGCTGATTCTTTCTCTAAGGAAGTTGCGGGGTTTTCTCCTTTATGGTTTCCCCAAGGAAAACTCTTTGTGTGTCTTGTCTCTTGTGATGTGCTTATGTTTTATTGCTGAGCTTGTTATTATCTCAGTGAAAATATCCTAAGATCATAATGCTAGCTTAAATGTTGAAAAACTAACATGGTATTAGAGCTAACCTGAGAAGAAGACACTGTGCAGCTGTGGGAGCTAGGGATTCCTTGTTTGTGTACTTTTCTCCACAGATTTTCAGCAAAAGTAAGGTGGAACAACTCTCCTCCTTAGGGCGCATTTTTGTCGAAATAGAATTCAATTCTGAGGTTTTTCAGTTTTGGACCTGTCACTGGGGTCAAAAATTAGGGCTTTCTACATAAGAGGAATTTTTCAGTGAGCCCAGGCCTGGATTGATCTCCTTCCCAAAATAGAAGTTAGGAACAAATTTGAAGACATTTGGGTGGACAGAACTCCAGAAAAGAAAAACCCTAGTTTGATCCAGAACCAGCTCTGCGGGATTTCAGCTCAAGTTTCAGATCCAGCATCTTGAACTTGGTAAGATCTAAAGTCTTTTGTATTTCCATTTGAGGTTCTTATTTAATGATGTCTCATCATACCAAGCTTGATGAAAAGCTTGAGGGAGCTGAAAAATTCCGAGCTTGGAAGTATAGGATTCCTACATTCATGAGGAGGTTCCAATTCTAGAGGGAGATGAGGCTAAGGCCTTGCATAAGAAGAAGGTGATTATGGAAAAGAGGATCATTGCTGATTCTATCAAGGATCATATTATCCCATAGGTGTCCTCTCTCAAGAAACCTAAAGCTATGTTTGATGCCCTAACCAAATTGTTTGAAGGAAAGAACATCAATCGGAAGATGACCCTGAGGAACCAGCTGAAGAATGTGAAGATTTAGAATGCAGAAACTATCCAGTCTTACTTCATAAGGGTTTCTCAGATCAAGGAACAATTAGAAGCCATTGATGAAGAAGTGAAAAATGCAGAGATTTTCATGACTACTTTGAATGGCCTTCCTAGGTCATGGGATGCTTTCATCCAAGGAATATGTGCTAGAAAGAAGCTAGTCAAATTCAGCAGACTATGGGAAGAATGCTCTCAAGAAGAAGCACGGATAGAAGCTCAAGAAGAGAAGATGGGAAGTGAATACCAAGCTCTTACAGTTCATTCCAATAAGGGAAGAAGAAAACCTCATTACTCCAAAGGTAAGGATCCTCATCATAAAGATAACTTTAGAAGAGATCTATCTAAAATAAGATGTTATACATGTGATGAAAGAGGACACTTTGCAAAAGACTGCCCTAAGAGCAAGGGCCACTCTCATAAGAAGAAAGGGAACAAAAGAAGACATCATGCTCATGCTACAGAGGATGATGAACCATCCAAGAAGAAATCCAGATATGAAAGTGAAGATTCTTCAAGCGAGGATGAATATGTTTTGATATTAGCCCTCACTGGTAACATTACTCATGGTAGTGATGATTGGATTATAGACAGTTAGGATTCCAAACATATGACGAGATTCAAGGAATCTTTTGTAAGACTGTCAGAACATGAATCACCTCACAAGGTGAAACTAGGAGATGACTACCAATATCCAATAAAAGGTAGTGGGGAATCTACATACAAGCTAGACTCTGGTAAGTCTCTAACAATGAAAGAAGTATTGTTCGTACCAGGACTGAAGAAGAACCTTCTATCCATCTCAGCATTAGATGCAAAAGGAATGTGGGTTGCATTCATAGATGGTCAAGTCATCATGTGGCCAAAAGGAAAGACAATTGATGATGCGGTAGTAATTGGAGAACAAGAAGGAGGATTGTACAAGTTGAAGGGCCATCCAGAACAAGCCTTGATCCATGACACGGTAGAGACAAATGAACTTTGGCATAGAAGGCTTGCACATGTGCATTACATAGCACTACCTATTGCAAACAAAGCTATTGAAGGTCTTCCATAATTCCAAGCAAAACATGATGGTGTGTGCAAAGGATGTGCGAAAGGAAAGAATACAAAGAAGACATTTCCTAGCAGCGAAAGAAAAGCCAAAAGCATTCTAGAAATCATCCACTCCGATGTGTGCGGTCCTATGTCATCAAACTCACTAAGAGGGTATGCATACTATGTTTCTTTTATTGATGATTTTTCTAGAAAGACATGGATTTAATTTATGAAAAACAAAGATGAAGTATTTAGCAAATTCAAGGAATTCAAAGCCTTGATTGAAAACCATACTGAAAAGAAGATCAAGACCATTCGATCAGATAATGGTGGAGAATTCACTTAGAATGAATTCAAAGAACTGTGTAAAGATTCAGGGATTAAGAGGGAGTTGTCTACTCCTTATAACCCACAACAGAATGGGATTGTGGAATGGAAGAATAGAACTATCATGGAAGCCGCAAGAGCTATGCTTCATGATCAAGATCTACCTATGCAACTTTGGGTCAAAGCTGCTAGAACAACAGTGTATGTACAAAACCATACTCCACATAAAGTACTCAAGAAAAAGACTCCTGAAGAAGTCTTCTCCGGCAAGAAACCAGAATTCAGCCATCTCAGAATATTCGGCTGCCCCGTGTACATACATATTCCAAAAGAGAAGAGAACAAAACTAGATCCTTCAGGAAAGAAGGGCATATTTGTGGGATACGCTGAAAGCTCGAAGGCTTACAGAATATACTTCCCAAGATTCAAGAAGATTGAAGTCAGCAGGGATGTAACATTTGATGAAGACACAGCTTACAACAAATCCAGAAGAAGGCCTATTGAGGAACCAGAAGAAGCAGAAGCAGAAACACCCAGACCTCGTGATACAATCATGAATGAAGAAGCTCAAGAAGAAGATCGAGAGTTCGAAGAACCACAAAGACCTGTAGATCCACCTTTGGAGAAGAATACTCACAAGAGGAAACCTGCTTGGGTACGTGAACTTATCCAAGGTGCGGAAAAATACGGAGCTCCAGAAGAAAATCACAAAGAAAGAAAGAGAATAAGATCAAATTCTGGGTATGTAGCTTTACTATGTGATTTCATTGATAAAGAACCTTCCAGTTATGAAGAAGCAGCAGAACCGAAAGAATGGAAGGATGCTATGATCGAAGAATATCAATCGATTATGAAGAATGATGTTTGGGATGTTGTCCCAAGACCAAAAGGGAAGTCAGTTGTTACTTCCAAATGGATCTACAAGATCAAGCATGCTGCAGACGGTAGCATTGAAAAGTATAAGGCTAGGTTTGTAGCTCGAGGATTCTATCAGAAAGAGGGAGTAGACTATGAAGAAACCTTTGCACCTATAGCCAGATACACTTCCATCAGATCAGTACTTGCTCTGGCTGCAATGATGAAATGGAAGATACACCAGATGGATGTTAAGATTGCCTTCTTAATGGTGTAGTGGAAGAGGAAGTGTATGTAGAACAACCACTCAGTTTTGAGATGCATGACAGAGAGTCTCATGTATGCATATTGAAGAAAGCACTGTATGGTTTGAAACAAGCACCCAAGACCTAGTACGGCAGAATTGATAGCTTTCTATCCAGTTTGGGGTTTACCAAGAGTAAAGCAGATTCCAACCTTTACTACAAGGTTGAAGATGGCAACCCAGTGATGCTCCTACTATATGTAGACGATCTATTTGTGACAGGATCAGATGGGTTGATTGCTGATACGAAGAGAAAGCTTGATGCTGAGTTCGAAATGAAGGATTTAGGGATGATGCATTACTTTATAGGTATGGAGGTGTGGCAAAGTACAGATGGAATCTTCCTTGGATAAGGGAAGTATGCAGTAGAGATCCTGAAGAGATTTGGGATGATGGACTGCAAGGCTTTGGCTACACCTATGGCATCGAACCTGAAGCTATTGAGTGACGCTTCATCAGAGTCATTTGATGCTACGATCTATCATCAGATGATTGGGTCATTGATGTACCTGACGAACACGAGACCAGACATTTGCTTTGCTGTGAACACCTTGAGCCAGTACCTGACAGATCCGAGAAGTGTTCACTTAACTGTTGCAAAGCATATTTTGAGGTACCTGAAGGGTACAATTGATTATGGGATCAAGTACAATGCGAATCAAAAGATTAACCTGGAAGGTTATGTTGATTCAGATTGGGCAGGCAGTGCCATCGATAGGAAAAGTACTTCGGGATGTTGCTTCAGTATGGGATCAGGTGTGATCTCTTGGTTTAGTAGGAAGCAATCCTATGTGGCACTGAGTACAGCTGAAGCAGAGTATGTCGCAGCTTGTTCAGCTAGTTGTGAGGCAGTATGGTTGCGGAAAATACTGTCTGATATATTTGATCTCCAGTTAGATGCTACTTGTATACATTGTGACAACCAGATTTGCGTGAAGTTGTCAGAGAATCCATTGTTCACTATGACAGATCCGAGAAGTGTTCACTTAACTGCTGCAAAGCATATTTTGAGGTACCTGAAGGGTACAATTGATTATGGGCTCAAGTACGATGCGAATCAAAAGATTAACCTGGAAGGTTATGTTGATTCAGATTGGGCAGGCGGTGCCATCGATAGGAAAAGTACTTCGGGATGTTGCTTCGGTATGGGATCAGGTGTGATCTCTTGGTTTAGTAGGAAGCAATCCTGTGTGGCACTGAGTACAACTGAAGTAGAGTATGTCGCAGCTTGTTCAGCTAGTTGTGAGGTAGTATGGTTGTGGAAACTACTATCTGATATATTTGATCTCCAGTTAGATGCTACTTGTATACATTGTGACAACCAGAGTTGCGTGAAGTTGTCAGAGAATCCATTGTTTCATGACAGGTCGAAGCATATCGAGATCAAGTATCACTATATCAGGGATATGGTGCAGAGAGGAGTAGTGAAGCTCCTGTATGTTGCGATGGAGGAACAGAAAGCTGATGTATTGATGAAGCCATTGGCTAGGCTGAATTTTGAGTACTTCAGAGAGAGACTTGGTGTTCTCCAGAACGAGGCTTCCTCCCAGAGAAAGTGATGAGACCCATAGCCATTTTGACATGGTGAGAGGATTGGTTCATTCCATGGTCAGATGTAAGGGCTGAGCCATTCTTTCATGGTGGTAGGGTTGCTCCCTTCCATGTCAGATATGAGTGCTGGCCATTCTGTCGGGCAGGATAGTTGTAAGGGCAATTGCCATTCTAGGAATGGAGGCACCTGGTCAGTTACCAGGAACACTCAGTGTAGGACCGAGTAGCCATTTTGATGTGATAGAGGGATGTGTTCCCACTTGATCAGATGTAAGGGATGAACCATTCTGTTCATGGCTAAAGGATTAAGTTCCTTGCATGTCAGATGTGAGTGTTGGCCATTTCGATGAGCAGGTCAGATGTAAGGGCAATTGCCATTCTCTAGGAGAATGGAGGTGCCTGGTCAGTTACCAGGTAGCTCAGTCGAGGACTGGGGGCCATTTTGATATGATTGTTGGGATGTGTTCCCTCATGATTAGATATGAGTGCACGCCCTTCCATCATTGTGAGCAGGATGTGTTCTCGCCTGGATGGATGTAAGTGCTAAGCCTTTCCACAGATGATAGTAGGTGTGTCCTATCATGCTGGTGGATGTGAGTGCTGTGCCTTTTCACAGATGATAGTATGTGTGTCCTATCATGTTGTTGATTGTAAGTGCAGAGCCTTTTCATAGATGGTAGTAGGTGTGTCCTACCATACTGGTGATTGTAAGTTCTGATCCTTTCCACAGATGGTAGTAGGTGTGTCCTACCATACTGGTGGATGTGAGCGCTGTGCCTTTCCATAGATGATAGTAGGTGTGTCCTATCATGCTGGTGGTTGTAAGTGCTGATCCATTTCATAGATGATAGTAGGTGTGTCCTATCATGCTGGTGAATGTGAGTGCTGGGCCTTTTTGATGTGATTATAGGATTGGTTCTTATATGATCAGATGTGAGTGCTAGGCGTGCCTTTCTGACGAGTAGGTTTGATGTAAGTGCTGGACGAAGACCTACATGAGGGTAGGCCTACAACCAGCATGAAAAAGGGCTGGCTCTGTAGAACTTCCTGTGATGAGAAGAATCTTGAGATAGCACCAGTGCTGATCCAAATCGAGTGATGATCCAGATCCAGTAATGACGATCCAACAGTAATGATCCAGATCCAGTCCATTGATGATGATCCAGATCAAGAGATGATCCAAATCCAATGATGATGTTTGATGATGATCCAGATCGAGAGATGATCCAGATCCAGTGATGATGTTTGATGATGATCTAGATCGAGAGATGATCCAGATCCAATGATGATGTTCGATGATGATCCAGATTGAGAGATGATCCAGATCCGAAGATGAGTTGAAGACAAAGATGAGTTGAAGACAAGATGATCCAGCTGATACAGAGAAGAAGACCAGTGCTGAAAATTGTGTTGAAATAATACCTTCCTAGTTAAGAGGGAGTGTTGATGTATATGTAACTTCAGAATGTATTCTTCTATGTATCTTATATATTGTAACCCGATGTTTATTCCAGGATGTTTTCTATTATGTATTTGAGTCATATTGTCACACCCCGATGTTTTGATCGAGGGGATTAATAATGTAAACAAGTCTTGTCAAGTCATTAGGTAAGTCCCCATAGTTTCAGGGCACTTGAGTTATTATACACTAATTAAGGTGTAGGATCGAGTAAGTAATTGTAAGTTGAGCCTACGTGTGAAAATGCAATTCAAGTGAACAAAAGAATATAAATAGAGAGTGAGAGTCTCTCTATTTATCACTTGTACAACACATCACTTGCTCTCTCAAGTGTGGTGCACTAGTGAAGAAGGAAATTACTGGGACAAGAAGTCTACTGCTGTTGGGGAGATCTCTTACTATTTTGGTGCTGATTCTTTCTCTAAGGAAGTTGCGGGGTTTTCTCCTTTATGGTTTCCCTGAGGAAAACTCTTTGTGTCTCTTGTCTCTTGTGATGTGCTTATGTTTTATTGTTGTTCTTGTTATTCTCTAAGTGAAAATATCCTAAGATCATAATGCTAGCTTAAATGTTGAAAAACTAACAAAACTTGAGCTGAAATCCCGTAGAGCTGGTTCAGGAGAAAACTAGGGTTTTGCTTTTCTAGAGTTTTGTCCACCCAAATGCTTTGAAAATTTTCCCTAACTTAGAAATTGGGGAGGAGATCAATCCAGGCCTGGGCTCACTGAAAAATTCCTCTTCTGTGAAAATCCCTAATTTTCGACAGTAGTGACAGGTCCAAAATTGAAAAACCTTAGAATTGGATTCTGCTTCGATAGAAAGATGCGCCCTGAGGAGGAGAGTTATTCCACCTTACTTTTGCTGAAAATCTGTGGAGGAAGATCCACAAACTAGGAATCCCTAGTTCCCACAGTTGCACAATGTCTTCTTCTCAGGTTATCTTTGATACCATGTTAGTTTTTCAATATTAAGATAGCATTATGTTAGGATCTTTACTGAGATAATAGCAAGTACAGTAATCAAAACACAAGAGACAATGAACACAGTGTTTTCCTCGGGGAAACCATAAAGGAGAAAACCCCGCAACTTCCTCAGAGATAGAATCAACACAAAAATAGTAAAAGCCCCAAAACAGTAAGTGATCTCCAAACAGCAGTAATCTTCTTCTTGAATAGCCCTAGTAACTTCTCCTTCCTCAACTATGCGTTACACTTGAGTGTGGATGAGTTGTGTGATAAATAGAGACTCCTGTTCTCTATTTATACTAATCCCATCATAACTAAAACCATACTAGGTCCGACCTCTATTAGGAGAGTCTAATAACTTTAGTGCCCCGGAACTGCGGGGACTTTAACCCTTAGAGAATCGGAGGGTTACTCACTATGACTTGACATGACTTGTTTACATTATTAATCCTCCCGATCGGAACATCGAGGCATGACAGTATGACTCAATTACATAATAGATACATTCTGAAATAAACATCAGGTTACAATACATAAGATACATAGATGAATACATTCCGAAGTTACAAATACATCAACAACCAAAGTGGTCCAAGTGACCAGGGTGGTCCTGCTTAGATCTAGGACATTTTGATGGACTGCGATCCACATTTTGTATATTTTTGTATATTATACAGTTATGACTAGATCTGAGGATCAGACTCGACCTATCTATAAACAGATACTCACATCTATATATATATTGTTGTCGGTTTATTTACAAGTGTTTTTTATGTGCATGCTGTATATTTTTATGAAATGTGTGTTAGATGCCAATCCAAAATGTAATTAGCATATGCATTAGTCAATGAATTCTGATTTCTTGGAATGTGATTAAATATAATAAATTCAAAATTTCTTTCCAATAACCTAACCTGCATGAAATGATATAATAGAATAGGGTTCCACACCTGATAAGCTTGATTGAGCTAGGAAAACACGAGTTGAGAGTCCAAGCGGACTTCCAGCTGGGTGATACCACATGACAAAGCATCCCATAGAAGCTCAATTACAGCCCTATAATCAGCAACATTATTAGAAGCAGGACCTAAGCAGGTGCCTCTTGAGGCAACTAGCTGTCCTAAGGGAGAGTAAATGAACCATGCTGCTGAAGCTAGATTACAAGTGTGGCAACTGGCGCCATCAATGAAACCTATATACCTCTCGAAAGGCATCTGCAACAACTAGCAGATGGTATAAAAAAACAAAACTGACAAACTAATGTACATAAAAATACATAAAATACAAGAAAAATCACTAAGCCTAAGCATAGTACTTTTTCAGGTAGATCCCATTTCTAGGCTCAGGTAGCTTATTCCCATCAAAATTAGTTAACTCATATGCGCCATTCCTTAAGAATTTCGACATGACATAAGGCCCTAACCACATGGCCTTGAATTTTCCTACCCCCAGGGGTTCTTTGTCTTGGTTCCAAAGCAAAACAAGTTCCCCCTCAGAGAAAATCTGAGGTTTGACCGACTTATCATATTGCTTTTTGACCCTATTCTTGTGAGCTTGATTAGCAGTCAGTGTATCTCTATGCTGTTCATCAAGGTGTTCTAAATGTACCAGACGTTCTTCAAGCTTTGTCATATCAGGTAACACATGAATAGCTATTTTCAAAGATGGGATTTCACATTCAACTGGGGTAACAGCTTCCACTTCATGAACGAGTTGGAAGGGGGAGAAACCCATAGCAGTTTTTACATTAGTTCGGTATGCCCAAAGAGTAGGGTATAGCATGATATGCTAGTTAGAACGGGATGCATCAATTGTATGTTTGAGGATGGTCTTCAAAGTCTTGTTTACATCCTCAACCTGACCATTTGCTTGTGGATATTACGAAGATGAATGTTCTTTTCTGAATCTAAGCATAGTGGTCAGTTCCGTCATCATGCTATTCTGAAAATGACTGCCATGGTCAGTGACAATCACTTTGGGTACACCAAACTATGCTATAATCTGATTGAATATGAAGAAAGATGCAGTTTCCCCATCAGCTTTAAAAGTAGGCATTGCCTCTTCCCATTTCGTAAAATAGTCAACAGCAACAATAATATATTTATGCCCTCCAGTCGAGGCTGGGTTACATGTCACATAATCAATCCCCCATTTCATGAAGGGGCCTACCAAGGCAACGGGAAACAATGGAGCAGGATGTGACCACATTTTCCTAGTGTAAAGGTGACAAGGATGATAGTGCTTCACTACTTTGACACAATCTTTGAAGATTGTGGGTCAGAAATAATCGACACATAGTATCTTTTGGGCCGTAGCTAACCCAGATAAATGACCCCCACATGCTCCACTATTTGAATCATTTGGGACAATCTCTGCTTCCTCATGGGTAAGACATCGACACAAAATGGAATCTACCCCTCTTCGATATAACGTATCTCCTATGATGAGGTAGTTCTTAGCATGAAGGCATAATTTACGTTGTTCCTCCTGTGAGGAAGTTGCAGGATACTTCAAAGTCTGGAGATATATAAGTATCTCTTCGTACCAGGGATCAGAGGTGGATATCAGGAAGATATGCTCATCTGGGAATGAGTCATCTTCAACGACTACATCTTCTTCAGTAGGAAATTCTGCTATAAGATTAGTAAAAAATAAGGACTTTTTAGACCTAGCGGACTGAAAATCCAAGTCAAACTCTTGGAGAATGACTATCCAGTTGTTGAATTTTCCCCCAACAATCCGTCAGGACAAAACATATTGAAAGGGATTCACATATGCCACTACTATTGTGGTCCTCAGTAAAATATAGTGACGTAACCTCTGAATAGCATAGACAACTGGTAAGGCTAACTTCTCAACGTGGGAGTACCTGAGTTGAGGTTCGGCTAAAGCATGGCTAAGATAGTAAATGACATGCTCTACGAGCCTATCACCTTCTTGGACCAGTGCTACCCCAATGGTCGACTCGGATGCAGCTAGATACAATATAAAATCCATAGAGTAATTTGGCGGACGCAGTGTAGGTGCCGACAACAAAGATTTTTTCAATGCCTCAAAAGCGAGTTGTGCAGTTTCATCCCATACAAATGGGGTGTCCTATTTAAGCAGGCGCATGAAACCCTTGGTAATATTGGCATAGTTGACGATAAAACGTCGAAGAAAATTAGATTTTCCTTGTAGGCTTTGAAGTTTCCTGATAGAATGAGGAGGAGATAGATTTACAATGGCCTCCACTTCTAATGGATCCACCTGGATGCCTCTATTAGAGACAATGAACCCGAGCAGTCTCCCTGACTCGACATAGAACATGCACTTATGGGGATTCAAGCGGATCTTATAATATCTGCATCTCTCAAATATCAACCGTAAGTGATCTGGATGTTCAATCCTCTTACGAGAATGTGCAGGCAGATCATCAAGGTAAGGTTTGACAATGGCTTTGATATCATGGAAGGCAAAGTTCATATCCCATTGAAAGGTTTCCCCAGCATTTTTCAATCGAAAGGGCATTATTTTGTACACCAAGGTACCCCAAGGACAAATGAAAGCAATTTTATGTTGGTCTTCTGGTTTTATTTGAATTTGATTGTATCTGGAGAAACCATCCATAAACGAAAACACCTCACTTCCTACGCAAGCATCTATAATCTCATCTATAAATGGCGTGGGATAGTTTTCCTTAGGATAGGATTTATTCAAATATTTGAAGTCAGTATAGATGCGGATGTTCCCTTGCTTCTTATCAATAGGAACAGGGTTGGATACCCATTCCGTCAGAGCTATGGGATAAATAAAACTAGCCTTCAATAGTTTTTCAACTTCAGCCTTCACAGCCACCGCTTTACGTGGGTTAACAGGTCTTAACTTTTTTCAAACAGGTTTGGCATCAGGGTATGTTCGGATCTCATGTTCAACTATCGATGGATCAATGCCTGGCATCTCCTCATATGAACAAGCAAAGACATCACAAAATTCCTTGAACAAGCCAGTATAGATGGCAATCTCCTCAGGAGAGCAGTTTGCACCTATATATATGTTTTCCATGACATCAGGATTTACAGAGATGTTGATAGGGATAGTAGCGGAAATATTTTCCATATTCCCCTCAGCAAACATTCCTTCCCTGGGTAAGGGATTGATGGGTGTATCAACATCATCTGACAGTCTCATATGGAACTCTTGATTTTCTATCCTACTTAGCTCTAGAAGAAAATAGGATCGATGGTGAATATATTCATAGATCTTACCACATCCACTCATGGATTCCAGAATGGCTTCATCAGAAGGTAAAACCATATCTAAACAGTCTGTAGAGTGCAAAGAGTTTTTCGCCCAAGCGGGCAAATAGACTTCTTCCAGGTCCTCTGAGACTGTGAGAGGGTCAGGAATGGGATAAAAAACAATTTGAGTGATGGCTTGGTAAGCTACTTCCACTGCCAATAGGGGCACTTCCGGTTCATGGGGGGAAGGGAGAACCCAAGGATCAGTCCTATCAAAAACCGTGGCTATGGACTTCCCCACACTAGTAGAACCAATATAGTTAATCAAGGCTGGAATATCAAATGTGCCCATCAGTGATGCATACATTCTATCCCCCAAGCTATTTGTAGCAGGTTTGACTTGATCAACCAATGGCACAGCGGACTCATTAGACTCTAAATGGCCTTTTCGAGTAAAATCAAGTTGGTAAATAGTAACCAACTTCCCTTCATGTGGAAATACCACCACCTGAAAAATGGCCGACGCGATAGCGGACATGGCATAAGTCCAACTTCTTCCCAGAAGCAAATTATAGTCCAAAGGTGCATCAATCACTTCCACCTCAACAGACACTGCTTTCCTTGCCAGCTTAATTTCAAAAGCCGGTAGGATACCATGTGGATGGATTGAACTTCCATCGAAAGTAGTAAGTAGAGTGTTTGATGGGATTAGCTCTAGGGATCCAAGAGCTTTCCAACAGGACAAGGACATAATGCATGTAGAAGCACCCTCATCAACAACTACCCTTCCAATGGTATTTCCACCATGGTTGACATCTATTGATAAGGCTACATGGTAAGGTAGGAAAATTTTAACATCAGACAAATGAAATTTCACCATGAGACTCGACGAGTCCATGCTGCCTAAAGCTACTAAGAGGGCATCCCGCTGGGTTGGAAAGCTCTGTAACACCTCTAAAGCTGACATTGCACACGGGGTTTGGGCTAAGTCTTAAACCATGGAGTAGTTTGAAGCAGCCCTAGAATTAGGGTTATGCAAGGTCTTCTTAAAGACACCTTTCGGCATAGTTCAACAGGATTCTCGATCATGAGAGGGTTAGAAGTTTCACCTATAGCCTTACCCTTCTTAGAAGTCTCTTTCTCATAGTTTTTATTCCTTATCTGTAACAAAGTCAAAGATCAAACCATGTTGATATAGTTTGGGTCAGGGGAATTTGGAGTGCCCCTTGCTACATTAGAAGCTGAAGCAGAGTTCTGTCCTTGGGGAAAATGATCCTTTAGGACAACCGGTTGTTGAGTTTTAAGCAACTTCTGGGCTTGTTCCATAAGGGGACAAAGGTGAGTGAGGTGATCCTTGTGGCACAAATTACACGAGAATTTAACCTTTTTCTTTTCTTTCTTGCCCCCATCAGCACTATTTGTGGGTTTCTTCTTGTTTTGATTTCCCTCTCCTTTCTTTCCTCTCTTTTTAATCCCACTGGGCTGCTGATTTCCCTTCTGAGAGGTCTGTGCAAAAAAATTTGCACTCTGGGGGTAGGGGGAAACCTTTGCTACCTCCGCCGTAGAATGCTTGATGGACAGCTGATAAAGCTGTTTAGCCAAAGACTCTACGGTGGGAGAATTTATGGACCCAACCACACCATCGACATGGGGTCTAGGCTTAGGCTTCTTCGCATTGTGGGTAGGCCTCGGTGCCTCAGGGATAATCTCATACAAGATCCCAGATTGTGAATAAATAAAATCCAATTGGTAGGCCCTAAGAATGGCTTATTCTTCATTCATCACTCCTGAGGTGGATACGTCCTTAGATATGTAGGGCAACATGGATTTAGGGAACTACTCTAGTAAGAACTCAGGAGGAATAGTGGCTTTTATAAGGCTCTTTCACCTCCTCCACTCTTGGATATGATCTGAGATGTGGGTAGCCTTGTTCTGCCTAAAGGTAGATAACAAGTTCGTTCCAAAATCATATCGGACTGGAAGCTGAAAGTGGCTAAGGAATGCACTAGCCAAGTCCCAAAAACTACTGAACGCAACAAAAGGAAACTCAATGTACCATTTTGTCGCAGTACTTGTTAAGTTTCTTTGGAACAACCTCAACCTAATTGAATATTCATCCAATGAATTTGAAGGATGCCATAAATGAAATGTGGTGGCATGAGCCTGAGGATCTTCACCAACTTTGCCCTCGAATTTAGGGATGTCCGATGACAATTTAGTGGGAACAGGTGGCCATGAGGGCTCATGCCTCACCAGGTCATTCATCAACTTAGACAAGTCTGGCAAGTTTACCTTTGCTAGGAACAGAAGCTTGGGTCGCATCGAGGCACTAAAAATGCCAGTCTGGGGATTATAGGGACCTGCCCCTGAATGCCCATAAGTAAAGGTGGGGTTTCCCTCTACCACCAGTTGCGAAGTGGATGGATTACTTTGAAATGGATTCCACTCGCAAGCCACAGGATTATGAGTGGGAGGTGCAGTATAAGAGGTTCAGTCCGTCCCAGCTGAAACTGGGGTTTGAAAAATAGGAGCAGGTATCCCTCCGCTAAACAATGAAAAGGGAGAGCTCGTAAATGGGGCTGAGACTGGAGTTTGAAAACTTTTCCCATAAGAGGTATTGTTTCCAAAATGCACTCCTACATAAGAAGGTGATGGGCCTACGTATGGAGTGGATGGGGGAATGTGCCCCCCATTCCAAGGAAATCCTTAGACGAAATCCGAGGATCCTATTGGACCACTCTGGGCAGTGTATGTGAAGGAGGAAGGAACAGTAGGTTTACTAGGAATCCCAGTAACCGTGTCACTAGAAGCACCTGCTAAGCTTACATGAACTAGTGGTTGGACCACCCAGCTCGCTAGAGTCAATGGCGTAGTAGGTATGCTAGATCTAGGGGTACTAACCGGGGGAGGTAGCACCCCTTCAGCCAGAACGACTGAGTTGAAAACAAAAGAACTCTCTCCCGTAGTAGACATAATCCTGCCCATAGGGACACCTAAAATAGGTGACTCAAATGATCTAACCTAGATGATCACAGGATCATTTAAATCAGTCAAGGGTGTGTTAAAGTTTCTCACAAACTCATTATCCTACAAGTCTTCTATCTCAACTGTATTAAAATCAAAACGGTTAGCTATAAGTGCTGGTTCACCTAGAACTTCACTTACTCCTACTGGTTCAAATGAACCGTCCGTGTCTAGTCTCCGCCTTTGGGGTGGAGGTGGAGGTTCCAATGTGATGAGAGGAGGAAGGTTTTGCAACCTTCATGACCTTCTTATAGGTTGGTCCTCCATGATTTTAAATTTGACAAATCAAACCCTAAGGTCAACTAAACATAGACAACCACAGAGAAAACACTACGAAATTTCTTAAAGTCTCAAACAGTCAACAAGGGTAAAGATATGCTTTCCTAAAGAAAGCTAAAGAACAGTTACTTGGCATCCATGAAGTGGTTCTTAGGCACAAGCAGAGGAATCACCCACTACCCTCCTACACTTTCAACAAGGGTTACCTTCCAAGCCCATCCAAGGTGAACCAGAAATAGCCTTCCGGTTTACCTAGGTATGAACCCTAGATGTCACGAGACTAAAGGCTACCTTAGCTATACCAATAGTCTTGGGGGACAGTCACAAGCCTTACTCATACGCATGGGCAGGGTAGCTGAGCCCTGTTTCCACCTTTCACACATTTGGGTCACGTGGCAGAAATATTCAAGCCACTCGGTGTGTCCTTGGGGGCAAGTCTCGAGTCAAGGCTGTCACCTTGTTCTTGACTCCTCCGTTTAGGCTCAAATCCTAACGGAGCCAAGGGGGTAAACCCTATTCAGTTACTAAGGAGAATTACTTAGTGTTGTGATGTTTAAACTGACTGAGTTATTTAGGACTTTACAATTTAACTATAGATAATCACAGATGGCAAGATGTAAAAGATGAACACACGAAAGCACAATACTGAGACACAATATATATATAAAGCAAGAAGTTAAGCAGTGCCTTAGAATAGAGTCAAAAATAGAATCAATATGCTTGCATGTTCTTGGAGTGAATGTTTTGTGATTGCCTCTTGGTATGTTTTAAGTTAAATGTGAAGTATGAGTTGATTAAATTAGGCAAAAGAGGGACTCCAGATATACCCGAGAGTACTTGGAGTATGTCCAAAACTAAACCTTCACGGCTACCCACAAGGCATATGTGGGCTGAAATGGAGTCTCTGGGGCTATTGTTCGTAATGCACCCGTTAGGGTGTGACAGAGATCGGCGCCCCGAGGTCACTTTTCAGTAAGTTCCCGCTTCCTTTGGGTATTTTGCCACCGTAAAGGTTTGATCTAGGTGTTGGATTTTCACCTGATGGTTTGTCAGTTGGGGCGAGTGAGTCCTAATTATACTAGTCACCCAAGTGCTTTTGATACAATTTGACTGATCGGATGAACCACATCCAAGTGCAGAGCATACACACTGGAGTCTTGTCAATTTTAATAAGTTTTAAACTGAGTGTTCTTGTTTAAAAGGAAAACCCTCCAGGAACCTTTTTCGATCCAAGTGGATCTCAATTGGGGAATCGAGGAGGGGTTAATTTTAAAATTTATGATAAATAAAAGATGAAAAATAAAACAAATACACAATTCTGGTTTTCTAATTAGTCCTACCACGAATCTCTTTCCCCTTTCGGGTCAATCGGGAGATCGTGGGGTAAGTATTATGATTACTTTGAAATTTAAAATATGGAGTATGATATTAATAATGAACTAAAGTATACTACCCTTCATATTAGAACAATTCTAGTTTAAAAAAAGAAATAAGCAGAAAGTGACGAAAAGGACACCGACGCAAATCCCCTTAGGGGGATGGGGAATGGGCTCGAAAGAGCCTATTCCAAAAATGATTTTATTTATTAATGGTTATAGTATTAGAGGACTGATATATTAGAAACTTCTTGTTCCTTATATAGGATGAAACCAATATTTTACAACTTTGGAAAAATTTTGAGTTTTTGGTGAAAAGGGAGACCCCTGGGGGGATTTGAACGCTCCTGAGGCCACTTCGGACAGCAGATTCCTTTATTTTCTGTCAGACTTGATAAAATATAGTGATCATGTTAGAATAAAAAATGCCCAAAATAACTTTAATAGTACCTTTGGATCAGCCTACCTTATCTCAAAAAAATTGAAGCTAAAACTAGCTAAACAGGCGAAAAAGGAACCAAGGAAAGCAAGCTTTCCTTGGGATATTGGCTTGCTGTTTGTGCAGCCAATTAAATATGCACTGATATTGCAGAATATTGAAATTATAACAGAAAATGAAACTACCTTAACAGCAAGCTATGAATTTTCACTAAAAATGCTTGCGACAATATGGTAATTTTAGCTAGATCTCTTGAAATTAAACCTTATGTGCAAAACAAAAATAAGATATAGAATTTGGAAGGGATATTAATAATTATATCTATGTGTATTTTTATTAATGAGATATATCAGAGTAATAAGAATCCTTTAAAGTAACCAGTTTGAGGGAAATTTTAAGATTTTTTAAAGGAGAGAAAGGGGAAGAAAGGTGCTTGTTGTTGAAGCAGATCTGCAGAGAAAACTTGGTAGTGAAGCACCGAGGGGCATGATATTAGCAATATCTACTGGAAATAAATGTAATCAAACCTGAACCATGGATCTTCCAGTCACGGCCAAACTGTAAGCTACAAAACAACTCCTACAAATATAACTATCAAATCTGAAGATACATATGAGAAGGGGATGATACAGCATGCAAATAATATTATTTAACATATTGGTATTAACTCATTCAAACATATGCAGAAAATAGAAGTAAGTAAGCTTACTTACAATGATCTATCCTTATGATCTCAACAACCATTCAGGCATACAATAGTTAAGTGCAAAAAATTGGAAAAATAGCACTTTCACCTCGAATGCAGCATGACAATGACAATCCACACATGAAAGGTACTCCAAAATTGAGCCTCCAAATATTCTCTTTATTTCAACAAATGAATATCAGTACACAGTTACAATGGCAATCGCTTCAGTCCAGCTCTAACTAGCTTGGAAGAGGGAGCCTCAAGCAGGATATATACAATTTACAGGCCATCCAGTCCAGAGGGGGCGCAATTCCTCATGGAATTAAGTGAAATCAACTGATGGAGAGTTCATCAATGCAGAACTGAAGTGTACTGAGCCTACTTGTCAACCAGGGGCTTGATTGAGCTGACACATCAACCCATACACTGACACATCGGCCCACAGAGCATCCAGGAGAGTCCACACATGTGGAGGAGAGAGAGAGGGCGCAATTCCCCATGAAGACAACTGTAGATCAACTCTGGATCTGATTTGATCCCCTCCTTCAGTCAAGGATTTGTCAGATCCAGTTAATCTGCTCCAGATCTAATTGATTTCAGTCAAATCAGTTGAGAATCCATTGATTTATTGATTTTGGATTTGCTCCATTATTCATCATTTTATTAATTAAAATAATCAATAATTGATTTTTGGGGCTTTCTGACCCGAGTGATGGAAGATCACTCAAAAATTAGGAAATAGTGGGTCCATGGGTTTACATGGTGATCTTAGCTTGAAAATGAGCACCTACATGACTGAAACCGATTATTTGGCCCATTTTTATTACAAAATCAATTTTTCCAATTAAACTATTAAAAAATAGCCTAGGTTTTGGAAAAATTAAAATTTAATAAAAAACACTGAAAAAACTAAAATATTGAAAAATTGAAAAACACATAGGGGGACTTAGACATGTTCATATGACTCAAAAATGATGTCTAGCATGCTTATACATTGACACATAGACTCTAATAACCTCAATAGGCCTAAATGCCAAGCTGACCACCCCAACTTTTTAGGTATGGAGTGAAAAACTCAGAAATTATTAGTTGTTTATTCAACAACCAATAATAACCAAGGGAAAAAATACCCTGGGCTGATCGGATTGACAAATGAAGTCTAAGAGACCGAGTCTTTTACAGACACTATCATGCTAGAACATTTATTACAATTCCCCCATGGGGTATGAACATGTGATATGATACAACAAGCACTTCCCAGAAGTACTTCCAAAGGTCTTTTTGAAGTCCAAACAAGTCAACCCTGTCTAGTTCACCAGGCTCACTTGATAAAAAACCACTAAGTACAACTTAGGTGGTAACATTATGGCTCCATCTGGGACACATTCTCTGACTGATCTTCTATTCAAAGGAGAGGATGTGAGAACTCTAGAATCTCTGGGTCCTGCAAGGAAATTAGAGTTTGTCAGTAACATGTATATATAAGAAAAAATTAGCTATAAAAACAAACTAATGTACATAATTAATCTATAATGTGCAAAAATGAATATTTTACAAAAACTAATATACAAAGGAAAATTTTCAGCATGGTACAAAATAACTATAATACAACAATATCTATCATACAACAATATGATATATACAATTTAGAAATACATCTAGGGCAAGGTTTAGAAATTGGCCCGGAAACCACCGATGCCACTAAAGGCATCAAACTGTCTCGGCGAAAAACAACTTGAGGAGGAAACCATTCACTGGTAAGCTCAATATTTCTCCTTCCAAGTCATTTAGATAGAAGGAGTTCGTTCCTGCTATTTCATCGATGATGTATGGTCTCAACCATAGGCTATTGGGATTTGCATGTTTCCCATGTTTTTCCTGTCATTTGTCCCAACGTAGAACCATGTCACCTACTTGGAAGGAACCTAGCCGGGTAGACTTATCAAAGGCTCTCTTGACCTTGTCTAAATTTTTGATACTATGGTCAAGAGAGTCTTTTCTGCTCTCATCTAGCTCGATCAACTGGTTTATTCTATTCTGGATGGCCTCTTGATTTGAGCTGAATGTCTGGAGGAGCTGATAAACTGGAAGCTTTAGATGGACTGGTAAGGTGACATCAAGGCCATAGACTATTTTGAAAGGGCTCCTCCCTGTTGAACTTTTATTAGTGATCCTGTCGGCCGATAATGCTAATTTGATTTTTCTATCCCAAGCCTTCTTATTGTCGCCCACAATTTTTTTGATTATGGTAATTAAGTTCTTGTTACTTGATTCTGCTAGACCATTTCCTTGGGGATAGTAATTAGATGAGTGAGATAGGATAATGTTGTACTTGAAATAGAAAGATGACATCTCAGAAGAAACAAAGCATGGGCCATTATCCGTGATTATTCAACCTGGCAAACCGAATCTTGTGATGATTTTATCTTCTAGGAAATCCATGACTATGGCATCGGTTGCCTTTTTGGTGGGTATCGCCTCTACCCACTTGGTAAAATAATCTGTGGCGGTAAGAATCCAAGAGTAACCATTGCTTGAGTTATCCTTGAACTTACCGATGAAGTCAAGCCCCCATTGCTGAAAAGGGGCTTGGATTACTATTGGATTTAGAGGCAAGGCTTTCATTTGTTGCTTTCCGGTGAATAACTGACACTGGGGGAAAACTATGACAGCCTTGTGCACATCTAAAAATAGGTTTGGCCAATAGTATCCTGCTCTAAGGATTTTTTGGGCGGTTGTTTTAGCTGCAAAATTTCCACCACAAAATCCTGAATGGAACTCAACCATGAGTTTCTTGGACTCAGGTTCATCGACACATCTAAGTATCAAACCATCTGTGTTTCTCCAACCCAAACCATCTTTGGTCAAACAATACTTAGTTTCCTTTAACCTTAATTCCATTCTTTTATGGCCCAGTAAGTGATCGGGGCATGTAAGGTTGCGGAGGAAAAATATGATGTCGGTGTACCAGGGGTGCTGCTCTAATCTCTGAAACTCATCTGATACACTTTGCTCTGAATTGTTGCTCTGGCAGATTATTCCTAAAGCCTTCTCATTTCCTTTGGTCAACATTTTTGCAAGACCCTGTCCCTTAATTAATTTAGTAGATCTTATCTCCAAATCATAATCCTGAATTTTTGAAACCCACTTACCCCTGACTCCTAGACAGTCCTGCTGAGACACGATATCCTTGACAGCTGCATGGGGTACATATCCAATGATTTTGGAGTAACCTATATAAGTTATGAAATGTTTAAGGGACTTGACAAGAGCATAGGCCTGTTTCTCCATCGTGGTATACTTCAATTCTGAATTTTGTAAGGCTCTACTCATAAAGGCTATGGGTTGCTCTTGTCCCTCTTTATTCTTTTGAAGTAAAACACCGGCAATGGTGTCTTCTGAGGAAAAGGAAAATATTTGGAGTTCTTTGGAATAATCTGGACTAGTCAAGACTGGGGACATGGATATGGCATTTTTGATGGACTTGAATGCATCTTTCCCTTCATCTGTCCACTCAAACTTAGAATCTTTCTTTAATAACTTTTGTAGAGGTTTCATTAATTCTGCTAAGTTTGAGATGAATTTTCTTATGAAATTGATTTGACCATTAAAGGAATAGAGAGATTTTAGATTGTGAGGCAAGGGGACTTTCTTAATAGCTTCAACTCTCTCAGGATCAACCTTGACACCATCTTTAGAAATGATGTGCCCCAACAACTTTCCTTCATCAACTCCAAAGATTGACTTGGTGGGATTCAAGGAAATACTATATTTGTGACATCTTATAAAAACCTGCCTAACATGACCTATGTGGTCAGATCTCTCTCTTGAAAAAACAGTTAAGTCATCCTGATATATTTCAATTATTTTTCCTATAAGTTCTTTGAAGGCAAAATCCATGGCT
This sequence comes from Pseudotsuga menziesii, assembly GCA_001517045.1. Lineage (NCBI taxonomy): Eukaryota > Viridiplantae > Streptophyta > Pinopsida > Pinales > Pinaceae > Pseudotsuga > Pseudotsuga menziesii. The sequence goes on along the minus strand of LPNX010209682.1, from coordinate 64,038 downwards.
CTTTGGAAGGTGGCTCCAGCATTCAATAAGCCAAAAGGCATTCTTAGAAATTTATAAGTACCCCAAGGTGTGGTGAATGTAGTCTTATGTTGATCTTATTTATTTACCAACACCTGGTTATAACCAGAAAAGCCATCCAACATGGACATCATTTCTGATCCTGTTACTCTTTGAAGCAAAGTTTCCATGTCGGGTAATGGGTAATTATCTTTGAGGCATGATGTATTCAAATTTCTAAAATCTATACATATTCTAATTGACCCATTCTTCTTTCTAACAACAACTAATTTGGAGCACCAAGATGAATGCCTTGTAGGTGCTATGATCCCTGCTGCTAGCATCTTCTGAAGTTCCTTCTGCACAATGGGGGCCAACTTAGGATTTATTCGCCTAAGTTTTTGTCGAAAAGGTTTGACCTCCTTAGGCTCTTCTGTGAGGGGAATAGTGTGTTGAAACACATCCTCCCTATAGGCTTTAAGCTAATCATAAATAAAGGCCAACACATCTCTATGCTCTTTGATTAGGTTGATCAAGTTGTTCCTTTCCTTTTCCGAAGTACCTTTTCCAATTTTTATTAGCTTGGGATCCTTGTCAGTTCCTATGTTTATTTCCATATAATTCCCAGTTTTTATTTCTTCTTTTTGTTTTTTATGATGATCCTGACGATCAAAAAGATTCTCGAAAGCTATAAGGCTACTTGAGATGTGATTCCTTTCATTATCCTCACACTCCTGATACTCTTTACCTTCCCGCTGATAGTTGAACTTGCAACCCTCAAACTCTTGTAGATTGTGGATGAATCTCAAGAGTTTCTCATCATCTTTGAACACTTTCCAATGGTCTATATTATCTGGAATTGAAGGTCTAAAATTTATTTCCATCTTTCAATTCCCATTAATCATTTCATTCGAAGGATGGAGGGTGGATGCTGCTACTGCTAATTTTTCTGCTAACCCATTCATTTCCCTATGGACCTTTTGAATGTTAAGTGCATCAAACCATTCCATAGTGTACCATGTGGCATTCCTATACTTTCTTAGTTTGTCATTTTTTCATTGATACTGATTCTTAATCTGGAGGACAACTAAATCTGAATCACCTTTTATGTTCAACATCTTTATCCCCATATCTTTAGTGGTTTCTAACCCTAGGAGCAATGCCTCATACTCGGCTACATTGTTTGATGCTTCAAACTCTAACCTGAATGCAAAGTTGTAGACTTTATTTGAAGGAGAGATGATCACGATTCCTGCACCCTTTCCAGTTTTGGAATAAGCCCCGTCAAAGTACATTTGCCAAACTTCATTGATCTTTTCATTTTTAATGTTTTCCTTAATGGGGGCCATGAAATTTGACAAAATAACATAGTTTCCAAAATTATCGGTGAAATGACCAAATTAATTTCCGGGATTCTTAGGGTTTTCTACATGCCCTTTCCTCAGCTTTTCTCTGTGGAGAATCACCCTAGTGTTCTTTGATGTAGGTATAGTATCATATGTCCAATCCATTTGAATGTGCCCACCAAGAGTTGCGGCCCATTTTCTGGATAACAACATACCCCAATTATCTGGAACATCTATCACCACCACATCCATCGACATGTCAATATCAGGATACTTAACCAAATTAACTTGTAAATTTAAGATTATCCCTACCACTTCAACTTCTCTTGCATCCATGGCACAAACATTGTGGTAGGGTCGGGTGAAACTTAGATTTAATTGCTCCATTACTTTTCTTGTAATGACATTTGATGAAGCACCTGAATCTAACATACAGTTATGAAGGAGAAGTTTATCAACTAAGAGGGAGACATAAAAAGGTTGGTGATCTTCTCTTCTCGGATCAACACTGTTGAGGACTATGGGCATATCTATGGGTTCAATATGTTCAGCTTCAAATATAGCATTACTATTAGGAAGAGGATCCTCTTCGATAATATTATGAGCTTTACTTTGACTATCCTCTAAGGCTTTCAACAAATTTTCTTTTTGACCGGGAATTTTAAGGACATCAGTTTCATAAACATGAATCTTAGCACTACTTATCCATTCTCCCATATCAATATTTGACTCAGGGACAATAGGAGGATCTGGGAGGGGAGGATTGGTTACCTTTGGCTTGTATTTTTTAGACGGTGATTGCTTTTCTCTTCTTGATACACAGCTCCCTTGAACCTGGCCTCCTTAATTTCCTTAATTGCTTCCAGAGGAGGCATTACACCATAAAAGTTAGACAGGATATCCTTCTCGAAACTGTAATCCGTGGCCTACTGCCAATGCTGGTTTGATAGAGGATAGGTTCGGCCTACCATGTGCACGTGATCAGACTCACCTAATGTTGTTTCCTGATTACTGACCTCTGCCATCCCATGTTCTATAACCTGGTTTGCTATGTAGCAAGTACTTTCTAGGTGGAATTGCTCACAAGGTCTACACCATGGAATTACTTCATCTACTAGGTTAGTTGAGTCTAACTGGTTTGGAATCCTAGGCTCTTGCTGAGGAAACTTCTTTTGATACACTTGATTCTATTTTGGCTGAAAATTCCTAGGTCCATTATTTCTCTCCAGTGTGACTATTCTGTTTTGGATATTATTCAATTGCACAAATTGGTTTGTCATGAATTGGTTTTGACTAGTCATCACTTTTTCAAACATACTAGTTACCTTTTCCATGGGGTCTTTAGAGGTTTCCTTTTCCTCTAATTCAACGGCCTTTCCCTTCTCTTTGTTGTACGAAGTGTTTCCCCTAGTGTAACCTGGAATGTTGGATTTTCCCGAAGATTGCATATTCCTTTCTATTTTCTCGGCCAGATCCTGAGCAGTTTTCAGATCGGTCAGATCTTTGTCCCTTAACTAGTACCTCAAATCCCTAGTGAAAGCTTCGATGTAGGATATGAGGATGGAGGCATCCCTTGGCTTGATTTCTCTAGGGAGGTTCGCAACCACACGTCTGAACTTAGTATTAAATTCGTCAATGGTTTCATTTTCCATCTTCTTTATATTATGAAGGGCAACAAGCAAATGTCTTGGTTCTTTCTTTTCCCCCCACTTCTTCTTAAAACCTTCTAGGAATTCATTAATGGTTTTATATGAATCATCACCAAGGTCGGCATACCACTTCGCAACATCATCCTCTAAGGATAAAGCAAAGAGCTTCATTTTCACATCTTCATGGTCAGCGGCAGCACTATTGCAATAACTAACTAGGTGCCTCTCAAACTTTCAGAGATGAGTCTTGGTAGTGGTAGAATTATTTCCCTCGAACATAGGGAGCTTCTTGATAGCATCATTTGGAATGTCATGAGGAGCACCTACTATCTGAGAAAAGTCAAGGGGTTTGTAAAATTCTGTCATTTCTTGAGATTGGAAGGTATGACTCTCTACAAATATGTGATGGATATTTGAGAGGGATTGGTCTACTAAATCTTCAAGGTTTCTATGAGAAGTCTGCCTATTCAATATTTCCCTAATAAACATTTCGGGATTAGGGAGAGGATTGAATAATTGTCGGCGGTTTCTTCGGGTAGAAATTCTTGAAGGGATGTTAGACAGTGGAGTCGCCAGATGGATCGAGTTTTAATTTTTATGTTTTTTAAAGACTATATCAATCAAAAGTTTTTTATCTTTTTAGTTGTTTAGAAAAAAGTTAAGCTAAGTCGTACTTGGGAATAAAAAGATTTATCCCTGGCAACGACACCAAAAGTGTTGCCGCCTTTCACACACTTGGGTCATGTGGCAGAAATCTTCAAGCCACTCGGTGTGTCCTTGGGGGAAAGTCTCGAGTCAAGGCTGTCACCTTGTTCTTGACTCCTCCGTTTAGGCTCAACTCCTAATGGAGCCAAGGGGGGTATACCCTATTAAGTTCTAAGGCTGATTTCTTAGTGTGATGATGTTAAACTGAATCAGTTACTTAGGAGTTTGAATATTTTAACTATAGACAATTAAAGATGATGAGATACAAAAATAAACACACGAAAGCACAAAGCTGATACACAATATATATATGAAGAAAAAAATGACCAGTGCCTTAAAATGGTGTCAAATCAATAAGATCAATGTGCTTGCATGTGCTTGGAGTGAATGTTTTGCGATTGCATCTTGGTATGTTTTAAGTTAAATGTGAAGTATGAGTTGATTAAATTAGGCAAAAGGGGGACTCCAGATATACTCCAGAGTACTTGGAGTGTGTCCAAAACTAAACCTTCATGGCTACCCGCAAGGAATATGTGGGCTGAAATGGAGTCTCTGGGGATATTGTTCGTAACGCACCCGTTAGGGTGTGATAGAGATCGGTGCCTCGAGGTCACTTTTCAGTAAGTTCCCACTTCCTTTGGGTATTTTTCCACCGTAAAGGTTTGATCTAGGTGTTGGATTTTCACCTGATGGTTTTCCAGTTGGGGAGAGTGAGTCCTAATTATACTAGTCACCCAAGTGCTTTTGATACAGCTTGACTGATTGGATGAACCGCAGCCAAGTGCAGAGCATACACACTGGAGTCTTGTCAATTTTAATAAGTTTTAAACTGAGTGTTCTTGTTTAAAAGGAAAATCCTCCAGGAAATTCTTTCGATCCAAGTGGATCTCGATCGGGGAATCGAGGAGGGATTTATTTTAAAATTGCTGATAAATAAAAGATGAAAAATAAAACAAATACACAATTCTGGTTTTCTAATTAGTCCTACCACGAATCTCTTTCCCCTTTCGGGTCAATCGGGAGATCGTGGGGTAAGTATTATGATTACTTTGAAATGTAAAATATGGAGTATGATATTAATAATGAACTAAAGTATACTACCCTGCAGATTAGAACAATTCTAGTTTAAAAAAATAAATAAGTAGAAAGCGACGAAAAGGACACCGACGCAAATCCCCCCAGGGGGGATGGGGAATGGGCTCGAAAGAGCCTATTCCAAAAATGATTTTATTTATTAATGGTTACAGTGTCATAGGAATTATATATCCAAAACTTCTTTGTCCTTATACAGGCTGAAACCAAGATTTTACAACTTTGGAAAAATTTTGAGTTTTTGGTGAAAAGGGAGACCCCTGGGGGGATTTGAACGCTCCTGAGGCCACTTTGGACAGCAGATTACTTTATTTTCTGTCATACATGATAAAATACAGTGAGAATTTTATAATAAAAAATTCCCAAAATCACTTTAAGAGTACCTTTGGATCAGCTTACCTTATCTCAAAAAAATTTAAGCTAAAACTAGCTAAACAAGCGAAAAAGGAACCAAGGAAAGCAAGATTTCCTTGGGATATTGGCTTGCTGTTTGTGCAGCCAATTAAATATGCACTGATATTGCATAATATTGAAATTTATAGCAGCAAATTAAAATACCTTAACAGCAAGCTACAAATTTTCACTAAAAATGCTTGCGACAATATGGTAATTTTAGCTAGATCTCTTAAAATTAAACCTTATGTGCAAAAAAAAACTAAGATATAGAATTTGGAAGGGATCTTACTAATTATATCTATGTGTATTTTTATTAATGAGATAGATCAAAGTAATAAGAATCCTTTAAAGTAACCAGTTTGAGGAAAATTTTAAGATTTTTAAAGGAGAGAAAGGGGAAGAAAGGTGATTGTTGTTGAAGCAGATCTGCAGAGAAAAATTGGTAGTGAAGCACCGAGGGGCATGATATTAGAAATATTTTCTGGAAATCAATGGTATCAAACCTGAACCATGGATCTTCCAGTCATGGCCAACCTGTAAGCTACAAAACAACTCATGCAAAGAGAACTATCAAATCTGAAGATACATATGAGAAGGGGATCATACATCATGCAAATAATATTATTTAACATACAGGTATTAAATCATTCAAACATATGCATCAAATAGAAGTAAGTAAGCTTACTTACAATGATCTATCCTTATGATCTCAACAACCATTCAAGCAGACAATAGTTAAGTGCAAAAAATTGGAAAAATAGCACTTTCACCTCGAATGCAGCATGACAATGACAATACACACATGCAAGGTAATCCACAATTGAGCTTCCAACGCTTCTTTTTATTTAAACAAATGAAGATCAGTACACAGTTACAATGGCAAGCCGTTCAATCCAGCTCTAACTAGCTTGGAAGAGGGAGCCTCAAGCAGGATATATACAATTTATAGGCCATCCAGCCCAGGGGGTGCGCAATTCCTCATGGAATCAAGTGAAATCAACTGATGGAGAGTTCATCAATGTAGAAATGAAGCTATACTGAGCCTACTTGTCAACCGGGGGCTTGATTGAGCTGACATATCAACCCATACACCGACACATCGGCCCATAGAGCATCCAGGAGAGTCCACACGTGTGGAGGAGAGAGAGAGGGTGTAATTCCCCATGAAAACAATTGTAGATAAACTCTGGATCTGATTTGATCCCTTGCTTTAGTCAAGGATTTGTCAGATCCAGTCAATCTGCTCTAGATATGATTGATTTCAGTCAAATCGGTTGAGAATCCATTGATTTCTTGATTTTGGATTTGCTCCATTATTCATCAATTTATTAATTAAAATAATCAATAATTGATTTTTGGAGCTTTCTGACCTGAGTGATGGAAGATCACTCAAAACTTAGGAAATAGTGGGTCCATGGGTTTACATGGTGCTCTTAGCTTGAAAATGAGCACCTACATGACTGAAACCGATTATTTGGCCCACTTTTATTACAAAATCAATTTTTCCAATTAAACTATTAAAAAATAGCCTAAGTTTTGGAAAAATTAAAATTTAATAAAAAACACTGAAAAAACTAAAATATTGAAAAATTGAAAAACACCTAGGGGGACTGAGACATGTTCATATGACTAAAAAATGATGTCTAGCATGCTTATACACTGACACATAGACTCTAATAACCTCAATAGGCCTAAATGCCAAGCCGACCACCCCAACTTTGGAGGTATGGAGTGAAAAACTCAGAAATTATCAGTGGTTTATTCAACAACCAATAATAACCAAGGGAAAAAACACCCTGGTCTGATCAGATTGAAAAATGAAATCTAATAGACCGAGTATTTTACAGACACTATCATGCTAGAACATTTATTACAATTCCCCCATGGGGTATGAACATGTGATATGATACAACAAGCACTTCCTAGAAGTACTTCCAAAGGTATTTTTGAAGTCTGAACAAGTCAACCCTATCTGGTTCACCAGGCTCACTTGATAAAAAACCACTAAGTACAACTTAGGTGGTAACAAGCCCGAAACTCTATCTAGGACAGAATCCCCAGATGCGTGAAAGTCATGATTTACAATTTGACAAGGAATCCAAGGGTTATCTCCTCAGTCCAATGCCTCCACACGACCTCATGCTTGACTCCCTTTTGAGAGGATCTTCCCAGATACAATTGATAAAGACAAGGATTTACCTATCGAATGGTCCACTACGTCTGAATTTTAAAACTTATGGGAAGTTTACACTCCCTATCCCACAAGTCTAGCCTAAGCTAGTAGGTGAATGGCCCTAGAAAATAAAAATTACTAGTAAATTTTAATTATTGCGTTCATTTTAAGGGCTGTTTCTTACTCATAAGGAAGTGGAGTGATGGACTATGGTGTTTTTGACTCATTAAGAAATAAAAAAAACAAAGGTGTATTTTTTAAAGCAAATTACCACTACTAAAACAAACTTCTTTTTCTTTTTGTAAATATAAATTGATGAACAAATGCAACGATAAAGAGAATACTAAGACTATATTTTTGTAGTTTTGAGATAATATTTTAAAACTGAAAATAAAACTATATGCAAAAACAAATGCAAAAAGATTTAACAATGTTTTTCTCTTCACCTTTTAAAATTCTCAAAGTCTACTTATGCACCTAAAATGCACAAAAAACTGAGTATGCTTGAATTTAACAAACTGTATAAAGTAAGAAAAGCGAAGTAAACAGATTATAAAGACCAAGAAATAAACCACCTAAGGAAGACTCAGAACCCTAGCTTGGGCGGACACAATGTAAAGAAGACATTGAAATCACACAAAGGTAAGTGGACCACCAATCACTACTCGAAAATAGACTGGGATAGACAATGCCTAGAAACCTGATCATTGCTTCAGACATACAACACTTAAACCTATAACCGAAACAGGCAAATCCACTTCAAATTTGCAAACAGAATGAAAATCCAAACAAGAGAACTCAAGGGATTTACGGGAAAGCACAAGGTCTGGCCAACAAGGTCATCAGACTAACAACACAATGCTTATAAGGAAGACCAACCAACAAACAAAAATTAGAGAGGGATAGGGATAAGCAAACCCTAGCCCAAAAATTCCTATTCCAAGGCTTGTATGTGACTGTGTATAAGGGAAACTTGTGTACTATACACGACTATCCTAGAGAGCAACTTGCATATGCAGGACTCTGTACACGACTATATGCAAGAGAAACTCGTGTACAGGTACAAAATTTTCTAAAAAATAGGAAAATTCACAAGGCCTTCAAACACTATGCTAATCATGAACCAGGACAAGATACCACACAAAAACTCAAGGCAAATACTGGTCAAAGGTAACAAAAATAACCTACAGCAGTCTGGGCTCCCCAGTGGAGTCGCCAGTTCTGTTGTTCAGGAATAAACACCTTATAACCGAAGGTCTGGGGTTACCAACGTACTCTTAAAACTTGCAGACAATCAGCTTTAAAGTACAGAAAGGAAATAGGAAGATAGAATGTACTCACCTGATTAATGACGGTTGATCCAAGCTTTGTCTTCTCCCGCTTTGCTTCTCCTCCAAAGCTTTTAGGGATGCACCTCCTTCACCTGCAAAGAGCAAATCCTCCAAGTGCAAAATTATACATGTATATATGACAAGTTAGATAAACAATATATAGAGTGCTTAATCATAAATATTCATCAAACCATGATACATGAAAGATATTCAATACACATTTGGAATAAGGATTCTCTTTATTAACAATAGTGAATGAGATAAGGTTACAACCCAACGCCTGAAACAAGGACTCTTCTGCAACCAAAGGATTCTAAGTTCTATTGCTCCAAAGACTTCTGAATAGATACCACCAGCATAACTTTTCTCTCCAAGTATATTCCTTAATGCCCTCCCCAAGGCCTTTATTTATACTCAATGAAATAGAGCAGTTTTGAAGTTTGAGGAGGTTGAGACAATTAAGATAGTTATTGATTAGGGATTAACACATCTCCATTAATCACAATTTATTATTTTTAATGTCAAAGGAATGCATATGCAAGTATTGATACTGGAAGCCAACGTATAACACATGAGTTTCTATAAGGGAAACCCGCGTATAGATCTGTATGCGGGTTGCAATAACAATACTTGCTTACAATACGTGATATGCTATAGGAAAAGCCGTGTATGTACGTGGGTTGCTTATAGGAAAAGTCACGTACATCAATTGACATATGTAAAGGTAAAAATGGAAAGCTGGATGGATAGTGAATGTATTTCATAACATGCCCATCTATAGTGTTTTAGGCAACCTTCAATCCATAAATGTCCTTTTGTGCGTGAACATATGAAATGTCGGCACTCGGACGGAGAAGTGCCATTTGGGTTGATAGTGAATAGAAAATTCCAAAACAGTAAGATGATCTCCCAATAGTAGTAAACTTCTTTCTACCTAGCCCCAGTGTCTTCTCCTTCCTCAACTATGCGCTACACTTGAGTGTGTGTGAGATGTGTGTTAAATAGAGAGATCACCTCTCTATTTATACTGCTTCGCGGCATGACAAAAACCCTACTAGGGCCAACTTCACTAGGTGATTCTAATAACCCTAGTACCCTAGAACTACGGGGACTTTAACCCTTAGACAATCAGAGGGTTACCCACAGTGACTTGACATGACTTGTTTATATTATAGATCCTCCCGATTGGAACATCGGGGCACGACATCATGACTCAATTACATTACAGACACATCCCGAAATAAACATCAGGGTACAAGACATAATATACATAGATGAATACATTTTGAAGTTACAAATACATCAACATGTGGCGGTGTCGAAGGTATGCCAACAGGTCACTCCTTGGATGTGCCAACTTGTTCCTACGACACAACACGATATTTTTCCCGAGAGACTAGTCCTCTAACTTCATTTACTGTGACATAAAGAGTATGCAGTAAATCAATAATGCTACTAACCAATTCAATATACCTTTCATCAATATTTTTAGTAGTTTCATTTGCCACTTCTTTCATTCGATATGAAATAACATTGTAGTTATCATTTGTAATACTGACAACCCAAATGTTTTGTTATCCTTTCATTTCTTATGAATCTTCTTTGATTGTTTAGATATTTTTCTCTTATCCACCAATTCTGGATCTGTCGGGGTACCACTAGAATCTGCTTTGCTGTAATATGGAGAACTTCTTGGGATTTCTTATCCTTCTGGATCTCCTTCATGATTACCTTATGTTCCATCCTGTTGTGAATCAATTTCTGCAGATAGCTGATCATCTATGGCATATTGTTTCCATTATTCAGGTCAGTCTTGAATAATTGTTTCAATATCTTCAATAGATATCCAAAAATGCATAGTCACCCATTTATTGTCAGGGCATCTTCACATCTATAGGAAGATATGGTGATACCCTACTAAAAATATTATGATGCTATGGAACCTCTATACCATCTCTTCAATAATCATTTCCTGTTTACTAATGTAGTATCTCAGTGCCTCACTTTGTAAATAGAATTCAATATTGTTATCCCTCTGCCATTGCGGATTGTCTTTTTTGTTTTTGCTAAAAGATGCACTTCGACTGCAGAGAGAGCATGGATATCACATCTTAATGCTTAAAGGAAAATGTTGATTATTTGATTGGATTAATTATGTAGAGGAATTAAGAAAATATGCAGACAAAGAAAGTGTGAAACAACCGAAAACATCAGGCTTCTGCGCATAACATGGGAAGTTGGCTAAAGAAAGAATGATATCAATCATAATCCAGGTTAAGAGCTTAATATTGGAAATATGTGCAACAAACTGTTCATTCACATATAACATTTCATATCACCATATTCAGAAAAACATTCTAAACATAGATGGCATGAAAATTCAATCACAGGTATGGGCATTCACAATAAAAACACCAACATGAAGGAATCCATAATTGTGATGATTTAAACAAAATCACAGAATACTCAAGATTAAGGTAGCTGAAACCTGGTTCACAATGGATGTACATCTTTAGATAATAGGATTCCAAATGAAATTAAAGAGCAAAAAGGTTTTAGACTCTCTATTCCATTACAATTTTCTCACAACCCCTCGGTTGGAACTCCTCCCCTCTTGCAGCCAATTTCCTACTCATTTTATATTTAAGCAAGGAGAAACAAGTTTGAAAGTTCACACTCATTATTGGAAATCATTTGATGATAGGTCCTATAATCTCGTAATGTAGCGATCTGGGGCTTTTCTTGGCAGTAGCTTTAGGAATATCATTCTATCAATGACAATGAAACTTATTTGATGCTTGGAAGTTGGTGTTTGAATGGAAATTAGATGGCATATTTCAATAGAGATTAGATGATGTAGGATGTGGCATTCTCATGTTTATCAATGCCGATTAAAAAATATAGAAACTAAAGTTAAACGAATCAAATTGAAACAAATGGATTGAGATTCTGGGAAGAATCAATAATTCTCTTTAGTTGGTGATCTTCTGTGACTTCAAATATTGAAATTTGGTGATATCGTAATGATGTTCTCATTCTAGAAAGTTTAAACATTCTCAGGAATAGTTACAACTAACCAAATATACCCAATTTCTAGTCATTTTCTCTTGATCTCTGTTAAATACAATTTGATTTCAAAATGATCCGATGGTATCTCCATGATCCTTTCACAAAAAAATATGAAGTCGACACTACAAATCTGTTTTTAATTTGTGCACGCCCTTGATTTGATATATATTAAAAAATTTCAGCAAAATTTATGTTGTGTGACTTTTTGGGGCATTTTGATGATTGATATGGCATCCTAGCTCATTAATATGGTGATAAACTGGAGTGTCAAGCTTTCAATAGTATACAAAAATATGATTTTTCTCTATTCTCATGACATTTTGAAAATATTGGCGGACATTTTTAAATTGATTACTTGTAAACATTTCGGCAGTGAAACTTGGGGTCCCTCTTTACCTGTGTGCTGCCGGAATCTAAACATTTTGATGGGATCATAGTCTAGTACCAACATATGGATTCATCTAGAGAGGCATGCTCCCCGCAAGATTCCAAGAAAAAGAAGACCTTGTGCCTTATCCATTGGGTTATGGAGTGTTTATTCCACTACCTATTAACAACCAAATTAAGCTAAAACAAACTTCACACTGTAAAATGATCTATATGCATACTCTACAAACTGAAACCAATTCTCAGAAACTGCACTTATTTATGTACATCGTTTTACACTAACAAGTTTAAATACTTAATCATGTAATTTGAAATTTCCAGCCTAATCACTCAAACAACTTATTGATTGACTGTACTCTTGATATGGATTTAAAAACTGAAATAGTCCAATGCATGAAAAAAATGCAATCTATGATGAAGGAGGAACCAACATTCTTTAAGCATGAATGGACTGATATCTATTTTTCTCATTGATTCCAAATAATCAGTGATAGGATCATGAAAGACATAAAAATTTACCTCAGAATTGATATCTTTCTCTTGATATAAAATATGTAACTATTGCTCAAGAGTCTCCATTAAGTATTGCTCTCAACTTTCCTACTCATTTTTGTCATATACATTGTCATAGCTGAAGGGTTTCATTCGTGGTGATTGAGAAAACTACTCTTTTTCATTAGAATACTCATTATACTTTAGTTGATCCTTACAAATTTCTGAATTTTGAAAATCAGATACATTCATTGCATGATTCTCCTATAGCTTCTTTCCATCTCCTTTATTGTATTTTAGTAGTTCAAATTCAAAACTATCACATGTTGATATATCGATCTGCTCATTATCATTTGAATACTCAAAAGAATAAAACTTGTTTTTCATAACCATTTACAATAGTGGATGCATTTGATACAATGTCAAAAGTATATTCAATATGGCTATCACTTTCAGGATCATGAACCTCTTGACCATAATGAAAAGTATCATATACTGCAGCATACTCTTCAACTTGGGCATACAATCTTTTAGTCAACAAATCAAATTCATAACATCATTCTAGATAAAGGAAATCAATTAAAAATTTATCTTTGCAAAATAAATGAAAGGCTGCATGAAAACCTTTCAAATATTGGCACTGGCATCTGAAAGAGATATGCACCAATATCAAGTTGATCCTCCAATGAATAGCTGAAAATCTTGATTGGAACATCCTCATGCATGATCTAAAGTCGATGAATCGAATCATGGAAATCCATCAAGTGTTCAACTGGTACTTCCCAATCTTCTCCTCTAAAACTGGGAAATGAAGCTTCCCATTCATCTCTATCAGGTATGGGATTTGGAAAACCAAATATACTTGAGAAATCACAAAATAAATACCTCTAAGCAAGTATCTTATACATTTCAAACCAGTGAAGTCGCCAATAATTTCATATGTGATGAAGTTGGAGTCGCTAGGTAGAAATTGCAGTAAAGCTAGTTTCCTACTCATATCCACCATAAAGAGCTGGATCTGATAGTTGTTGTTCTTCATGGGGAAGATATCTTCACTCCTTTGTTCCCCAACAATGGCGCTAGAAGATGTTTCTGCTAAAAGATGCACTTCAACTGCAGAGAGAGAATGGCTAGCACATCTTAATGCTCAAAGGAAAATGTTGATTGTTTGATTGGATTAATTGTGTAGAGGAACTAAGAAAATACACAGACAAAGAAAGTGTTAAACAACTAAAAAAAATAAGGCTTATGCACATAACATGGGAAGCTAGCTAAAGAAAAAATGGTATCAATCATAATCAAGGTTAAAAGATTATTGGAAATATGTGGAACACACTATTCATTAACATATAAAATTTCAGATCACCATATTCAGAAAAAAAAAATTTAAATAGAGATGGCATGAAAATTCAATCACAAGCATGGGCATTCACAATGAAAACATCAACATGAAGGAATCCATAACTGTGATGATTTAAATAATATCACAAAATACTCAAGATTAAGGTAGTTGAAACCTGGTTCACAATGGATGTACATCTTCAGATAATAGGCTTCCAAGTGAATTTATGAAGCAAAACATTTTTAGACCGTTGATCCCATTTCAATTTTCTCACATCCCCTCGGTCGGAACACCTCCCCTCTTGCAGTTGATTTCATGCTCATTTTATAATTGAGCAAGGATAAAGAAGTTTTATCTTCACGCTCATTCTTGGAAATCAGTTGATGATAGGTCCTACAATCCTGTAATGCAATGATCTATGGATTTTCCTAGCAATAGTTTTAGGAATATCATTCTATCAATGGAAATGAAACTTATTTGATGCTTTGAAGTCGGCGTTTGAAAGGAAATCAAATGGTAGCTTTCAAGAGATATCAAATGAATGTAGGGTGCGACATTCTCATGTTTATCAATGTCAATTAAAAAATATTGAAACTAAAGTTAAACGAATCAAATTGAAACAAATGGATTAAAATTATAGGAAGAATCAATAATCCTCTTTAGCTGGTGATCTTTTGTGACTTCAAATATCGAAATTTGGTGATATCATAATGATATTCTCCTGCTAGCAAGTTTAAATGTTCTCATGAATAGTTACATCTAAACAAATATACCCAATTTGCAGTGATTTTCCCTTGATCTTTGTTAAATACAACCTGATTTCACAATGATCCCATGGTATTTCCATAATCCTTTCACAAAAAAATAAGAATTCAAGACTGCAAATCTGTTTTTTATTTGTGCACGCCCTTGATTTGATATATATTAAAAAATTGCAGAAAAATTTATGTTGTGTGACTCTGTGGGGAATTTTGAGGATTGATCTAGCATCCTAGCTCATTAATATGGCAATAAACTAGAGTGCCAAGATTTTAAGAGTATACAAAAATATGATTTTGCTCTATTCTTGTGACATTTTGAAAAATTGGTAGCCTTTTCTGAATTGATTACTTGTAAACATCTCGGTAGAAAAAATTGGGGTCCCTCTTTTCTTGTGCATTGCCGGAATCCAAACATTTTGAGGGAGAATATTCTAGTACCAACACTTGTCATA
Source organism: Pseudotsuga menziesii (assembly GCA_001517045.1). Taxonomy (NCBI): domain Eukaryota; kingdom Viridiplantae; phylum Streptophyta; class Pinopsida; order Pinales; family Pinaceae; genus Pseudotsuga; species Pseudotsuga menziesii. The sequence goes on along the minus strand of LPNX010209682.1, from coordinate 48,846 downwards.
CCATAGATTCTGATATCGTTCCCCTTGACATGGTACAAGTACATCCAGTCCCTAGTATTCTGGTAGCTCTATACATGCGACAAATGAGATCAAAATTAAAATCCATGAATAGTTAAAAGGATTACCCTTTTCCTTCGCACTGGTCGCATATTCTAGTAATTCATTTAATAAGTAGGTCGACCAGTTCATCTGGATGCCTGTAGCACAATGCTCTGCTGCAAAAATTGTTCTAGCAGTATAATGGTTTGGTCGCATCTTTCTTCTCAGTTTTCTTGATAAAAATTTGGCGGCAAACCTAAGAATAGCATCATTGATAGAGGTAATGGAAGAGCCTCTCTTATCTCTAGATAAGTTATATTTTCCCTTCATCCTATTGGTAAGGGTTGTATCTTGTTCTTTTATTGCAAAGAAGGGATTTGGGTCGACCCTTGCAAGTGCAAGTCCCATTATTAATGCTATTAGGTCGATATCTATTGAAATTTTTTGATTTAGCCATATTCATCCTCCATGAAAACAGATCAGAATTTGCTTCATGCATGTATTTACTTCTACAATGCGACCAAACTGTGGCATGTACATCAACGCCAATAATCCTGACTTATGTATTCCTTTTTCCCAATCTATTGGGATTAGGTGAATAGGTTAATCCTTCGTCTCTCATACAGTGGTCATGTGCCTTGACATGTCGAGTTCAGGGAACTTTCGTAGATCATGGTCTATGAATCCTAGCTTGAGTCAAGTTTGGGCAGAATGTCTGCCATCACAGGAACTCATTTTGGTATGGCTGGATTTACTAGTGAATATTTGGAATTCTTACCAATAGTAATTTTAGGTGCCTCATACAACCTTAGTGGAACATAACTAGGAAATAGGGTTTCCAACCCATATCTAGTTTCTTCGGCATCATGGGGAATTTTTGTTCTTTGTTTATGATCATTTTCATAGCTAGTCTGTTTTACTCTTAATGTGATAGCCATTGCCGGTCGCGAAATAACTTATGGAGGATCTTGAATAATAGGAATGGAAGGAGGAACCTCCATGCCATATGCATGAACCATACTAGTTCTCGACATAGGGATATCCATAACAGTAAGTTAGATTATACTTTAAAGTGTTATCAACCAAAATGGCACTTCTCCATCCAAGTACTGACATCCAATATGTCTAGACACAAAAGGAAAATAGGATTGAATTTTCCCAAACACTATAGATGTGCATGACCATTGATACATAAAATCCTGGCTAGCTTCATACAATTTCATTTGGATATTAGGGATGCACACGCGACTATTTTCATTGCAACCCGCGTGTCATACACGGCTATTTGCATTAAAACCCACATGTACATTGAACACAAAAGTTTCATTTGAACAAGGAGTGTATCACATGTGCCTTTCCTATATACATACTCACATGTACCTTAATCCATTTTTAAAAACAATAAATCATGATTAGTCGAGATCAGTTGAGCCTTAATCAATAACTATCTCAACTGTCTCAACCATCCTAACCTTCGAAACCTCTCTATTTCCCAAGGTATAAATAGAGGGCATGGGATTGGGCTAATCAATAATTAATAGAAGAGCAAAGTTATTCTAGTCATATGCCTTGAGACCTCTTGGAGCAGCAAAACTCAGTGTCCTCGGTTTGCAGAGGAATCCTTGTTTTAGAAGCTGGGTTGTAATCTTACCATTCTCTGTTTATGAATAAAGAAAGTTCTTCTTCCAATCTTTGTATTGTTTCTTTCTCATATATGATGGATTATGAATGATTTGAATTATGTTATTATGAAAATGCATTTCACTAACCATTAATATATATATGAGATGTTTCTTGAAGAATTTTTCTTTTACAGGTGAATTGGGCCCAACCCTGGAAGCTTTGAAGGAGATTGAAAGAGGAGAAGACCAAGCTTGGATCGACCGTCATAAATTGGGTAAGTCAAGCCTTCTTCATATTCGTATTTCATTTTCTAGATGAGTTGATTATCTGCAAGTGTCTTAGTAAGTTGGTAACCCTAGAGACCCTAGGTTCCAAGGGTGCATTGTCCCGAACAATAGAACTGACGACTCCACTGGGGAGTCCAACCTGCTATGGGTCCATCCTTTAGGTTCCCTTACTAGCCTTTTCTTCTTTTTTATTATGAATGTGTTGATTTTTTTTTGGCCTTTGATTTATGGTTAATCTTGTTGAAATCCTTGTTGCTAGTCTTTTTCTTCAAAATTTTTTAGTAGCACAGGCGGGTTGTCTGCCTAGACCGTCGCGTGTTTCATTGTGTACACGTGGGTTTCCTCTTGGACGGTCGCGTGTCGTACGCAAGTTGTCTGTATAGATAGTCATGTGTTTCCTATAGAATCCTTTTGTTCTGATAGGGTTGGTTTGTCCCTTCTTTTTGGCTTTTTGATTGCTTGTGAGGTTCTGTTTATGACATGAATCTGTGAGTCTGAGGTCTGTACGTCACATTGTATACTTGATTTCATCAAGTTCTTGAGCCTTTGTGTTTGATTTTATTTCATTTGTGAGTGTAGGTGGTCCTCTTGATTGGTCTGTAAGTTAAGGTTCTTGTGTTCTATGTCAGTGATCAAGTCCTTGAATGCTTTACACTCTGTACTACTTTTTGTAGTCTCAGTTTGTCAGTTTTCTCTTTGTGGATCTAGTAAAGTTTTAAGTTTGTTAGTTTCTCCAAGTCAGGGTTTCTTCCAGTCTTCTTCCTCTTGGTTGAAGTAGGTCACTTTGGGATCATTTTTCTCATTCCATTTTTATATGCTTTGATTAGTCAAATTGCTCAAGTGTTGCATTTGTTTGCATAGTAGTTTTTGAAGTTGTTTGAAAGGAAAAGACAAAAATATTTCATACTTTTGCATTAGGCCGCATTCAGTATTACCTTTTGTCATTTGTCAAATAAAAAGTAATATTTTTTTTAAATTCTTATAGTTTCTCATACTTAGTTTTAGTTTCATTAGCTTGCATTTGCAAAAAAGAAAAGAAAAGTTGGCTTTGTAGTTGCAATTTGCTTTGAAAATTTACTTTTATGCATCATTTTCTGCTTTCTTTTACCGAGTCTATAACATCACATAAGTTTCACGCCAATTTCCTTTGACTAAAAAATACCTATTAAAAAGAATGATATAATTTAAAAATTATTAGTAAGTTTTCTTTTTTAGGCTCCTACACCAACTAGCTTAGGCTAGACTTGTGGATTAGGGAGTTTTAACTCTCCACAAGTATTTGATTTCAAACATAGTTGGCCAATCACTAGGTAAATCCTCCTCTATGTTGATTGTATCTGGGAAGCTCCTCTCAAACAAGAGTTAAGCACGAGGCCGCGTTGTTAGGATTATTAATCCTCCCTTGTCCAAATTTGGTCATATGTCTAAATCAGGAGTCCATCCAGTCTATTTATAGTCATTAACACCATTGATTCCACTTGACCTAATTGGGGCGCATGTTTCAGTTACTAAAGTGTGGGGAACACTAATTGAGGCTCACTGCCACTGATTGCACTTGATTGCATCAATTTAGGAGCCTCCTAGACCAATCCCTACAATTTAGGAAGCCACTGGGAATGCCGAAACAAACCAAGGTCAGTTCACTTCAGTTAATGACTAGTCAAGCTAAGTTAGGAGTCAGTTACATTCAGTTATAGTCCTCTAAATTTAGTTAGCACTAGGTTTACTTGAATGAACACATGTGGGGTGCATTTATCACCTACCACTGTCAGTTAACCTTAGTCAACACTAAATGTGACACTTGAGTTATGTTTTAGAGCTCCGATGAACTCCGGTTATGGTTTAGACAAGGTCAGTTAACTATTGAGTCCTCCAATAGTGATTTAGACAAGGTCTTGGTTACATACAGTCAACTAGAGTCTAATCAATTTGAACTTCCTCATGTGGATTCAATTTGCTTGTGGCTATTAAAGCCATTGTACTTCATTGTAATTATCTATCTAATTACTCTTTGATTAATGAAAAGCATTCACAGCTGCAAGCCATTTTTGCACTGTTTCATTCTTCAATAACTGAGTAAATTGTGTGATATATCATGTGAGTTGTGTGTTTGTCCACAAATCTATGTGCTCAATTTAATATGGTATCAGATCCTTGACGGACAAGGCACTTCTCCTCCTTAGATATCCTACTAGATCATTTTTTTGTTTTGCAGGTACAACTTCGAAATGATTTCATCTTTGATGAGACAAGGTCTCTGTCGAGTGTCTATTGGGATCGATAAAGAGTGTTTTAGTAAGATTAACTAGCTTAATAAAAGTGATGGAGCTTTTGGAACAATAGCTACAGGTCTTTCTCCTAGCTTGCGCTACCTCATTAGATCTATTGAAGACCCGAAGGAACTCTAGACAAGATTGGACAGAACCTTTGGAATGATTTATGAGGATCATAATAGCACTTTGGAGAGAACATCCAACACCATAAGCATTCTTGATCCAAAAATATCAGCCTCCACTCTCTCTGATGAAGTTGTTCAAGATAAAGAAGAAGCAGAAGCTTCTACACAATCAATTTGAATTGAAGACAGTCTCCATGCAGTGACTCCTTCTCCTAATGCTCCAGAAGTTCATGAGATCTCTGATATCTCATCAGCTCATATTGCTGAAACAGAAGAATACATTCAAATCTATGATATTGAAGAAAAATTCTTCTGCACTTCCATGCAAACATTCACCGGTGATTTTCCTTTAAATTTTGTGCAAAATTTACCAGTAATTGGTTCCGAAAGTGAAGAGAAATTTGATTTTTATCCCTCTAATATTGCTGCTGGTGTGAAAATATATGATACCTTGGATATTTTGGAAGAAATATAAGATTACGAGAGTGATCCATTCTCTCCCTATGATCTATATTTTCCAGCAAATTCCTGCAGGATTGCATGCACCAAAATTCAGAATTTTGAAGAAGAAGAAAGCTGTGCATCCATCGTATTGGTTAACCATTTATTTGAATCTGATATTAACCTTATTGTATCTGATATGATCTTATTTAGATCTGATCTGATATTTCTTGGTTTAATATATCAAATTCATAATCTTTCAGTACCACTTGTAGCTGTTCTCATCAACGGTGTGAAGAAACAAGTACCGCAAGTCTCCTACAAAACTGCTGTTGGGGATTTGATTCCATTTCACAGTTTTGGATATGTTTTAAACCTATTTAGATCTTATTTAATTTCTGATATGATATTATTTGGTTCATATTTTAAAATCCAAAAGCCTTCAGTCATGCTTGTAGCTGCTCTCACCAATTCCGGTGTGAAAAATCAAGTACCACACTTTCTCTTCAAAACTGCTGATGGGGATTTGGTGTTAGTTTCCTCATATGAGGTTGCTGATATTTTATTATGTGATTAATTATCTATTTAAGAAGCTATATCAGACTATGGAGCTCAAGCATTCTCTCTCAACAGTTCCAATGCTTCTTTACCATTGATCACATGCTCATCTCCTCACAGAACTAGTAAAGAGGAAGATTTTATGCATCTGCCTAGACACCTACTCCTACCACTTGGGGCTGTTATTACCACTCATGGTTTTCTGTTCATGGATGCAAAATATCAGTTTATTGAGTGTTCCTCACATTCTTTGAATTCTCAAGAACCTTTTCTCACTTTTCAGTTGACTTCAGTTTCTCTACATGGGTCCAGTCTTCATCCGACAGCTGTCTATATTTCTGATTTAGTTGAGCATATCATTATTCTTCCAAAGAGGAAGATTCCTCTAGAAATAATGATGGATAATTTCACATGCCAGGCCCCAGGATACCTGTGCACAAAAGAACCAGATTGATCCTGATTCTACCTGCTTAATTAGAGGGGGGGTTTTTTTACCATGTGGTTTTTCCCCAGCACCTTGTTTTTGAGCAATTACTTTACTTTACTTGATGTAATGGGTGACCTATGGTATTAGTTACCGGGGCCCATAGATTGTCCAAGTTATCATTAAGGGGGGGTGTTAGGATTATTAATCCTCCCTTGTCCAAATTTGGTCATATGTCTAAATCGGGAGTCCATCTAGTCTATTTATAGTCATTAACACCATTTAGTCCACTTGACCTAATTGGGGCACATGTTTCAGTTACTAAAGTGTGGGGAACACTAATTGAGGCTCACTGCCACTGATTGCATCAGTTTAGGAGCCTCCTAGACCAATCCCTACAATTTAGGAAGCCACTGAGAGTGCCAAAACCAACCAAGGTCAGTTCACTTCAGTTAATGACTAGTCAAGCTAAGTTAGGAGTTAGTTACATTTAGTTCTAGTCCTCTACATTCAGTTAGCGCTAGGTTTACTTGAATGAACACATGTGGGGTGCATTTCTCACCTACCACTATTAGTTAACCTTAGTCAACACTAAATGTAACACTTGAGTTATGTTTTAGAGCTCCGATGAACTCTGGTTATGGTTTACACAAGGTCAGTTAACTATTGAGTCCTCCAATAGTGATTTAGACAAGGTCTTGGTTACCTAGAGTCAAGTAGAGTCTAATCAATTCGAACTTCCTCATGTGGATTCGAATTGCTTGTGGCTATTAAAGCCATTGTACTTCATTGTAATTATCTATCTAATTACTCTTTGATTAATGAAAAACCTTCACAACTGCAAGCCATTTTTGCACTGTTTCATTCTTCAATAACTGAGTAAATTGTATGATCTATCATGTGAGTTGTGTGTTTGTACACAGATCTATGTGCTCAATTTAATACGCATGAGGACATGGAATAAGGAGATAACCCTATGATTCCTTGTTCGAGCGTCGAACAATATTTTTACGCATGTGGGGACTTCTGTTAATACCACCTCTTGGGCCCTGTGCGGTGCCTATGTTGACAAGGTTTCAGGATTTTCTACCTTGCCCATACATATGAATTAGGCTTGCAATTGTCCCCCCAGATTTTGCATATAGTTGCGGTAGCCTTTAGTCTCTTTGACATCTGGGGTTCATAAGTATACCGGAAGGCTATTTCTGGTCTACCTTGGACAGGCTTGGAAGGTAACCCCGGTAGAAGGTGTGGGAGGGTGGTTGGGTGATTCCTCTTCTTGTGCCTAAGAACATCTACAGGGATTCCAAGTAACCATCTATTATATTTCTTCTAGAAGGCACATCTTATACCCATTTGTCTGTTTGGCCTCAGGAGATGTTTTAGTGAGTGATGTGTGGTTTGTTTGTATTTAGTTGGCCTTTTAGGTGTGTGAATAGTCAATTTTTAGTGTTGGAGGACCAACCTATCAGAAGGTCAAGAAGGTTGTGAAACATTCCTCCATATTTTACAGTGGATCCTCCACCGCAACCTCAAAGGTGGAGATTAGATATTGACGGTTATTTAGAACTGGTAGGAGTAAGTGAAGTTCCAGGTGAACCAAAACTTAGGACCAATCAGGTTGATAAAACTGTAGTTGTAATATCCCTGGTTTTGACCCCGGTTGCATTAGAAGATACATGATGTATATATTGTAATTAATCGTGGTGTGGAGCTAAAGGAAAAATCCCCACCATCGATTTGGTTGTGTTATGTTTCAGCAATTGGGATCGTTGCCAATGGTATATCATGCTATCCGACACATAATAGTTTTGGCATCATGTAAATATGAACATTAATTAAAATGAACCTATGGCCAACTACGATGGTGCGACGTTAATGAAAAGGGCATGATTTTCCTAAGGATAAGGGGGGGGGGATTGTTGAACTTTGGGCCTATGGGGAAAATCCATGTGTCAACCACCCCTTTAGACTTCTGCTATTTGTTAGTTGGGGTAGTTATTACTGAGTAGTGGTGGGTGTAGCAGGACTGTCAGTCCTTGCCCATGTGCCCACTCCACCAGTGGACTCTTCCTCTTCATGTTGCTTGGGCAGAGAGGACTCTCCATCGTTTTTATTCCTAGCATAGGGTTGGATCCACAGTTACGGTCACCCGCATTTTCCCTATGCAAGAGCCATTCATGTAGCAAGGAGGGGAGTCGTTTGGGCTATCACTCCCATTTTTCTACAGAGTGGTATTTGGTGCGTTTTCCATCGATATTTTGGGATCTGTGTGTAAAATTCCCTCACGTATAGATTGGGAGTCTGTTTTTCTTCCCCATTGCGGTCTGTGTAAGTTTTCCCGTGGCTTCATTGTTGAGAATGGGCAGTTGTTTCCCCACGTTTGTTGGCTGTGTCTACCTTTATGTTTTGGGCTGGTGTAGTTTGTTATGGAGTCGTTTTGGCCATGATAGGACCAAGAACGACTAAGGAATTGTTTCCCCTTGTCCCAGCTATGGATAGCTTGTTTTAATGTGGTTATGCAATGGCTGGTCTTTGTACTGTATGGAGTGGGATTGGAGGCTGGGTATGCTGGAGAAACTTGGTGTTTGGGAGCCACACAGACAGAGTTAGACGGCTGGCTTTCTTCTCCATAACCCCGCGACAGCACTGGAAAGGGAAGTTAGGGCCTGAGGGACTATGTAGCAGAGAAAGGATTGATTCCTATTGTTGGGTGTGTGTGGGTGTCTTAGAAGTCAGGCTAGCTCTGGTGTAGGCATCCTTAGCTCTTCCATGAGCTCACCAGCTTAGTATTTAGCTTTTCTTAGCTCCTTGATAGCCTGATAAACCCTACTGTGTTGGCTTGGATGATTTGTGTTCCTTGGCTATGTGTAAGCCTACTTAGTCCCTTATTCCTTGGGGAATCATGCCCAGCTCAGGGGTGGCAGTGTTGCTGAGAGATTGATGAGCATGTTGGCCTATGGTTGGGTGGAACGTTGCAGCAACGTAGTTGGTTACGGAACGAATTCTTGATAAGATAAGTATTCTTGTCTATTTTACTTCTGCAATCATATTTGATGTTTAATGAATGATGATGAACATGTTGAATGCCTGAATGAATGTATGTTTGCTTTTGCTGTGTATGTAAATGATTATGCATCTTAGTATTTTTTATTTTCAAGCATTTCGATTTTATGTATGTTCATGCTCATGCTGCTAGTTTCCTGGAGGTTTTTGATGGTTCGGTAGCATCCTCTTCACTGGTAAGAGGGTCGGGGACATGGTCGAGGATGTTATAGTGTGGTATCAGAGCGCATGTTGTAGCATGGGCCCGAATGGGTCGTGATGATGCAGTGATAGAGCCATCATTACAGCATTGGGCCTTAGAGGGCCATGAAAGATCAGCTAGCAAAGGCAAGTTTCCTTCTGCCCAACAAAGATAAGAAATTATGATAGAAAATTTTCTTAAAAATTTTTGTTAAAAAATTTCCTAAGTGCCAAGCTCGTCGAGTCATTGGAGAACTAAGTGGGAAGCTCCTCCGATACGTTAGAAAGTGTAGTCGAAAGGCGATCCGATGAGGGGCAGGCGGAAAAGAATTTTTTTTAAAAATTTATGTGTCAGGCTGTCAGCTCATCAAAAGACTAAGTAGGAAGCCCTTCTGATGTAGTGGAAAGATTAGTCTAACGACCGTCTGATACAGACCTCGGCGGTGGCCGAAAGAACAACAAGAAGAAAAATTGTAGAAAATTTCTAAGTGTTCATCAGCCGTTGACGGAGAATAGTGGAAGGTGGAGCCATAGTTTTAGTGGAGATCAGTCGAAGACCGCAGAAACGCCTGCTCAATTTAGTTGAAAGATCCTTCATTATCAACCATCAGCGATCGGTGAAGGATAAATGACAAGATCCCTAAAACGATGGCTCCGTAGGGCTAAGGATCGCCGAAATGTCGGTGCGAAAGAAAGGAAAGGGAAGAAGACATGGGTACCAAAACATTAGTAGAAAAGAGTGGAAATTAGTTGGTTGAGCCACCGACAGTGATGGTGGAGAGAAGATAAAGAGAAAAATTTTCAAAAATTTTCTAATTCATGAGGACATCAGAGATTGGCAAAGTTTAGAGGACTAGATCGCCGATGATTAGGCGATGAAGTCACTAAAATGTCACCGCCGTCAGCGAAGATTACTGAAGTGGATCGGTGAACTTTAGTTGATCAACCAGCTGAAACAATGGTGGAGATCACTAGAAGACCATTGAAACGTCGATGAAATTTAGGTGATGGAATATCCGACACAGCGGCAGGAGAAAGAAGATGGAGCCACCGATGATACGTCAGCGGAAATTAGATGTGGAAAATGCCAAAACGTCGACCCTTTAGCTGGAAAGGATTCCAATACTATCAACAAAAGAGAAAATGAGGATGGAAGCGATGGTTTCGATGGAAAATAGATGAAGGCAGAGCCATAGTTTCATTAGAGATATTTCGAAGATTGCCGAAACGTCACCAAAAAATAGACGACGCAGGTGCCGATACGTTGATGGGAAGAGAAAAAAATTTCCTAAAATTTTTCCTAAGCGCTGAAAACATCGGGAAAAGTTAGAAGATCCGACCACCAAAACGTTGGCAGAAAGTAGGTGATGGACCCGATACATCAAAGAAAAATAGAAGATGGGATCACCGACAATTAGAGGATGAGGTTGCCGATATGGCAGAGACGGTTAGTTGAATGGACCGTCGATATGTCGGAAAGGATTAGAGGTTTGGACCGTCGATGCAGCGGAAAAAGTCTGTTGTTTGAGCCATCGACACATCGGAGACAGTTAGTTGATGAGATCGTCGATGAACATTAGAAGATTTAGGTGTTTGTGAGTTTGCTGTTGTGGCTGTCCACTAGACTATCATCCTGACAATTAGGGATTTCAACTGCCGATAGTACTTAGGTCGTCGACGCAGTCGAATGTTTAAGTTAAAGATCGTCGACACATAGTATTTAGTTTTTCCCACCGTGAATGGGTTGTATGGCCATGGAACCCATAGTTGGTTTGATTTTCTCCATTGCGGATGCCTAAGGAGTTATCTACCCGATGGATAGTGCCCCCGATCGTCGCTACTGTGTCATGGGAGTTCATTTCATCGCTGATGCCGTAGTGGATAACAGTCCAACCGCCAATACACCATAGTCCTTGACATCGCCAATAAATGGCTTAGAAGCTTAGACAACTACGGATCCGAAACGTTGGAGGAAAATAGGTGATAAGACCGCCGATGAGCAGTGGAGAAAACTAGTTGTTCTGACCGTCGAAATTTTAGAATGTTTGATGGGATGAGACTTGATTTAGCAAAGGAATTTTGGGGTTTTCAAGTGGGATTTTTCATATATTTCAGCGGTTTTTTAGTGAAATTCTTAGTAGTCTTTCAGCATCTTTAGGGCTGAAAAGGAAGAAAAATCCTAGGTGGCTGAAGTTAGCATTCTAGACCAAAATACAATTGTGTGTTTTACCTAAAATTGGTGAAAATCATCATTTTAGAAGTGGTGTGGTTTTCACACCCGAAGTCAGAATGAAGCATGTGGACAGGCGTTGGAAAGCTTATCTAGTAGGGAATAAGGGAGAGTCACTATAATTTGAATGTGGAGCAGAAAAGTACTAGTGTTTGCTTGGAAAGTGTGTTGTTGTCAATATGGACAATCCGTGAATTGCATGCCTAGAGGTAGCAAGACCATGAAGTCAAACCAGTTGTTGTGTGGAAGAGGAGTTCCTTGCAAATGTGAGAGACTTGAAAGGGGAAATTTCCTTAAACCGTGTCTTGCTAATTATACTTACATTTTATAAGTTTTGTACATAAAATGTATGAGGATATGCCTTGCATGCATAGGCTATTACATGTTGGTAAGAGTAGTGAGAATTATACATTTATAATGAACCACTAATGGTAAGAATTGCATTGGTGTTGGAATTAGTGGGAAAACCAACGACAATATGGGAATGACTGGATATGTTGCAGATGCTGATGAATGTGACCAACAACCCTATGAAGAAAGGGGCAAGGAAACAAATCCAGGATCAAAAGTTGGTGAGCAACTTTTGCAATCTCATACAAGAGACCAACCAAACTGGTAATGTCAAGGGTGTAAGTAGGACTTGTTGCCACCTTTCACACACCTGGTTCATGTGGTAGAAATATTCAAGCCACTCGGTGTGTCCTTGGGGAAAGTCTCCAGTCAAGGTTGTCACCTTGTTCTTGACTCCTCTGTTTAGGCTCAACTCCTAATGGATCCAAGGGGGGTAGAGCATATTAAGTTGCTAAGGATAATTACTTAGTGTTGTGATGTTAAACTGACTGAGTTACTTAGGAGTTTGCAATTTAACTGTAGATAATCAAAGATGGCAAGATATGAAAATAAACACATGAAAGCACAATGCTGAGACACAATGTATATATAAAACAAGAAAATAACCAGTGCCTTAGAATGGAGTCAGAAAATAGAAACAATGTACTTGCATGTGCTTGGAGTGAGTGTTTTACGATTTCCTCTTGGTATGTTTTAAGTTTAAAATGAAGTGTGAGTTGATTAAAATTAGGCAAAGGGGGGACTCCAGATATACCCGAGAGTATTTGGATTATATCCAAAGCTAAACCTTCACGGCTACCCGCAAGGAATTTGTGGGCTGAAATGGAGTCTCTGGGGCTATTGTTCGTAACGCACCCATTAGGGTGTGATAGAGATCGACGCCCCGAGGTCACTTTTCAGAAGTTCCTGCTTCCTTTGGGTATTTTGCCACCATGAAAGGTTCGATCTAGGTGTTGGATTTTCACCTGATGGTTTGTTAGTTGGGGAGAGTGAGTCCTAATTATACTAGTCACCCAAGTGATTTTGATACAACTTGACTAATTGGATGAACCGCAGCCAAGTGCAGAGCATACACACTGGAGTCTTGTCAATTTTAGTAATTTTTAAACTGGGTGTTCTTGTTTAAAGGAAAACCCTCCAGGAACCTCTTTCGATCCAAGTGGATCTCAATCAGGGAATTGAGGAGGGGTTAATTTTATACTAGCTGAAAAACAAATGATAAAAAAGAAACAGATACACAATTCTAGTTTTCTAATTAGTCCTACCATGAATCCCTTTCCCCTTTCAGGCCAATCGGAAAATCGTGGGGTAAGTATTATGATTACTTTGAAAAACAAAAAGTGGAATATGAAATTCATAATAAAATAAATTATACTACCCTGCAAATTATATCAATGCTAGTTTGAAAATAAATGAGCAGAAAGCGACGAAAAGGACACTGACGCAAATCCCCCCAGGGGGGATGGGGAATGGGCTCGAAAGAGCCTATTCCAAAAATAATTTTATTTATTATTGGTTACAATATTAGTGAACTGAAATATCATAAAATTCTTGGTCCTTATACAGGCTAAAACCAAGATCTTACAACTTTGCAAAAATTTTAAGATTTTAGTGAAAAGGGAAACCCCTGGGGGGATTTGAACGCTCCTGAGGCCATTTCTAGACATCAGCTTCCTTTATTTTCTGTCAGAACTGATAAAATATAGAAATAATGTTAGAATAACATATTCCCAAAATCACTTTAATAGTACCTTTGGATGAGCCTACCTTATCTCAAAAAAATGAAGTTAAAACTAGCTAAACAGGCGAAAAAGGAACCAAGGAAAGCAAGATTTCCTTGGGATATTGGCTTGCTATTTGTGCAGCCAATGAAGTATGCATTTATTGCTGGATTTAATCTCTTTTAAAACATAAAGGAAAATTGGTGCATGAAACCTACTGATTCTCTTTAACTTGTCATGCAAAATGGATGATTTTCTTATGCTAGATCTAGAAGACTTAATGATATTTTTCAGAATTGAGATCTAGACTATGAGCTATGAAATATCAGATCTATGTATATTTTACTTTGATGAAACAGATCCAAATGATAACAAAGCTTTTACACATCGTAACCAGGTAAGAAAATTGATTTTTTATAGAAATGAGAAGAAGAGGAGAGAAGGTCGGATCGTTGCTTGAATGGAGCAAGCTGAAAGGAGGCCCTTTTGTGGAGTTATGAGGGATAGAGTATTGATATTATTGTATAGGAATGGAATCAATCTATATCCACACCTTCATCCAATCGGGAACCTGCAACTAAATAACACAAGCCTGCACACACCTCATGAGATCTGGATATAGATGTATAAAGCAACAAAAATGAAAGATCATGCCAAAATAACCTTATTTAAGCATATAAATGAAATTTTTGAGCATACATCATATGGATAAACAAGATCAAGCAATATAGCTTTCCTAGTTTACACCCTTACTAGATTCAGCAGAATCCTTGAAGCTAGAACACAGAAGCAACACAGAATTTGGCAAGAAATTGTAGCTACCACAACAACAGCATAACACTGAGAATCCACACATACACATGCACTACATAGTATAGCCTCCAAAGATTCTTTATTCACAAATAATGATCAAATAGAGAGTTACAATGGCAATCCCTTCAGTCCAGCTCTAACTAGCTTGGAAGAGGGAGCCTCAAGTAGGATATATACAAAACACAGGCCATCCAGCCCAAGGGGGGAAAAAATCCCAAGGAGATAGACCAAATATGCTAATGGAGAGTCCATCAATGCCTGATCTGTGTCTAACTGAGCCAGATCTGAGTCTCATTGAGTGCAATTGTCAATCGGAGAGCTGATCTTACTGCCGCCTCAACCTGTTGACTGAAGCATCCACCAAAAATCATCTAGATGAGCCAAAAAGTGTTGAGGAGAGAGAGAGAGAGAGAGCTAAATTCCCCATAAAGGACACCAAATATTAGCTCTGAATCTGATTTGATCACCTCCTTCAGTCAAGGATTTGTCAGATCTAGTCAATCTGCTTCAGATCTGACTGATTTCAATCAAATTGGCTGAGAATCCACTGATCTATGATTTTGGATTTTCTCCATTATTCATCAATTTATTAATTAAAATAATCAATAATTGATTTTTGGGGCTTTCTAACCTGAGTTATGGAAAATCACTCAAAACTAGGAAATAGTGGGTCCATGGGTTTACATGGTGCTCTTAGCTTGAAAATGAGCACCTGCATGACTGAAACTGATTATTTGGCCCACTTTTATTACAAAATCAATTTTTCCAATTAAACTATTAAAAAATAGCCTAAGTTTTGGAAAAATTAAATTTTAATAAAAAACACTGAAAAAATTAAAAAATTGCAAAATTGCAAAAACCTAAGGGGACTTAGACATGTTCATATGACTCGACCATGGTGTCTAGCATGTTTATACATTGACACATAGACTCTAATAACCTCAATAGGCCTAAATGCCAAGCCGACCATCCCAACTTTGGAGGTATGGAGTGAAAAACTTAGAAATTATCAGTCATTTATTCAACAACCAATAATAACCAAGGGAAAAAACACCCTGGGTTGATCAGATTGACAAATAAAGTCTAAGAGACCGAGTCTTTTACAGACACTATCATGCTAGAACATTTATTACAATTCCCCCATGGGGTATGAACATGTGATATAGTACAACAAAGCTTCCCAGAAGCAAGAATGAAGGCTCTCTGAAGTTCAAACATGTTATCCTTGTCCAGTTCACCAGGCTCACTTGATAAAAAACCTATAAGTACAACTTAGGTGGTAACAGGACCCATGAAGGTAAGGGCTTAATTATGAAAATTGCATGGAGTGGTAAAAGCAAGAGATCTCATACCATGTGGGCATTTAAAATTTATACTACATCCATATAGAAAGGTATCATGCTTGTATATGCTATTATGAGCCTAGTAGCCCAAAGAAAGTAAGTACTGATGGTCTTGATTATAGTAATGCATCCTATATGAAGTATTCATGGTTAGGCCATGCATGGTATGTTTGAATGCATAGCATTCCTGAATCAATGCAAGGTAGCATTGAGTGGATATGCATTAAAAGATTTCATAAATCTTGTGGTTATGCATTGAATAGATGCACATGAAGAGTATGAGTAAATGTTGTAGATATGCATACATAAGTATGGGTGCAAATGTTGTGATGCATTGCATGAATGCATCGAGATAGTGCATGTGTTATTATGAATAACTAATGGCTGAAATGATGAATTGATGACAATTCTGGAACCATTTCAAGAGCTGTTATGAATGCAGGATAGTAAGTGCATGAAGAGGGTAGTCATGATCGATTGACTGCTGAAAATGCTCTATGGAAGGGCAAGGTGGTACAAATGGTACGCTTGTGAAGTAAGGAGTATCTAAACATTTGATTTTGGCATAAATGATGTGACCTTGCAACTTTAGTAGGATAATGACTCATGTGAAGTAAATGAGTTTTGGTAATATTGATATGCTAACAGTTGGAAGTATTTGAATTCTATAATTATGAAAATGCTTCAGTGATTGTTGCAGCAATGGAAAAAATTTATATGCATCAAGACTTACCAAGTGTTTGGTTGATTGAAGTTCAGATTTCAGGTAGATTGCTTGGGGCATGGAAAAGTGGGTAAGACCATGACAAAGACCAAAATATACCATGTGAAAGAGCTAAACCTCATGAGACTCTCATGGTTGTAAAAATTGTCTGTATGCAGAATGAGTTGTCGATTTCAATTATAAATTTCAGATTTGAGAAATTGCTAACAACTGTTGGCTTGCATAGAATTGTGTTAGGAGGACGCATTGTAAGTGGGTGTTCATGTTATGCTAGTAAGCATAAAATCATAATGGGCATAGTGTTTCCACTTACAAGAGAACCACAAATTGTGGAAATTGAACCCAGGTGTTAGAACAATTACACTCACAACAATTGCCAATTACACATGCAAATTACTCACAAAGGAGACTGAATAATGGAGTAGAACACTAATATGTATTGAATAAGTGTACAATAGCCAACCCTATGAAGTCATAGGCTGCCACAATAAATAATTACATGAGGGGTTCGAATGCATGAAGATGCCATTCGAATCTAGTAAAAAACAGGCTTACTAAATCTAAGAAAATCCCCCATAGGTGCATAAAGCAGTTTCCAAAACTGTCTAGGAGCTCACAAATTGGAAAAATCAATTAGCCAAGATAATAGTGGATGGAAGGACAACTCATACATGATTTTCATAGGATAAAAGAGTGGAGGATGCGGAGGACAAAAAACAAGTTAACTTCACCTAGTCAAACTTTCCCAATTGCCTTAAAACACTGAAAAAGCAGGCAATAAAGCAGAAAAAGCAGACATGCGCTAGGGAGGCCAGGAATAAAGTAGATTTAATTCCAGAAGGTTTCCCAAGCACTCCATGACTCAAAATTATCAATTTTGACCACTATGGATGTGTAGATGACAACTTGCATAAGGTGGAATATGGAAACCAGGCAAATAAGACAAAAATGGATTAATTAATGTCAAAGGTAGCTAACTATGGGTTGATTATTCTAACACCCCCCTTAAGCTTGACTTATGAGTAATATATCAAAAATTTATAGGGCCTACCAACAAGGCTTAGTCACCCTTTACATATTGCATGTCCATTTAACCAAGGAAAGAGGCAAAAAACCAGTGGGAAAATCCTCCCTTAAACATGGACTGTAAAACAAAATTTGGAAATCTTGTCATCACTCATGCTTCACAACATGATCAGAAATCCCTAGTAGTGATTTAAGATTGCTGAATGTCTTCTCACAAAAAACTTTGGTGAAGATATCAGCTACTTGTTCTGAAGATGAACAGAAGAGTAGGTGAATGGTGCCATCATGCACAAGCTGTCTGATGTAGTGCATATGGATCTCAATGTGTTTGGTTCTCTACTTCTGAATTGGATCATTGTAGATTCTAATGGTACTCTGATTATCACAATAGATAGTAGTTGAGTATTCTGATTCGAAGCCACACTCTCCAAGTAACCCCTGCAACCATAAACATTGAGTTGCTGCATTTACAACTCCTCTATACTCTGCTTCTGTAGATGAGAGTGCAATGGCACTTTGTTTCTTGCTTGACCAACTGATTGGCCCTTCTACAAGCATGAACACATATCTTGATGTTGACTTTCAATATGTACTGTCACCTGCCCAATCACTGTCAGTAAACCCAATCAAATCAAGATCAGATTTAGCTTTATAGAAGATCCCATGTGTCCTTGTTCCCTGAACAAAGTTAAGGATCCTTTTGGCTGCTTTCCAATGGATTTCATGAGGATGATCCATGTATCTAGAAGATACACTTACTGCATAATAAATATCAGTTCTAGTATGTGTAAGATACAACAAACATCCAATCATTTGCCTATATAGTGTATTGTTTACCACAGGTGAAGAATCAACTTCTTCAAGCTTCACTCCTTAAAGGAAAGGAGTCTTTCTTGGCTTGCAATCCTTCATTTTGAATTTGTTCAGAAAATAAAAGGCATACTTGGACTGGTGCACTTTGATTCCAGCTTTGGTTTGAGCAATATCAAACCCCAAGAATTGGCTCAATAGCCCCAAATCTGTCATGGAGAAGGCATGGTTCATTGCATCCTTGAAGGATGCAATTTCATCCTTTGAGCTTCCTGTAATGAGACGGTCATAAACATATAAAACAATGATCATTAATGAACCATTAATCAGCTTCAAATAGACATTTGGATCTGATTTGCATCGAACAAAATTCAGTGATAGCAGAAAGCTATCAATCTTGGCATACCAAGCCCTGGGGGCTTGCTTAAGCCCATACAATGACTTCTTTAGCCTGCACACAAGAGATGGGTTAGTAGCAAATCCTTGAGGCTTCTACATGTATATCTCTTCAATGAGATCTCCATTCAGGAAAGCACACTTCACATCCATGTGTTGTACTTCCCATTGCTTTGAAGCTGCAATGGCTAAGGCTAGCCTGATGGAGTCCATCTTTGCCACTGGTGCAAAGGTCTCATTGTAGTCTATGCCATGAACCTGTGAGTAGCCCTTGGCTACCAATATAGCCTTGTACTTTATAGGTGAACCATCAGCATCAAATTTGTTCTTGTACACCCAATTACACTGAACTAGCTTCCTCCCTGGGGGAAGATCAACCAGCTTCCAAGTGTTGCTCTTCTGGAGTGAGCTGAACTCTTCCTTCATGGCTGCTTGCCATCTTGGATCTTCTACTGCATATTCATATGTCTGAGGATATGATTCAAACATCAGATAGAATTTCTCAGAAAACATAGGATCTTTCATGCATAGAGCACTCTCAAATTGAGATCTAGTCCTCCTACGATCATTAGGATTTCCAGCTAGTTCTCCAGCTGCATGACTGGTATTGGCTGCCCATTTTGGCCTTGTAGGGATGTTAGGATATGCAATAAAATCATCATTATCAGACATATCAGAATCAGCATGTTCAACTATCTCTTCACTTACATTCAGAGGTTCTGGTGGTGAAGATGATTCTCCAACTTCCACTGCTGCTAGGGGTTCTTCTTGAAACTGAACACACCTTTCAATGAACGCTTTGTTTATGCTCAAATTGATCAGCTTGTACCCTTTTGAATCTTTAGAGTACCCAACAAATAGACACTCTTGGCTTTGGGGCTGCAAAGCCTTTCACTTTTCTGCTGGAATTCTAGCCCAAGCCCTTGAGCCAAAAATCCTGAAATGGGTCACATCTGGCTTGTGCCCACTGCATGCTTCGAAAGGAGTCATACCATAAAGTTGTTTATGAGGCACCCTATTCTGGATATAGGCTGCACAATTTATAGCTTCGGCCCAGTACTTTGGTGGCAAAGTCTTAGCCTCCATCATGCATGTTGCCATCTCTTTCAGTGATCTGTTCTTCCTCTCAGCAACACCATTCTACTGTGGTGTGTAAGGGATAGAATGTTGCATCTGAATACTTGCATCTGCACAATATTGAATAAACTTAGACTTGAAATACTCACCACCATTGTCAGATCTGAGGACCTTGAGTTTACTCCCAGACTAGTTTTCAACCAAAGCCTTAAAGACTTTGAAGAGGCCAAAAACTCTAGACTTGTGTTTCAGGAAATAAACCCAACAATACCTGGAAAAGTCATCTATGAAAGTCAATGCATATTTGGCTTGGCTCATTGACATATGAGGGAATGGGCCAGAAACATCACTGTGGATCAAATCAAGAGGTGCAGAGGTTCTCTCATGACTAGCTCTCTCAAATTTATGCTCTGGGTGTTTTCCTAGGATGCAACCTTGATAGACTCCTTTGGAAAATTTAATCTTTGGTAACCCTATGACCATTTCTTTTTCACTAAGATAAAAAAGATACTTGTAATTTAGGTGGCCAAATATTTCATGCCAAAGCTTTCTTTCCTCATTAGCATGAATTAGAAGAGTAGAGGGGTTTGAGTAAGGTAGGAAGTGTGAGAACATGTATACCTTTGAAGTATGATTTGCAACTCCTTTTGCAACGACTTTACCACTTGAGATCTCTGTGATCTAAACTTCATCAGGGGAGAATATGACCTTCTTTGGAGATGGGTGTTTTCCTAGGATGCAACCTTGATAGACGTTAGAGGAAAGACCTGGAACATACAACACATTGCTGAACTTACCATGATCAAGATCCATCCTCCCTTTGCCCAAACTTTCAGTGAGAGAGTCATCTCCCAGTACTATTGGTGGACCTTTCGACATGTCAAGTGAGGTGAATGCCTCCTTGGTTGAAACCATATGTCTTGAAGCTCTAGAATCAATGATGAAACTAGGTGAGCTTGATGTGCCAGCAACCAATGCATGAAATCTCTCTCTGTCTTCTGAACTTGATCCTCCTTCCCTCTTCTTTGAGCTGTCTAGAAGGGAGATGCCATTCTTCTCTAGGAGTTGGGTCAGCATGTCTATTTGCTTCTTCATGTAGGATATCTCAGAATGATTGCCCTTACTATAGTATGCGCACTTGATCATTTATCCTTTGTTTTTCTTCTTCTGATAGTTCTTCTTGGAACCTTGAGGCTCCTCCAGAGACTTGTTCTTGTCTCTCTTTTGCTCAGGTGGATTTTTGGCTTTCTTCTTGATTTTTGAATCCACCCTCAAATCTCCAGCAACCAGAGCTTGGTCTTTGGACGGTTTGATGGTTCCCATCATCACCAATTTATCTTGTTCTTGTGTGAGAGATTCCATGAAATCTGTAAGGCTAGGCATCTTCCAGGCTCGAGCTATCAACTTTGTGGCATAGAAGGTAGAAACAAACACTGAATATTTGGGGCCAAGCTTTGATAGTATGGCCAAGACCAGATGATCATCCTTCTTTTCAATCCCACATTGTTTTAGCTGCAAAACAAGTGCTTTGATATTGGAAAAATAGAGTTGCAGGGATTCAAAGCTATTGGGACTCAGGGAGATCAGTTCATTTTCAATTTGCTGTCCCCTCATATCATTTGTCTTTCTAAAAAGATCAAAAATATTCTCCCATACTTCATTTGGTGATGTCAATCCATCAAGATGGAAAAGGAGGTCTCTGGATATACTCAGACACGAGAGACCATAGGCCTCATCCCTCCTGTTGTGCCATTTTATTTTTTCTGTAGCTGCATTGGGCTCTGATTCTATCGCAATAGTCACTTTGTAGAGGCATCTTTCTCTCAATAGTATCTCCATCTATGTTTTCCATTCAAAGAAATTAAATGGAGTGAAGATGATCTTCTGAGATTGATCCATAGCTCAGAAATTGTCCCGTCAGTCAGCAGAATGCTCCCAGTCAATGATGTTGAACCTGCAAAACAAATTGGAAGGAGATAAATCAATCTACAAAGGCTTTGATACCATGTGGAAATTAAACCCAGGTGTTAGAACAATTACACACAGAACAATTTCCAATTACACATGCAAATTAATCACAAAGGAGACTGAATAATGGAGCAGAACACTAATCTGTAATGAATAAGTGTACAATAGCCAACCCTGTGAAGTCATAGGCTACCACAATAAATAATTACATGAGGGATTTGAATGCATGAATATGCCATTTGAATCTAGTCAAAAGTAGGCTTAGTAAATCTAAGCAAATCCCCCATAGGTGCATAAAGCAGCTTCCAAAACTATCTAGGAGCTCACAAATTGGAAAAATAAATTAGCCAAGATAATAGTGGATGGAAGGACAACTCATACATGATTTTCATAGGATAAAAGAGTGGAGGATGTGGAGGAAAAAAAACAATTTAACTTCACCTAGTCAAACTTTCCCAATTGCCTTAAAACACTGAAAAAGCAGGCAATAAAGCAGAAAAAATAGACATGTGCTAGGGAGGCCAGGAATAAAGCATATTTGATTCCAGAAGGTTTCCCAAGTGCTCCACGACTCAAAATTAGCAAGTTTTACCACAATGGATGTGTAGATGACAACTTGCATAAGGTGGAATATGGAAACAAGGAAAATAAGACAAAAATGGATTAATTAATGTATAAGGTAGCTAACTATGGGTTGATTATTCTAACACAAATGAGGATCACCTCATTGCCAAGCAAATCAATTTCTGTAGTAGACAAAGTTGCAAATTCCTATTTAATTTAATTACAAATGTCATTGCTTGGTTATGGAAAAATCAATTTGGATTGTATTATCAGATAATGATTGACTGTTTGGCTACTTGATGAATATCCTAGGGGTACACATTGTAGGAATACCATGTGTGATGGCCTGAAGGAGCCAAAATTTATGGGGAGGTTCTCCCCTATCTTGGAAATGGGTTTCGGGTGAAACTCCATTGGACATTTTGGAAATGTCTCATCTGCACTACATGTTTGGTAAGCAACATGAGTGAGATGGTATAGATTATGTTGGTAAGACATGTGTGGATATGAAATGTAAAAAGGAGTTAGGATGTCAAACTGAGGGACTATCAACTCAGAGAAGGGAGCCCCCATTCCTCCTTAAGGAAGGAATACTGCATCAGAAAATGGATAAGTGTTCTATGACCCTAGCTAATAATATGCATGTCAAATTGTTAAATTCCATATGTAGAGCATGTTTTGATTTTATTTCCATTACGACCAATTGATTGAGTATGAATAGGGCCTACATGGCACACACTGAAAAAGGGTGCACACTTTCCTGATGTTGGGTCATGAAAGGGTTTTCAATATTGATTACACCCTAGGGAGTGGACGCACTCCTGGTGTCTTGTCTCAATACTTGATAGTGAATGATGTCAAAATATGATTACATTTTTAGAGCAATAATGCTGATGAGTTTGCTTATATTGCTTGTGTTGTCAGGATAAACAGATGTTGTCTGGTGTTGCAAACTAAAGGCTTGGGCTCATCCCACCTTCTACTGAAGAGCACAGAGAAGGAGACATTCTTGAGGGACTGAAGAGCAGAGAAGGGAGTGGTTTCTTGTGTTGTATGGGGTAGTGGAATTAGAGATCACTACTAGAAATGAAACCTAGAAATGGTTATGGTAAAGTTCCAAGCCCAGTCAGCGTGAAGGTGTGCTAGCTGAATGGTCTGATAAACCCAACTGTAGGTTGGCTTGACTGTGTAATTATTTGATGTTGTGAAAATTGTGGAAATTATGGTTGGATGGACATTAATTAATTGATGTTGTGGAAATTGTGGGAATGTTACAGTGTTGGCTTGACTACCTGTAGTCTGATAAACCCAACTGTTATTTGGCTTGGCTGAGTAGCCTGATAAACCCAGTAGTGTATTGGCTTGATTGGCTACAACCTGATAAACCCAATTGTATATTGGATTAGCTGGATAGTCTAATAAACCCAACTGTAGGTTGGCTTGACTGTGCTTGATATAGATAAAAGGATGTTGTGAAGTAGCCTGCGTGCTGACCTAACATCCAAGTCCATAGGTAATCCCAAGGCTTGCAAAGCAAAGCAGGATCCTGTGGACCAAAGAGGAAATGCACAATACACATAAGTATTGGATTATTTTGCAATTTCTTACTTATGAATATACATGGGTATATGATTTGGTTATGATGTTTTAAGCTCTTGTTTAAGAGATAAAAACCATTGAGAATAAACTAAACATATGAATCTATTCAACGCTTGAATATAGGTATCATTGGGAGCGAGGACCATGAAGGCATCCTAGGGGTGCATGTGGACATGTGACTATATTCAAGAGCTTAGAATGAGTAGTAATGAAAAAGGTGCTAGTGAAACAGTGAAGGTCCTAGCAGTTGAGACAAACCATGTGGGGAGGCTCCATGGTTGAGAGGTATGAAATAGACCAGAGACACTAAGTGTCATGACCAAGAGGGATTGGTCCAGCATTTACGGTGAAGTGAAAGAGGTTGAGAGCATGAAAACCACAGTGGTGGTGTGGGTTCCAGGATGGAACAAGACAAAGAGGGGAAAAACTCTTGCTACTCTCTATTTTTCCTTTTGATTATATATATATATATATATATATATATATATACATACTTATGCATTGTGAAAACAAAAGGTTGTTGAATGCATGTATGACTGAAAATAGAATGTGTGTATTTTCTTAAAGTAAATTGTGAATGCTGGAATAGTTAATTCCCTGCCCAAAAATGGACATGAATGAGCTCATGTGCCTGTTGGGAAGGCATGAAAAATATGAAAGTCTCCTTGATGAGACTTGGATTGTCATGCCAACTAGGCAATTAATTGACTGATTTTAATACCTATATTATGCTTGGTCTAACAAAATTTCAATGATGCATTTCGCAGGTGAGAAAAGTGAAATCCAGTAGTGCACATTGATCATGGCAGTAGACCAGAAGTTGTTTGGATTTGGCTGAAAGTCTCCTTCAAATGATTGCCAAGACCTAAGAGAATCTTGGAGAGATGCTCAAGATATAGAAAAGGTAGAATGAGATGAACCACTAGATTTTGCAAGACTCTATTTGTTTGCAAAATGAAGTAAAAAGCCTTCTAGGAGCAATCCGTAAAGGAAAGGAAAGTGGATCAATGATGGGACATTTGTCCAAGCAATCCGTTAAGAAATGTTCCAAGCATGAAGACTCAAAGGAAATTGAGCAGGTAAGGATGAAGCAGCCAGTGAAATGTTGGAAATGCGGAGGACATCATCACCGTTGGGACTGCCCAACAAGGGAACATAAAGAGGGTATCAACCACAAAGTTCGTAGACTTGGGGATGAGCCGAAAGCTGAGAACCAGCAAGAGAATCTCATGGAAGCGGAGGGGCTTGGTCCTAAAAGTTGAAGTAAATAATTGAACATGGGACAGATCTGCAAAATTTTGAAATTTTGGATGTGCAAATTGTATATGTATTCAAATATATTGGAACACCGAGGACAGTGTTATTCCAAGGGGGAGGGGATTGTAATATCCCTGGTTTTGACCCCGGTTGCATTAGAAGATACATGATGTATATATTGAAATTAATCATGGTGTGGAGCTAAAGGAAAAATCCCCACCATCGATTTGGTTGTGTTATGTTTCGGTAATTGGGATCATTGCCTATGGTATATCGTGTTATCCGACACATAATAGTTTTGGCATCATGTAAATATGTACATTAATTAAAATGAACCTACATCCAGCTGTGACGATACAAAGTTAATGAAAAGGGCATGATTTTCCTAAGGATAAGGGGGGTAGGGAATTGTTGAACTTTGGTCCTATGGGGAAAAGCCATGTGTCAACCACCCCTTTAAACTTCTGTTGTTTGTTAGTTGGGGCAGTTATTGCTGAGTCATGGTGGGTGTGGTAGGACTATTGGTCCTTGCCCATGTTCCCACTCCACTAGCGGACTCTTCCTCTTCATGTCGCTTGGGTAGAGAGGACTCTCCATCATTTTTCTGGCACAGGGCTGGAGCCATGGTTACGATCACCCGCATTTTCCCTGTGCAAGATCCATTCACGCAGCAAGGAGGGGAGTCATTTGGGATGTCATTCCCATTTTTCTACAGAGTGGTATCTGGTGTATTTTCCATCGGGATTTTGGGATCTGTGTGTAAAATTCCCTCACGTACAGATTGTGAGTCTGTTTTTCTTCCCCATTGCGGTCTGTGTAAGTTTTCCCGTGGCTTCATCGTTGAGAATGGGTGGTTGTTTCCCCACATTTTTTGGCTATGTCTGCCTTTACATTTTGGGCTGTTGTAGGTTGTTATGGAGTTTTTTTGGCCACGATAGGGCCAAGAACGACTCATGAATTGTTTCCCCTTGTCCCAGCTATGAATAGCTTGTTTTAGTATGGATATGCAGCAGTTGGTATTCAGACTATATGGTGTGGGATTGGAGGCTGGGTATGCTTGAGAAACCTAGTGTTTGGGAGCCACACAGACAGAGTTAGATGGTTGGATTTCTTCTCCTCAACCCCGGGATAGCATTGGAAAGGGATGTCAATGACTGAGGGACTGTGTAGCAGAGAAAGGATTGATTCCTGGTGTTGGGTGTGTGTGGGTGTCTTAGAAGTTAGGCTAGCTCTAGTGTAGGTGTCCTTAGCTCTTCCATGAGCTCACCAGCTTAGTATTCAACTTTTCCTAGCTCCTTGATAGCTTGATAAACCCTACCGTGTTGGCTTGGCTGATTTGTGTACCTTGGTTATGTGTAAGCTTGCTTAGTCCCTTATTCCTTGGAAAATCATGCCCAGCTTGGGGGTGGCAGTGTTGCTGAGAGATTGATGAGCATGATGGCCTATGGTTGGGTGGAACATTGTAGTGACGTAGCTGGTTGTGGGACAAATTCTTGATAAGATAAGTATTCTTGTCTATTTTACTTCTGCAATCATATTTGATGCTTAAAGAATGATGATGAACATGTTGAATACCTGAATGAATGTATGTTTGCTTCTGCTGTGTATGTAAATGATTATGCATCTTAGCATGTTTTATGTTCAAGCATTTCGATTTTATGTATGTTCATGCTCATGGGGCTAGTTTCCTAGAGGTTTTTGATGGTTCGGTAGCGTCCTCTTTTCCAGTAAGAGGGTCGAGGACATGGTCAGGGACGTTATAGTAGTAGAGATTGAATACTTGTAGGCTGAAGGGTTTGAAAGAAAATTTAACCCCCCTCTTACTGACTTAAACGATCCTGTGATCATCCAAGTTCTTCCATTCACTTCACCTGTGATTGGTGTTCCCGTGAGAAGCATTATGGCAAGATTTGTGGAGGTTATGTCTACCCCCACTTTAGGCGTGTTGGCTGGAGGAGTGCCACCTCCCTCGGTTGGTACTCCTAGACAAGTACATATAGTGACACCTTTATCACCAAGTAGTAGGGTGGTTCAACCACTGACTTCCTAGAATGTAGTAGGTCCTTCTAGTGGGGTAGTCACTAGGATTCCTAGTGCACCTTTTGCTTCACCCTCTTTTATGCACACTGCTTAGAGTGTTCCAGTTGGATCCTCTTCATTTGTCTAAGGATTCCCTTGGAATGGGGGGCACATTCCCCCATCTACGCCTTATGTAGGTCCTACACCTGCATATGTGGGGATGAATTTTAGAAATACAAACACTTATGGTCAAGGTTTCCAAACTCGATTTTTAGCTCCGTTTACGAGATCTCCTTTCTCACTTTTTAGCGAAGGGATACCCGCTCTAGTCTTTCAGACTGCAGTTTCATTTGGAGGTGCTCAAACTACTTATACTGCACCACACACAAATAATCAACTGGCTTATGGGTGGAATCCATTTCAAAGTAGTCCAACTATTTCACAACCGATAGCTGGGGGAAACCTCACCTTTACTTTTGGGTACTAGAGGGTAGGTCCTTCTACCTCCAAAACTCCTTTTTTTTAGGCTTTGTTTAGGCCTAAAATTTCATTTCTGGAAACTTTAAACTTTCCATATTTGACCAAGTTAATGACTGAGCCGATGAAAGATAGTGCCACATGGACACTGGTTCCAACCAAGTTACCCTAGGACATTTCCAAGTTTGAGGGAAAAATTGGTGAAGATCTAGGTTCGCATATCACCACTTTATATTTATGGTGCTCTTCCAACTCACTAAATGATGACACCATTTGGTTGAGTATGTTCTAAAGAAATTTGACTGGTGTTGCAGCAAAGTGATATATTGAATTTCCTTCTGCTGCATTTGACAATTTTTGGGACTTAGCTAATTTTTTCTTGAACCACTTCCAGATTCCTGTCCAGTATGATGCCGGCACATACCTCTTGTCTAATTTTAGGCAAGACAAATTCACTCACATGTCAGATCATATCCAAGAGTGGCAAAGATGNATATATATATATATATATATATTTTATATATCTAAGGATGTATCCACTTCAAGGGTGACCACTGAAGAAGAGGCCATCCTCAGGGCCCAGTAGATGGATTTGAGATATGCTCAGTCTAGGATATTATATGAAATCATACCTGAGGCACCGCGGTCCACCCATAGTGTTGAGAAACCCAAGATTGGACCCCATTCTGATGGTGTGCTTGGTTCAGTGAATTCTCCCATTGTAGAGTCATTAGCTAAACAAATCCATGAGTTGTCCATCAATTAGTCTACAGTGGAGGTAGAAAAGGATTTCCCCTCACCCCATAATGAAAATGTTTTTGGTCAATCCTCCCAAAAGGTAAATCAGCAGCCTAGTGGGAAAAAGAAGAAAGGGAAGAAAGGTGAGGGAAATCAAAACAAGCCAGATCCCGTAGACAGTGCTAATGGGGGAAAGAAGGATAAGAAGTAGGTGAAATTTCCCTATAAGTTATGCTAGGGAGATCAGTTAACTCATCAATTCCCTCTCATTGATCAAGCTTAGAAGCTGCTCAAAACCCAACAACCGACTATTCTAAAGGATCCTTTTCCCCAAGGAAAGAATGCAGCTTCTGTTTCTAATGTAGCTGGGGGCACTTTGGGCGCCCCTCCTGACAAAAAATATATCAACATGGTATGATCTAGTACCTTGCTCCAAACAAGAAATAAAAATTATGAGACAGAGGCTTGTGAGAAGGGTAAATATTTTTGTGACCTCTAACCCTCTCACAATCGAGAAACCTACTGATCTAATGCCCAAAATACCGAAAGGTATATTTAAAAAGGAATTTTACAACCCAAACTCTAGGGCTGCTTCTAACTACTATATGGTGAAGATTTGACCCAAAACCCTTGTGCGATTTCCGCCTTGGAAGTGCTTCAGATTTTTCCCACTTAGCAGGATGCCCTTTTAGCAGCTTTAGGTAGTGTGGATTCTTCGAGTTTGATGGAAAAGTTCAATCTATCAGATGTTAAGATGCACCTACCGTATCATGTGTCCTTATCAATAGATGTCATTTATGGTG
Organism: Pseudotsuga menziesii; assembly: GCA_001517045.1. Classification (NCBI taxonomy): domain Eukaryota; kingdom Viridiplantae; phylum Streptophyta; class Pinopsida; order Pinales; family Pinaceae; genus Pseudotsuga; species Pseudotsuga menziesii. The sequence continues at coordinate 19,914 of LPNX010209682.1, read as the reverse complement.
TTAAAACCATTGGACGGATAGTTGTTTATGAGGGGGATTCCACATGTGTCATGTCTCTTTCTTGTTGGAAGGATTTGGGTTCCCCGAAACTTGTTTTATCAAACACCTTGCTTACTGCTTTCGACAAGAGGTCTTTTCGCCCGCATGGTATCTTACCAGATTTTGAGATTAAGTTGGTAGGGAAAGCGGTGTCTGTTGAAGTTGAGGTGATTGATGCTCCATTGGACTATAAATTTCTTTTCAGGAGAAGTTGGACTTACACTATCTGTGTGATTTCCTTGACTATCCTTTGAGTAGCAGTTTTTCAACATGAAGGAAATTTGGTTACTGTGGACCAACTCAATTTCGCTCAAAGGGGCTGTTTGGAAATGAATGAGTCCATGGTACCATTAGTTGATCAGGTTAATCTTTCTACAGAGATCTTGGGGACTGATATGTATTCATCGTTAATGGGAACATTTGATATCCCATCCCCAATAAATTATCTAGGTTCCACGAGTGTGGGTAAGTCTATCGCAATGGTTGTCAATAGAACCAATCCTTAGGTCCTTCCTACCCGTTATGAACCTCAGGTGCCCTTATCAATAGTGGAAGTGGCTTACCAAGATATCATTAACACCAGTGCTGATATGATTTCGACTCCTTCTATAGTCTCAAAGGAGTTGGAAGAAGCTTATCTGCCTACTTGGGTAGAGAAATATTTATACTCAGATGATTGATTAGACATGGTTTGGCCTTCGGATGAAGCCATTTTGGAAGCCATGAGTGGGCGAGACAAGATCTGCGAAGGTATTCACCATAAATCCTACTTCCTTCTAGAGCTGAGTAGAATTGAAAACCCAGAGTTTGACATGAGACTGGTAGAATATGTTGGTCCTATCAATGTCTCTGCAAAACCTGAAGTCGTGAAAATGTACATATTGATGCAAAATATTCTTTGGAAGAGGTTGAAATATATAATGCCCATTTAAAGGAATTTCGTGATGCATGTTCCTCGTCATATATATGAGGAATAGATCCATATATCGTTGAACATGGAATTCAAACCTATCTCGATTTTGAACCTGTTCAACGAAGACTGAAGAAGTACTATGCTCAGGCTTAGTGCTTTTTCTTGTATTTTTCTTGTAAGTAATTTTATGTACAATAGTTATCTAATTAGTGTTATTATATCATCTAGTGATTGTTACAGATGTCAGCTGAGTGGTTCGTAGCTTTTGTGGATGGTGCTAGTCGTCATACTTGTAACCTGGATTCAGCTGCATGGGTCATCTCTTCACCCTCAGGACAACTAGTTTCCTCTAGAGGCGCTTGTCTGTAACGAATGTAAAATAAATATAATAATTAAATAATTAATAATAATCATAATTAATTATACTTAACATGAAAGGACATGATCTTTCACTCACAATCCCCAAGCCTTATTTAATAGGCGGGTCATCAACCACTGTAAAATAACCTATTATCTCCATCTATACAATCATTTATATATTTTCCTTATGGCTTATCGAATATTCCAGATATTTTGGTGACTATTGTGTGAGCAAAATAATTATTCGCTTCAAGTGGTATCAGAGCCTCGTTTGGCTGACCTGGGCCTTTGGCCTTAATTCTCGGAACTTGTTTGACTTTTGGCTTGTAGCCTTATTTTAAGGTTTCCCTAAAATATTGGACATTGCCCAAAAGAAAAAGAAAAAAGTAAAAAAAGATAAAAAAAAAGTAAAAAAAAAAAAAGAAAGGAAAAGGAAAGTAAAAAAAGAAAAAGAAAAGATAAAGTAAAACAAACACATGGTTTTGCTTTTAAAGTAAAAAAAACACATGGTTTTGCTTTTCGCTTCAACCCACATTTTGCTTTGATTTGAATTATTATAATATATTTATAATAGTTCAATTTTTTGTTTTATTATATAAAATAATAAAATAAAGATTTTGATTATACAATAATTAATACAATAATTAATTATTATTTAAAAAAAACTATATATTAAACTATATATATCGTTTATAAAAGCATTAATATAATTATTAATTAATTAATTAATAATTATTATTACAAAAGGAAAATTATAATAATTATTGTTGAAAAAAATGGGTTATTTTACCTAACCAAAAGAAGACTAGATATCGTCGAAGAAGCCAAAATTCAATGGAAGACTCGTCAAAGCAATTGATAACCATCTATCATTAAAAGAAGTTAGAGACCATGGAAGTTGGCCTGCAAGCACAAATAGAGAAATTAGAAGCCAAATTAAAATGCTATCGACGAGACAATGAAGAATTACAAAACATGAATATGAAATAAAAAATGTTGATTAAATTACAGAAGATGTAAATAGAGCGCAATGAACAAAAAGTTTCCAACCAGAACAAGCATATAGAAAAATTGTCGGCCCAAATTAAGAAATTAAAAGATGAAAATGATTTCAATCAGAGACAAAAAAATCAAGAGATAAAGAAAGAAATAAGTGATTACGAAGCAGAAATAATACTCTTGAACAAAATCGTTAACGACAAAGATGAAAAACTGATGCACATATGACAGAAATTATAAGATCAAGAATCAATGGTCGACCAGTATCGACAACAGATAAAAGTTCTTCAACAACAAAATGGCGACTCTAAAAAGGAACACAAGCTGGAGATCGCAAAGAGTAATAAAACAATATCCAACAATTCTAAAGGATTTTTCAGATTAAGAAATCATAACAAAACCTTGATTACAAAAATAAAAAAATAAAAAAATAGTAACAAGAGGGAACACTCCGGTGAAGACCTCGAAGGAAAAATATTAGAAAAGCAAGAAGAAAACCAGTGTCTAAATAATCATAGTCAGGTATTGCAGAACCAAGTCAAGGAGCTAGAGATTGAGAAAAATTCGCAAGAGGAAAGAATAAAAAAGATTCAGAGTCATAACAATCTACTGGAGAACCAAGAAGCACAAATACAGGAAAATGCATCCAAAAATCAAATCAAGGAAGTGAAGAAAGTCTTCTTCGTAGTCCAAAAGAAAGAAGAACAAAAAACACCTACACCTTACAAACATCCTAATTATAATTGTCATTTTGACCAATGAAAGGGTCAAAGTGAATATTTATAAAAGACTTATGTGGACACGCGAAAATATCGACATACTAAGCAATAATTGAGACAAATCGTCCCACAAAAATATCTCGGAGCTCCGATAAAAATAGATCTGGGATGGACCACAACAGATACGATACGACAATTCTCTCAGGGAATTCATAACTCGTATCGGCTCATTTCCTTAAATGTCACAAATACAAATAAATCTCGAGATGAAAGATTAAAGTAAATCAGATATTAAGGTCATTACATCTTTGAGGACAAATATTCCCTTAAGGGGAAGGCAATGTAACGAACATAAAATAAATATAATAATTAAATTATTAGTAATAATCATAATTAATTATACTTAACATGAAAGGACATGACCTTTCACTCACAATCCCAAAGCCTTCTTTAATAGGCGGGTCATCAACCATTGTAACATAATCTGTTATCTCCATCTATACAATCATTTATATATTTTCCTTATGGCTTATCGAATATTCCAGATATTTTGGTGACTATTGTGTGAGCGAAATAATTATTCGCTTCATTGTCTAGGTCCTGCTACCAATAATGTGGTGGAATACATGGCTGTTATTGAGTTATTATGGGATTCCTTGTCACCTAGTTGGAAGTCATACTTGACTCTCAACTGGTAGTTTCCTAGCTCAATGGAGCTTATCAGGTGTGAAACCCTACCTTGTTACGTCAGTTTTTGCAGGTTAGATTACATGAAATAAATTTCAATTATATTTCATTTAATCACATTCCATGTAATGAAAATACATTAAATGATGCATATGTGAACTATATTCTCGATTGGAACTTAACGCACATTTTGTAAAATATACACAACAGATACATTTTGAACACATGTAAATAACCAAGATGTATATATATATGTAAAAATATATCCATACATAGGTCGAGTTTTGATCCTAAGATCCAGTCACAACTATGGAAATATACAAAAATATACAAAAGTTTGGATCACAATCCATAAAATGCCTATAGATCTAGGCATGATCACCCGCATCACCCACATCACCCACATCATCCTCATCATCATATTCTTCAACTGCAGCAGCCTCTTCGACTTCTATATAAACTAGAATGGCCCTGGCTACCCTCCTCATGAGGCGTATCGAGATAGGTGGAATCCCTACAAAACATTCTTACATAAAAATAGGAATCTGCTCAATCCGTATAGTGGGAACTCTTTGGGTTAGCCTAGCCAGCTTTCCCTCAAGCATCCTCATCAAACCCTGATCTCCACCTGGTACAGGCTGTACATACATCCTGGGATGCCGATCAGAGCAGATAGGTCCAATATCTACATTTTAAACATTTAAGTGGATTAAAAACTCTTATACATATGTGTTGGCCTGGGAAAGGAGCACAAGGAAGAAGTCAAGCACAAGCAAAAGAAGGTGCGCTATGCATGTGACAGAAGGAAGCAAAGGACCAACGTGGGAAGAATGGAGATGTGCATGATGAAGGAAAGGCGAGTGCATGGGCGTGCAGGTGATAATGTCCAGAAAAAGATAGGTGTAGATCATGGCCGTTTAAGGCGGCGTAAGCCTGTGACAACGCACACACGAGGGAATATTTGTAATTCAGGCCAATAGTGCCTTGTGCTAGACCCTGAAAGCTATAACCATTTTTTATGGCTGATCATGACATGTAACTATTAAGTACTGTGTAGTCGACCCTGCATGGTCATGTAAAATAGTATAAATAGGAGGGATTCAATAGTTAGAGGGTTGATCAATGGTTGATCATTGGTTGGTGATTAATAGTTATTGTTTTGGCTGTTCATGGTCAATCCATAGCAAAGGACTCCATTTTGCTGTAATTCTGTAGAGATTATAGGAAGAGAAGACTCAGGAAGAGTCTTGTAGCGATAAAAGGCTATTGAGCCACAGATCTGGTTGCTATGTGTGTAGACCAGTAGGAGGAGAAGTAGGGCAAGAGAACAAACCAGAGAGCATGAGAACCAGAAGTCTAAGTCATAAAGACATATCATAAGATTAGTCTACATCCTATAGACTGCAAGGTGATATATCCTTTTCTCATTCTAGATGAAGAGCACCTTGGTGGTTTTTCCTAGATGGGTTTCCACGTTATCCCTTGTGTTTGAATGGGTGATTGATGCTGTGAATGTTTATGTGAATGGTTTTTATTTGCTTACTGTATGATGATGGAATATTGATTAAATGCTTGATGTTATATTGTAATCAGTAGATGAATGTTTGAGAAAGCACCGTTGAAGTATATGCATATATTGGCTAGTGGGTACTGTCTTAAGTCACAACTTAAGTTGCAGATGGTCTGTTAGTACGAGTCAGCTATGTCGCACAAGTTGTGCTAGTTGTGAGGTTGGGAACAAGGTTAGGTTGTGCACGTTGACATATAGTTGTGCTCAGTCGTGCAATACTGACTCCACTATCCATCCATCTTGTTGCCTTCTTTGAGCACCTTGGCCGCACGCCAAGGGACTATAAGCCCTCACCAAATCATAGAAACATGGGTTTGGAAGTTACCCATCAAAGAGATATCTTAGGTGAGACTGTGCTTGCTTTGTGGACGTTGCTGATGGGGCTTGCTCTGTCAGGCCGATATCTCGGGTGTTTGTTGGGTTGAAGGGCTGTGCAAAACCTAGGTCGCGTGAGTTAGGAAAAGTGGCCAACAAATGGTTCCTTTTATAGGACCTATTGATCAAAACAAGGGAAATGTTGTGTCACTCGACAAAGAACAAGATATAAGATTGTTGGGTTCTAAAACACTAGCATTCATGTAAGAAGAGAGCACAGGGACACGGTTGAGCACAGAAGACTGGGTAGATGAACATATATACTTTGATATTCATGAGATCTTCTTTGCTAAGTTTCCCATTATATTGTATCAGTGGTTGTCAATATTGACGACTAAGCAGACAAACTTCCAGAGAAGAGAGATCGTCTAGTGGAGTGATCAGTTGGTTCGTGAGGTAACTAGTGTAAGTAAGACCATTTCTAGAGCTGTTGAGTTTTGGGTTGATAGTATATTGCAATGATATATTACTAAGTTTGTAGTAGATATTATAACCTCATATAGTGAAGCTGAAAGAAATTTTTTTTCCAAGGACCCAGAAGAAGATACTTGTTATGTATTAGTACATGGATAAAATTGCTTGCCTATGAGAAGGTTATTTTGCAACTGAGTAGTTGAGTTGCGTGCCTAAGAAGGAGTCTATGTCATGGAATACCTATTAAGAGGATGGGAAATGGTGAGTTGAAATGTTCCCAAGAAGCACAGAACATGAACTAGAAGTTGGAATCCTAAGGAGTGGAAGAATATTCAGATCAAGAAAGAGAAGGAAAACCGAAAAGGGATTACGGAATCCTAGTTTGTTAGAGGAGAGTGAACATGAACTTCGGTCGTGCGAAGACGAAGAGTATTGTGATGAAGAGGAGGACTATAGCCCAATTTCAGAAGGACCAAAATATTCAGAGGATTCTACAGAGATGTCGAGGTCAGGACGCAACTACATAACACCAACAATATCACCATAGGTAAGATATATAGTTTCATCCCCAAAAAGGACTACTAATGCAGATAGTGCTATCCCTATGACTAGTGCATGAGAGGGTACACCCCCTTTGAATTTTTTCCCAAAAAATCCTGACGCCAACTCAATGGTTGCGACGATTTTCCGGTTACCCACATTCAATGGAAATGGAATAGAAGACCCAAAGTAGCATTGGTTCCTCTGTGAAGCTATTTGGATGGTGCGTTTAGTCCATAATGCAGATATAAAGAAGGCACATATGATCATGAACTTGAGGGTTCATGCGCTGGATTGGTTGATGAAGTCTTGTGCTACACCAATTAGAACACCAAAGAAGAGCCTTGAGGAGATCTAGGTCGCAATGATCTCTGAGTTCAGGAAACCTAAATTGGAGTCGCAGTGTATTACCAAGATCAAAGAAATAAAACAAGCATTGATGGAAATGGTATGGGATTTTGACCAACGGTTTAAAATGCTGATGGCCAAGGTAAGATTCCAAATGTTCGATGTACAACATAAATAGTGGTGTATTGCTATGTTGTTACCACACATCCAAGGGCCGTTAATGCAACAGAATATTGAATCACAGATAGAAGCACTAGAACTAGGAAATGAAGTTAGAGGCCTCACTCATTGGCGATGGTGCCACAGGGATCGTACATATTCAGTCACAGTTGGCCAATATGACGATACAAATTCAAGACATCAGGAAGGGAAATGAAGCACAAGAATATTTGTGGTGCACAAAATGTAGGATGGACGGAAACACTAAAGATAATTGTCTGACCTTCATGAACTATGTCGCGTTAGGTGCACCCAACCTATTAAATGGCCATGGGATACCATGGTGTTGCATGTGCAAGTCAAGAGGCCACCGCGACGAAGAGTTTTTATATTTGAAAAAATTTGTAAGTACGCCTACAAACATCTTCTGTAAATTTTGTAAATCAGTAGGACATGACGAGAAAGATTGTAGAGGATATCAGTGCTTGAAAGAAAATACTGTTGACACCTACTTAATGAAAAATGAAGGGTTCACTCAGGCTGAATAGGTGCCCGCCTCATATTAGCCTATATAGTTCCCATCTAATTAGTACCAACCGTAGTATGCACCTCAGCAGTCATATGCGTCACAAAAACCCTATCAACCACACTACCGACAAAACTAGTACCCACCACATCAACCACACCCACAAGGAAGGGGTGGAATAAACTTCAGAGGAAGAGGTGGAGGAGGAGGATTTGGTACAAGAAGAGGTCAGGTTACATTCTATAACTATGGAAAACTGGGTCACTATGCCAGAGAGTGTTTAGAGCATGTGAAGACATGTTCATACCGTAAGGGACATGACCATAATGTCGAACAATGTCCTCAGCTGATCGCATCGTGGAAAGCAAGGACCATTGTAGGACCTAACCCTGCACATAACCCGAATCTGAACCATGAGACCTAAACGTCGCTGTTTTAAATCGAGGAGGTGTGAAGACTGGATCAAACCAGGATAAACTACTAGAACAACCATAGCCACAATTAAGGCAAGTGGCGCAAAAAAAGGAGCCACTGAACGTCCAAAAATAGAAGGAAGTATTCTGGGATGTACAATTAGAATTCATGGGATGAGAAGTACCATCGAAATCCACTGAATTCAAGAAAATGCATGAATGGTTTCAAGGCATATTCCAGAAGAAGGTTCCTCCAAAGGTTAGTAAGTTAAGAACCTTTCTATCAAGTTGTTTAATGCTAATGCAAGATAGAGATGATATTGAAAAACTACAAGCAATGATAGAAGAGATACATGTAGAGATGTGACCTGAAAAGATAGTTAACCAAGTACAAAAAAATTTAAAAATGGTGGCAAGTTAAGGATGACTACGCAAATAGGTGACTACAACATGGATTATATCATCTTAGATCTGGGATCAGATGTTAATATTTTGATGCGACAAACTTGGGAAAGTATGGGAAAGTCGCACTTGGACTCGTCTCCTATCCAGTTGCGACTTGATAATCAGGAGAAGGTCCTACCCATTATCCAGTTGAGCAATGTCTCTGTCGATGTTGAAGGATTGCACACATTTGCAAACTTTGAAGTCATTAACATTGTTGATGACACGAACCCATACCCCACTCTGCTGGGAATATATTGGGGCATAGACAATCAGACCATCATAAATTTCAATAAAAGGATTCTCTCATTCAAAGATTAGGAAATGAGGGTAGTATCACCCATCACTACAACAAATCCTAGAATAGCGTCCCATTTAGCATCGGTTTTTAGTGTAATTTTTTTTTACATTGAGTGGTCAAACTAGACGCTAAATGGGATACGTCATGGACAAAACTTAAAGTGTCCCAAAAAATGTCTTTTTTTGCTTCCTAAATAACATCCTTTATGACGTCCAAAATAACGTCTCTTTTTTTGCTTCTAGAATAGCGTCCAACTTTGTTTCCTAAACAACGTCAAGGTTTGCTTCCATAATAGCACCCACCTTTTCTTCCTAAACAACGTCAAGGTTTGCTTCCTAAATAACGTCCTTCTTTGCTTCCTAGCAAGTGTCCACTTTTGATTCTTAAATGACACCCCAATTAGTGCCATATTTACATCCTTAATAGCACCATGTTAGCATCCAAATTAGCATCCATTTTTGCTACAACTTTAGCATCCCATTTTGCACCATGTTTTACTTCCAAATATGTGCCAATTTCCGCTAACTAATTTGCACCAATTTTTGCTTCCTTTTTTGCATCATGTTTTGCTACCAAAATGATGCCAAATATTTCTTCTATTGTTGTGCCATATTTTTCTTCCTATGTAGCGCCATGTTTTTCATCCAACCATATCAACGCCATGTTTGGCTTCATCATTAGCACGATGTATTGTATCCTTTTTAATGCCTAGTTTCACGTCTCTCATGTTTTGGTGACTAATTTAGTCATTTTTAGTATTTAACCGATATTATAATATCATTAGGGCATGGAGAAATCGAACCACCAACCTCCTGCTTGTAAGGCAAGTGCTCTTCCTCTAAGCTAGAACCCTTTAAGAATTTGAGAACCTAACTTACAGAGTCCTCTATAATGGTAAAAAGGATCAATACAAAACTTTGAGTATACAAGGCAACAGAGAAAGAGGCTTTTGTAACACCAGAAAGGACACTCATCAACATCAACAATGTTGCATGTATCATAAGATGACAATGTAATAGTACCAATTTGGTTACCTAAAATCATGTATCTTGGGCATTCTAGTTATATTAGGACCTAATAAGCCATGTGATTAGCAATACAAATTAGTGCATGCACATGACCAGAGAAAAAAGCAATGTTCCACCAGTCTAGCTAGCAGCTAAATCATGACAGCCTGGTTACAAACATGTAATATCTTGCACCTTATTCTAGTAGACAGACAATTCTACTGTCGGTCCTAGCTGCATGTGATTACACACGAGATAAGTTATAACTTATGTACCAACATAGTTACCTACATAAGATCAGTTCTAATAGAGTGGGGAAACAAGAGTGAAAACAAAGAGAGTGTGCCTTGAAATAGATTTTATATCATTGCAATGAATTGTGAATTGTCGATTCAAGCGTTTAAAAGCATGAGAATTGAGAATTAACTATAGAAATGCATATGGGAAATATCATGAGTGCTATAAGGAAACGTAATTCCAATGTCTTTAAAGATTTGTAAGGTGTAGAAGGAATAGACCACTCACTAAATATGTTGGGGGGTGGGGGTTGAAGGTATTATGGAAGGAATTTTTAGTGGAAACAACATACACTAAGAATCTACAATATCTTCCTAAACATAAAAAATGGCGAGTACAAAAGAGTAATGTGGCTGAACCACATCGAGTGTATAATGGTACTCATTATGATGAAGGGATCAAAGGGATCAGAAAGAAAGTTTAGAGAAAGGACTAGTACCATTTCTAAAATACTGACCGTTCCAAGAACTCCCTAGGAATGGTTTGTTGGCGTCCATTTCTTGGGAACTTTTCTAGGTTGTATCCTTCAGGAGATGGGTCATTCCCATAAAACAAATGCAGTAACAATCATTTCATCCCGTAGAGCGTATGGTATGCCCTCAGTTGGATATAAAGGAAACGAGCGTAAAGTTTAAGAAAAACCAACAAGAAGCTTAGGTTAGTCTGACCTAATATATTGCTAGTAATCAAATACTTAACATAAGTCAACTAATTCATCTAGTTATCAGTGAGAAGATAAAGTTACCAGGATATAGATAGATATATGTACATGTATGAGAACAAATTGGATACAATATGGTTGGATATGCATATATAAAAATACATGTAAAATATCTATGAGCATGTAAAATACATGTATTTCCTAATATTTCCAGAGTTTTAACAAAGTATTTCCCTTGGATTAATGTATTTCCTAATATTTCCAGAGTTTTAACAAAGTATTTCCCTTGGATTAATGTATTTCCTAATAAAATGCTCTACAAAAATAGCTATTGACCTATTTTCCATTTTTCACATGGAATAGAGTTCCTATTCAAAATGTTCTTAAGTTCACAGCTTGGCCCAATGGAAGGGTGCTATCCTCAGTGGGGGTTATTGAATAGTTAAAAAATGTATAGCTGTTTTTTTTTCAAAATAAGTCCCAAATAGGTACAACTGACATAGGTTTTCATACTTTCATATAAACTAAATGTGTACCTCGTGAATATGAGCTCGCTTTTGAAAAATCCTATCCTCATGTTCCAACAGCCTGAATAAAATGCTCCACCCTGTCCAATATTACCTGCATGCTAAAATGTTCCACATTTTAGTGTGATATCAGCTTAGAGGGAAATGCTAGCTATATCCAAACTAGTTAACACCATTTCATTCAATGTTCAATAATTTCAGATATAGGAGACGTCCTATATCCTTTATAAAAATCCATGTGCATTTGAAATTTCAGAAAGAGAAAACATTATACAGCTTTAATGCCAGCAATTGGATAAATCTGGTCAAGATGAACAGAGTATCATTTCCATCAATCTAGGGACATGAGATCTTGCGATTCAAGTGATAATTAAAATTTCAAAGGCCACACAACTTCAGATTGCAAGATTTAGAAGACCAAAGTGAAAATATTACAATATCTAGTAACATATAGTGAAGTCCTTCAGTCAACATAATATTTGCCAACAAAAATTATATAATAAATGAAATTAGTGTCATAATATCTCACCTACATATATCAAATAGCCACCCATTGCATTGAATTCTTTCTTGTATACAACCATGAGCAAATTAATTGCAGCTTGTAAAATAGAAAATAGCCACTGACAAATTATCTTCCAGGAGAATATTGTCATAGAACCAAAACAGAGAATGTGAGCTGTAAAAACAGATCTATAATAAACTGTCTACAACTAGAGATAATCATGCTTAGAAGTTAGAACAACAATCGGCTTGGACATAAAAATATTCCAAGCGTTTCAACTGAAATGAATTTCAGAACAAAATGTAAATTTAGATAATATTTATTCAGCGACTATTTAAGGAATTCAAATAGAATATAGAAGGTGTAACATCTCTACATACAAACCTCATGAATTTCCAATGTAGGCACGTGTGGAAGGAAATCATTGCCATCAAAGAAACAGATGAAGACAAAATCATCCACAACCCGTTCAAAATCAGTCTCCATTGGAGGTTTTGGAATATTCATATCATACTCTAAATATTCACGTAAAACCTAGATGTTGACGAACTACCAAATATTTGAGATATCAAAAACAAGTTAGATGTAAAAATAATAGTAAAACATCCACATGATCTATAATAATCTTGAAACTTGCTTTAATTATCATGACCTAAATGGGACCGTTATTAGTATTAATGCAACCACACAACATTAACAAAAATAAAAAACCTCCAGCCATGCATAACCAAAATCCTAACATAAAAAATTATACCTATATCCGACTTACCTCATAAGGCTTTTTAGGATTAACATTCAGTTCACCACCTTTCTCATCAAAATATTCTTGCTTTGTTTTTGGCTGTCCTTCACATGCATTTGCAAAATGACCAACTTGACCACAAAGGAAGCATTTGTCTTGTTGTCCAAGTGTAACGACAATCTGTACAATTATATATATAAGGAAAGAGGAAATGTTATCATATTCCTCTCACTATTTTCAAAGACTATAGTGAAAGAGATGACAATGCGATCTGAATGCATTTCAGTGATACAAACCTATCAGGCAATTTAAAAATTTCATCTTGAACAAAGGATGAGCGTTAATTTCTATTTTTCATAAAGGACAAACTATTAAAAGAGAGTCTCTACTTTTTTGGGGATGATTTTGTCATTGACCATGCTTGGATATAGTGCATGTGTAGCATTTCCAAGCATAAATCCTACCCTCAATGGTTTTCGGTATTTGTCTCCCAGTAACACTCAAGAGTAAAGCCTAGAAATGGGGTTAAGTATTGTAATTTGAACATAGATGAGTATAACAGTTCAGGAGTTTATTGGGTTAACGTTCAGACATTTATTGGGTTTGGTGAAGGTCATCAACATATAAAACATATCTAGAAATCAATAAGAGTGATATAAATTTGAAAGTACTTCCCATGAGTTCGAAGATAGGACTACTAGAACCTCTTCCCAATACAATGATGCAATAATTATTTCTAAGAGTTTGACAATGTATGAACCATTTCCACTTCAAGGAAACGTGATCTAAGAGAATGGGTGGATGTTACAATATTTAATGTACAAAATTGCAATAAAAAAAATAGATAGCGATAAAAATGTACTCATTAAATCCTTAAAAGCAAAACCTAGTGGCTGCTTGTGCATGTCAATGCATCATGACCCATATCAAATGAAAATAAGGACCTTGATCTTGATTCTAAGGAAATAATCATGAGATTGAACTACTACACAATGGTGAAGAATACCAATAGTTCTATTACACTATGTTCTCTATAAATCGAGATCACTAACCTCTCTCAAAATTGAGAAGTGCACCTCATGAGTAGACAATGCTAACATGATTAGATCAGCATCCTGCAGCCATTGGGACAAAGTCATTTACCAACAACAATATTTGAATATCAGTAGTGATTATAATTTCCTTTTCCTTGAACAATGAAGCACTTACCAGCCCATATAAGCAATGTCTTGTATTGGGATGCAAGCCTACAATATTTCTTTGTAGGAAAATATACGTCATGATTTTGTTCTTGCCTTCACCGAAACACTTGCATCAGAGAGAATGACCTTCAAAATTGCAATCAAACACAATTAAAATACATGTAACAAGAAGGAGAAAAAGGATAGACCAAAACATAATCCAACAAAAAAGAGAATATATCTAGAATAGAAGGCAAGAAAAGCATCAGTAGTTAGTCTTTTTTTAAATTTCTATTTTCATGCTGATATGGTGTAGCATCAAAAATGTGATCAGGGCATACCTTGATATTTCGCTAGCTAGGATCATAGTTTAATTGCATGTGTATGTAATATTGAAGAGCAATTGACAGTGTTGCCATAAATTCCATCCCAGGAGTAATTATATTTGAGTCACATGCTTCAGACTTCACTTTAGGAGCTAAAACCCTACCTTCTTCATCAACTATTTTCTTAATCTTTCATCTTCAGCCGCTTGACAAGTGCATGCAAAAACATTAAACCTCGTTCTCGGCTTGAAAGTATGTTTTGTTGTGCTTATAAAAATCTTCTCTTTTGAATATTATTACCATTTTTCCTAACACTCACCAAATCAGCTGCATCTTAGGCTGCCCTGAAATGACGGGAACGCTGCTGGTTCATCTTAGCTCTTGGTGCAACACCATCTATAATAGCTGAAATTTGAATAAGATTCTCTATGCTACCAATAAAATTCCACATAGAAACATAAAAGATTAAAAGAAGTAATCAAACAATTCAAACCTATCTAATGTTGGCAATATAGGTTGGCAAGAGTTGTCATTGATGCCAAGAAGAGTTCCGTAATGACCAAGGACTAACCAAGACATTATGGCAGGGCAAAACTCAGTAAAAGTCAAAGAAAGTCAAAGGAAGTCAATTGAAGCAATGACATGGAATATGTGATGATGTGGAATGTGTGATGAGGCTTAAAACACTTGTTATGGTGTCTTGGAGTCATCAGGTAGTAATGGTTGCAATTTGACATCATTCTAGTAAGTTATGACAATTTTGTGCAAAACTGGAAAATGACCAAGTATAGGAAATTTAGTAAAAACTGCCATATAGAAATGCCCACCATAATTTGTAGGAGAATGAATATGCCTGCCCCTCATGGTCATCCTGAAGCATTTTTAGTGTTATACCTTAAAATGGTCTCATTTTTCATTGATCATGTCTAAGGAAAACGTTATAGGCCTGCAAAAACAAGGTTTCAGGCTGTTTTGCACTATTTTTATACTAGCAAAAACTACATAAAGTGCCTCAAGGAAATGCCCGCCATTTTCTCTGGGAAGGTGGTAAAAATAAAATGAAACAATAATGTTGAATCTGGTTGATAGGTTTACATGACCATATTTTCATATTGTTTTAAAAATGTGTGAGGAGAAAAATACATAATTTCCAAAATAGGGTTAAAACCAGTTTTACTGCCTTTTTGTATGAAAATAAGAAAAAATGGCTCCAGAAAAATGCCTGCCATTTCTCGTAGGAGAAATATTAAATTGTTTTGAATACATGAGGATCTATTATGTTTTATGTTGCATCCATCCCTGGCTTAATATCTCTCAAAGAGTCCTTGAGGAAAAAGATATCAACTTGCCAAAACGCCTCCTCGCACAGTAAAAAACCAGAGTTTGTCAAAACCGTCTTAGTGTTGAAAAACAGTGATGAAAAGCCATTTTTAAATGCCCGCCATAAATTGTATGTGGAAGGAAATTCCTGCACAAGATGATCAAACTATAGCATGGTATTTGGAAACTTCGAGGAAACTTCAATAACTGCATTCCCATGCCCCTGAAAATTTATATTAATGTTCCCAAGCTCCTGGTACCAATATGATAATGTCCAAGAGGCACATCTTAGACAAGAAATCCTAGAAGTGCAGAAAGAAGGGACGTCTTTCAAGTTGAGAAAGGTAACTGTGTCCCTTGTTAGGTTGGCACTAGAAAGCATGTCTCAAATTGAACCAAGGCCTTGAGAAAGGAAACCTCAAGTACATGTAAGCCATGGTAATCTCAATCTCCTCCGATTGTAAGTGGAAAGTGGTAGCCATGCTATAAAAGGATAACCTAAAATAATATTCCTTGCTGGGAACCAAAGAAAGGGAAATGCCAAAATTGTAGCTTTGTGTAATATTATGAAAAATAGCAAGAAAATAGATACAAGCCTTGAGGAAGGAAAACATTAAAGACATAGAAAACATTATTGCAAATGACATATCATTACTCTAACAAATGCAAACAATATGGTGATTAAATGCAGGTAGGTGATTTTATGCCTACATGATTGCACTTCTGGCATCTTCAGATGCATTTCATGCTATGTTTGATGGTTGCTACCAGGTATGAGTGTCATTTTTTTTTGGCATGGGATACAAGTGGTTATCTTAAACATGGCTTGTCTCTCATTTTCTGATTCCTATAAAATTCAACTGATATAATTTGTAGTTATTGTAGACTGCATTGTTTACCCTAGAATTTGATATTGTCAAACATGTTAAGTGCACTGTGGCTTCAAACAATAACTAGTAATTGTTTGGGGATAAATTTGTGATATTTCAACAGGAAAAAGAGGCAAAGGATATTGAAATTTCAAATATAACATGGGCATTCTTTGAACTAATGATGAGGTAATTCTTATGGTTTCTTCTATGTGTTTCTTATGGAAATAACAAAGGATTCATTCCTGTTATATTCTATTGCATAAGTATTATTTTATTTCATTGCGGTTTTACCTTTTTGTTATGATATTGTTGAGCCTCAGCACTGAGATTAGTGTTTTCTGTTTAGGACCTTACTTTAGAGAATTTTGCAAGTATATCTGATCTTGCTGAGTCATATCATGCAACTTCTTTGGGTCATATGTGTGTTTTGTAGTTTCTGGAACACCATGAACATATGTCTTACATGTCCGGGTAAGGAAAACTTCTACATAACTGAACAGTTACAGTGAGATCCAGGCACTTTTCAAAATCTATCTAAATTTTTATAATCATTTTTCTGTGCAGCTACCCTTCCCTTGTAGAATGCTTACTACCAGAGATACATGATTACTAATTTAGAATATTAAGGCCGCAACCTTATATGCCATCATTGTAAAGGAATTCATGATCATTTTGATTGGCTTATGTGGATGGTCTCATCTTCCTGGAGAACTAGTGCAGAGAGTGGTATTTTGAAGGTGGTTCTTAGCATTTCCAAGATTACTACTAGTTATGTAGGATGCACCAATTTTTCAAGTGAAATTGAAGTGAAATGATTGCGAGACATCAAATGACTGATACATTTTCAGATCTTTTCAAAATGATCCAGAATTTTGAAGTCAGAGATGATCCATCAATTGATATTTGATGGTTTCTCAATTTAGTTGTGTATCTCATATGACACTTGCAATTTTTTTATTTTTTATTTTTTAACAGATGCTTTTGACATTTCTACTTTGTTGTATTTTAGCAGTGGAATATCAGTCTACTCGTCATGTTAAATTCCAGGTGCAAGTCCTGGGTGATTATGACATAAGAGTATGGACTTAGCCAAATGAAAAATAGTTGTAATTATTGATTTAGATTTTTAAGGGCCATCGTATTGGTAAAAATAGGCTGCTTGTGGGCCTGACAAATTCAGGCCAGTTGTATTCCTATTGGAGCTAGATAGAAGGAAATTTCCACCTCAAAAAATAAAAACTTGCATCCATCGCTTGGGTTTAAACACAAAAAAACACAAACTTGCATCCATTGCTTGGGTTTAAACACTAATATCTGATATAGGGTTTGATTTCTTGTGCAAGGTTTCTGATTAAGAAGAAAATATCAGCACATATTAGCAAATAAAAAAATATTGCCGATAGCCATTACAATCAACACAGTGGAAATGAAATTGTATGAAAATTTGTAAACACTCACACAAACCCTTGGACGGCAATCATGTATTAAAACAGGGCACAAGAAGTATATAATTTGATGTGGCAAATGCAAATAACAACAACAACATGAATTGCATACATCAAATAAGGACAAACAAATGGGGATGAAAAATAGACTAGAGTACCTTAGTGGGCCAGGCCGAAAATCCCTTGACCTTGGCGAGCACAATATCTCCGAGCCTCCATTGTCTGCAGGTAGCAGGAGTCTCCATTGTCTACAAGAAGTTATTTTTCCTCCTCATATTTTAGCAGGTGCCATGTCGTAAAACCCTAATGGCAACAACAAACGTAACCCTTATTATTATTCCTATCTGGCATACCTTGAACAAGAATTATACCCTCCCAGTCCTCCTCATCAACAATTTCCATAACACCATTAATTCCGAGACGCCACAATAGTGTTAATGCCTCTAACAATTGGTTACCTGTTAAATTGTTGATTAATATTTTACAGTGGCAATATTTTCATGGCTCCTTGGAAAATGGAGGAATGGGGTCACGATGGAGGATATGTTGGCCATGCCTCCAAGGGATATTCTATGATATGGAAAGGGTCATATAATGTAAATATATTTACTTTATATGAATAAAATATAAATTTTTATTGGTTTTCTTTGATGGGTAGTATTTATTTGGTTTTCACATTATTAAGAGCATCACATTCCACCCTTTTTTATCTTGTTTTACACCTTTTAATAAAATAAACTACAAGGGTAATTTAATAAGAATTTTTTTTGTATAGGTTTCATATTAAAAAATATCATTTATTTATAAATTTTAGATATGCGTGGTTATTATGACAGGTGGCAAGCCATGTTGGCTTAAATAAATGACCATGTGATGTAAATTTCATAATTACATTTTGTATGAATTCCTAGTAATGAAACTACCTGGTTTTCTTCTTTGAGATTCCCATGAGACATCAACATTGTTAGAGACACTCTTATGACCAGGTCTAAAATTGTTTTTAAAAACTTCCACACCTTTATTGCAAATACAACAACTTAGTAAATATTGTGGAATCTATACACAAATATCCCAGACCCAATCAAGTCAAATATAGTGCATTTCAATCCCCAAATTTTCGTGGTTCCTTGGAAAATGGAGGAATGGGCACACGATTGAATTAGTTGGCCACAATCGATAGAATAAAGAATGGAACACCGATTGCAAGCGAATATTGCGATGGATTTTAACAATTTTGACGGTCCACTCAATCTCGACCCAACCCATATATATCATCCCAATCCATTTATGCCTCAAGATTTAACATCTCCACCCTCCCATTGATATATAATTTCTTCTTTGGCGTGTTTATGTATAAACAATAGGGAGTTTAATCCCATCCCTCCCGACCACATAGGATTTCATCTCTTCTTCTTAAAGTTGTATTTTCTTTTATTTTTAAAACTAATGAGAAAAAAAGAAAACGTAAAAATTTAACAAAATATATTTAAGAAAATTAGTAAAGAAATCAATTGCTATATGGATTTTTTCACCATAACGTCATGTCTGATGTGTTGTCATGGGCCCTAGTCTATAATGTCATCTCTACATGGGAAATATTTGGCTTACAAGCAAGAAATGGTCATTTCAAGCTCTCTGCGACCAAGAATAATTATCATTGATTGGGCCATATTATCAAGTCAAAACATAATGTCTAAGGGTAAGGGGTGTTGCTAGGGTTTTACCCCTAGCTTGTGCGAATGAGCACCTACTAAGGACAATGGATTCCTTAGTAGTAGTTCAATGATATGTGAATTAAAAGCTATGATTGAAATAAAAAACTAAATCTAAACATGTTCATGAAGCAAAACAATAAAAAGTAAATAATGATTTTGTATTGATCTGACCTCCAATGCGAAGGTTGGTGAAGCCCTTTGCGGTGATCTGAATCGGTGGCTCCGAGCTTCAAGCTGCTTCTTCTCTTTCTCCAATGGTGGAAATGGGCCAAAAGGGGCTCTCAATGGTGAAAGTAGCTCAATGGTGAGCTAGGGTTTCACGAGCAATTTTGGCAGAGGCAGGATACTTGTGATTGTGGATGTTGAATAAGGGGTCTCCATCACTTATTTATAGTGGTGGAGTGCTGATTTAGGGTTAGGGTTTCAGCTGTTTAGGGTTTTTTCCTCATTTTCCTCATTATTTTATATTTTTTCTTCCTTTTTGGAGATTTTTTCTTTTTTGGAGGAAT